>CANSNZ010000672.1:52500-652500 GCA_947646795.1 Beta lomatogona | reverse complement strand
ATTAAACAAATAATAATATCAAACAAAAAAATTAGGAGATCCAAAAAATAACAACAAAAATGAAAATAAAATGTAGAAAATCCAAAAACTAAAATACCATCAAGTAACCTCAGATCTGGAAAAAACAAAAAAAAAAAACGAAAAGATTCATATTGCTGAAACTTCCATCCGACTTAAGAGCACCACCAATAACAAAAACACAACCTCAGATCTGAAAAAAAAAATAACAAAAATGAAAATAAAATTTAAAAAATTGATAAGTCCTTTTTATATATAGTTTTTAGGTGCATTTAGGTTGCATTTTAGAGCATTTAGATTCATATTTAGGTTTATTATTGCATTACATTCTTAAGTTATGTTATTCTACTCCTATTTGGTATGTTTTCTTGTTTTTGATGAATTTTAGGTAATGAGAACGTATTTGGAGTATAATTAGCTAAACTTGAGGATTAGGAGCACTTGGAAAGAAGCTACAATGCATATGGATCGTATGGATATGTCATAGTACGAGTTTGAGCGAAAACAAAGCGGAAAATCATTAGAAGAAATGTGAAAAAGGAGTCATGTTTACACTTCTGATCATAACTTTTGATGTGCTTCTTATAATCGAGTAATTTCAGCATATTTGGAAACTAGACTTGAAGAGCTTTCCAACGATATGTGGCACGCTCCAAGGAGACTTCTAGTCAAGGAGTTATGCCTTTCGGAATATTGCGCTGTTTTTGCTGGAATCTGCCACGCGTACGCGCAGATCACTATTCCGCCCATTTGATTTATTCAAGACTTTCCTTATTTTATAAACTGACTTTCCTAGTCTTAGGAGGTTACCTAGTATTAGATATATTAGGTTTTCACTTTTCTCTCTCCACCTCCCTTATCACGTTATTTTAGTTTTAGGTTTTAGTTTAGTTTTCTCTTCTTCTTTTTTTCTCTCTCTAGCTTTTTCATAGCAAACCCTAGTTTCTCTTTTCTTCATTAATTCACGAGTTTATAATTTTCATCTCTTTTCTTTCATTGATTTCTTTGATTATGCTTTCCTTTGTAGATTTTAATTTCATTATTTATTTCAAGATAGAGTACTTTTTTTATTTCTAGGGTTTGGGAATCCATGTTTATATGCTATGATTCTTGATTGATATTTATTGATGGTTTGATTAGTTATTGATATCTGTAATTGATTAGTGTTTTTATTGTTAATCTTGCAATCTGATCAATTGTCTGATTAAATATTGCTAATAATTGTTTGTATTGACCAAGATCTTACTTTTAGAGGCTTGCCTACAATTAGCAAATCTGATTATGTTGAGCGATCGTACTAGCATATGTCGATTTGAGAGCGTTAAGACCCGATCGTAGGATTAACCTGTGCTCTAGATATCTGATTAATTAAACTATTGATGATATTTTTGATAGATTATAAGTATAAACATGGTGAACCATTGCCCTAGATCTTTTTACTTTGATAATCTATATTTATTAGTTTAGAATCTTAATTCACATATTTCTGATCTTATTTAGTTTCTCCATACCTTAGAAGCTAGTTTAGAACAACCATCTCTATGTGGATTCGACCCTACTTACCCTACTATTTTGTTAGAAGGTTTTGTAGGAATTATTTTTGACAGGTGTACGACAGCCTATCAAAAATCCATCAAGTAATTTCAGATCTGAAAAAAAAAACCAAAAGAAGTTACAAAGAACTGAAACTTACTGGCAAGATGATGAGACCGACGAGATGATGCGGCGGTGCTGTGGAGTCGAGCGGCGTGCAGAACTGGTGGAGTCGGTGCAGTGGTGCTGTTCGACGGAGAGCAGCGACGAAGGACCAACGAGATGATGACAACCGGCGAGATGATGAGAGAAGACCGGCGAGACGATGGAGACAGACGAGATGACAGGATGAGAGGAGAGAGAAGCGGCTGTGAGTTGGTCGGCGAAGGAGGTCGAAGAGGAGTTTGAAGGAGGAGAGAGAAAGGAGTGAAATGAGGAAAGAGGAGAGAGAAGATTTGAAGGAGGAAAACGGCTGAAGTCCAAGACTCCAAACCCTAGCGGCTTTTGGTAAGTTCAAAAGATATATTACTGCGGTTCTTTGTGAGAACCGCAGCAATATATTTAAATATTTTTTTTTAATATTATTGTAATATATTGCTGCGGTTTTTGAAAGAAATTGCAGCTATATGTCTGGTAAAAAAGTTAACTTTTTTTCAAAAATTTTCTAGTTGAAACCATATTGCTGCGGTTTTTGGCCGAAACCGCAGCAATATCTTTATTTTATATTTTACCTTTTCTTTTTAAGTGATATATTGCTGCGTATGGGTAAAACCGCAGCAATACTACCGCAGCAATAAGCAATTATTCTACTATTGACAGGAAAAAACAAAAGTAGAAATGTTGTCTTATGAAGGTGGATATAAAAAGCATATGACACAATATGCTGGGAATTTTTAGAAGATATGATGCAGTCATTAGTGTTCCCTCACAAATTCATCAAGCTAGTCATGGTCTATGTCACAAGTACAATATTCACTCTTATGCTTAATGGTTCTCCAACTTGTTTTTTTTTTTTCAGTCAAAGAGAGGGTTAAGACAAGGGGACCCTATGTCTCCTCTTCTTTTTGTCCTCTGCATGGAGTATCTCACCAAGATTATGTCTTTTATTAGTCAGCAAGATTCTTTCAAATTTCATCCTAGGTGCAAGGCTATGGGTCTGAATAACCTTTGCTTTGCTAATGACTCGATTTTATTTTGCAAAGGTGATACCCATTCTGTCAATATGATTTTCCAATGCTTGAAAATGTTCCACGTTTCTACTGGGCTTAAGGCTAATCCTTCTAAGTCTGCATTGTATAGTTGTGGGTTAGATGAGCAGGAGATACAAGCCTTGGTTAGCAATTCTGGTTTTTAATATGGTAGATTACCATTTAGGTACTTGGGAGTACCTATAAGCACTAGAAAACTCTCGGTAGCTGAGTGTGAAAAACTCATTGAAAAAATGATGGGAAAGATTAGAACCTGGAGTTCTAGACATATATCCTTTGCAGGTAGAAGGCAATTGGTGAACTCAATCTTGATGAGTATTTATATTGGTCACAAATTTTCATACTTCATACAGCTGTGATCAAGCAAATTAACTAAATGTGCAGATCTTTTTCATGGACTGGCCAATGCTATAGTTGTAGGCCAGGGTATGTTAGCTGGTATGAGATTTGTAAACCTAAATTTCATGGTGGCCTTAGATTCAGGCATTTAGCTACATAGAACAATGCCATTGTTGGGAAGCAGACATAGAGTATAACCATGAAGGAGGATAACCGTTGTGTTAGATGGATTCACACTAGATATATTAAACAGCACTCATGGGCAACATTCCAAGCACCTCAGTCTGCTAGCTGGGCAGTGAAGTTTATTTGTAAGGCTAGAGATAGTATCAGTGCCAAATGTGGGTAAAACTGGTTAACCAAGCAGCAGTACAAAACAATTGAAATGTACAAGGATCTGCAGGACAATGGAGAAAGACAGCATGAGTGTAAAGATATTTGGGATAATTACAATATTCCCAAGCATAACTTTATAGGTTGGTTAGCATAGAGAAAAAGATTACAGACCATAGTTCGTCTTGCTGCCATTGGAGTGTGTAATACCTCACAGTGTGCTTTATGTGAGAATGCTACAGAAGATCATGAGCATATTTTTTTTTGAATGTTGTTACAGTCAACAGTGCTAGCACAAGATTAAACTCTTCCATGGTGTTGAACAGGCCAACCTAGTTGGCCCCCTCGAACACTAGGAAGAAACAACAAGCTATACAACTTCACAAAAATTACAAGTTCCCTAAACCACTGTACATAATGATCTTTAATTTTATAGGCAACTTTGCTCCAATCCTCATTTTAATATTGTATTTAACATCCTTCACAGTTCTCTCAACAGTTCGAATTTGAGAATCCCATAAAGTATTAGAGTTTTTTGTTGGATATAACAGGGTAATATGACATTTTGTGGGGATATACCTCACTAAACTACCAACCTAATTTCAAGTTTTATTAAAAGGTACCAAAAACACTATTTTCGGCGAGAAAATTAATTTTTCGGCCTTTGACTTGGTAACTTAACCGTAATTTATACCCTATAGCACAAATTCAAACCACATAGTACAATTGAAGAACACAAAAAGTAAATTGAAGTGATATTAAAGCTAAAATAAGACATCATACCTTGCAATTGATGATTTTGGGTTGCCCTTTCTTGCTGAATTGAAGAGCGTTCTTTTTCAAGGTTTAAGGAGAGGGAAATGTTAAGGGAGGAGGTTGGTTATTAAGCGAGGAAATTCTTAAGAAAATTGATAAAAAAAATATTTCAATAGTATGCGCGTGGTTGAGGGGGTAAAACACAACATTTGTGGCTCAGTCGCGAGTTCCTACCAAGTTAAAGGCCGAAAATTTGACTTTCTCGCAGGAAATAGTGTTTTTGATACCTTTTAACAAAACTTAAATTTAGTTTGTTATATCCTCACAAAAAAAATTTAGTGAGGTATATCCCCACAAAATGTCATATTACCCTGTTATATCCCCACAAAAAACTCTAATACTCTATGGGATTCTCAACTTCGAACTGTTGAGAGAACTGTGAAGGATGTTAAATACAATAAAATTCTTTCAAAAAAAAAAAAAATACAATATTAAAATGAGGATTGGAGCAAAGTTGCCTAAAAATTAAAGATCATTATGTATAGTGGTTTAGGGAACTTGTAATTTTTGTGAAGTTGTATAGCTTGTTGTTTCTTCCTAGTGTTCGAGGGGGGCAACCTAGTTGGCCTGTTCAACACCATGGAAGAGTTTAGGTTGTATTTTATTGGTGGAATATATTATCTCTTGCTTAGCAAAAAAAAGAAGAAGTAAAACCCGGTTTCATATCCCATTTTAGGGCGGTTCAGAGTCGTGCTTGGAGAAATGTTACAAGTAAAAAACAACTAGGGAAATTTGAACTAAAAATAAAAGGAAAAATTGACAACAGAGGTCTCAACTTTGGGTGATAATTTTTAAAAGGTCTGAACTATTGATTAACCTGTGTAGGTCCCAACTTTAGGGGGTCCTAACTTTTAGTGGGCTTTAGTGACTTGAAACTGGCTTAATAGGTCATCACTTGTAAAACTTGGGTCACACCAGAAGGGTTAATTGAGGGAGGGATGTAGGAACTAGGTGATATTTTAAAAAAAATCGTCAGTTTTAAGTCACCGAGGCCCGCTAAAAGTTAAGACCCCCTAAAGTTGGAACCTACACAGGTTAATCAATAGTTCAAAGCTTTTAAAAATTATCACTCATAGTTGAGACCTTTGTTGTCAATTTTTCCAAAATAAAAAGGGTAATTAGTCAATGAGTATACAAATGGCAGATAAAACCTTGAAAAAAGATGGAAACAATACACCACAAGGTCCACAACACAAGGCATCAAATTCAAATTCATAAACCAAGATTCTCAAAAGAAAACAAGGAATTATCCCTTCCACCATTCTACAATTAGTTGCCATATAATCTCACACAAATTACATCAAAAATGTGTTCTCTAATTTCTATCATTCCCCGCAAATTTTAGCTTACAAAGTAAGAACCCTCTCCAATCCATGTATTAGGGTATAAAATTACTAATACAAGGCAGCGATAGTCAGAAAGTACAGGGCGGTAAATATCAGTTCATGTTCATTAATATTATCTTCGTCGTCGGCGCCTAGACCTATCTATGTGCCTCTGTTTGATCGCTTCAAAGCGTTGTACACAAAAGTCGTAGATCATATTATCAATCACTCGATCAATTCCGTCACATGCAACTAGTAGCAGACACAAATCACTAATTTCATCTGATGAACTCGAACTCGAACTCTCAAATTTACCATAATTAAAATTCACCATACTTTGATCACCAACTTGTTGACTTGAATTTTCTATACAATTTTCACCAACTTCATGAAGATTGCTTGGTTGGGAAGGTTGAGCGTGTTCTCGCATAGAGGAAGTTGCAGTATCTGAAACTTTTTCGGAAGTAAGTAAATTGGAATTATCTGAAGTACTTGAATTTGGTTCTGGGGTTACGAAATTAGGATGATTTGGGTAATTTGGAGGCCTTCCCAGATTAGGAGGGAAGCCGAAATTCCGATTCGGTCCGAAATTATTTGGGTTTGTTTGGTTTGGATAGGGTGGAAAATTTGGATGATTTGCATTGTTCTGCGCATTCATCTGAAAATTTGGTGGTGATATGAAATTTTGATTTGGGTAAAAGTAATTTGGATTTGTTGGGTTTGGATGATGATTTGGGAAATTTGGATGAAGTCCTGTATTTTGCATATACATCTGGAAATTAGGAGGGGGAGTGAAAGTTTGATTAGTTTGGAAATTTATTGGATTTGTTTGGTTTGGATGATGTGGGAAATCTGGATTAGGATGATTTGCAGTATTTGGCATATGCATTTGAAAATTAGGATGAGAAATAAGATTTGGATTAGGTCGGGAATTATCTGCAGCTCTTTCTGGGTGTGGACTATTTTCTGAATTTTTATTATTCATATTTGGGAGATATATTATTTATGGAATGAGAATGAGATGTTTTAGAAGAAATAATAATAAGCAAAATGTGAGGAATGTTAAAAAAGAAACTAGTAGAACAATGCCAGAATGGGAATCTAAATCTCTTTAATAAGAATGGAAATGTAGCCGTTGATATGTTCTTTTTAAACCAGTACTATTCTAGTCGTTGGCTTTTGAAAGAAAAGCTGTAGGTCTAGTGCCAACGTCAGCTGGGTGAATAGTTCAAAGAAAGGGATACTTCCAAAATTAAGCTGAAGAGATTGATTTGGTTAGGTCTGCTACTCTTTACTAAGGCAACATACTAAGGTTGATTGTGCGTCGGCATTATGCATTTAGATGATTCTAAGGCGATTATAATTAACTACGAGTACCCTGCCCACTGAAATTGTTAGTATTCGAGTATACCACTAGGATTTTAAGCATTTCATGGTAAGTTGAAAATAAATGAAACGAGTTAAAAAGTCGTTTTAAGTGATGATATATACTTCTATATAACATCAATTAGGTTTTAAAAAAAGGATGAGACAATGTGAAAATCTATATCATTATTTGTTGAGGTTGTCTATGCTAACAGTCCTGCTATTTTGACATCTATAATGTATGTTGCTTAATTTGTATGTTTATAATGGATGATTTTCAGGGCTTTTACCATGGATGATTGTAAGAAAAGCATGGTCCTCTAGATAATATCTTCCTCCACAAACATGTCTTCCTGTTTAGTTACTTGGACTCGTGTATGAGTATCGGAAACAGGTATGTGTTTTAGTGTCCACCTTTGCCGTTTTATGAACACTTCCCATGATTTCGGCACAAGCATCAAATGTCGAGGATCCGACATCATTACTTAAGGTAATATAAAGAGTTTGAGTAACATAGCTTCTTACTGTCATGCCTTCACACTGATTAAGTTGATGACCATACGATACAAGAATGCCATATTGCATAAAGTACGAGCAGAGCAACTCATTTTTAATCCTTTTTTTTGTATTCAGCACGTTTGTCTAGTTGAACAGTTGTGGCTTGCTTGAAGTTAATGTCACATCTGGCAAGCCATGTATGCCAATTAATTTTAGTTACTTGATTGAACAATGTGGTTTCTTCATTGCTTAAAAGGCTACTATATGTATGTAGTCATGAGCTATACATATTGATCTGTTCATCACATCTATAAAGCTTTGGTTCTATGCAGTAGTAGTGTTTTTGGACCTTAGTGCTGTTCCTTTGCCACTCAACACTCAATTCTCTCATAAGTGCAGTTTTGCTGTTTTTGATATGAATTTTGTTCATGTTTTATTGGATTGGGTGCTACTATTATCAAAATGGTGCTGGTGTGTTTCATTTGAACTATTAGATTGTTCTTAAGGAGCTGGTTGTCATGATGTACAAGTCCAGATATCTGTTTGAGCCTTACCCGAATAAAAACTTGATGTGACCGTTTGTGGAATTCGAATCCAATTCAATAATGCAATTCTACAATGCTCTAGCACTAGAGCTAAACGCCACTCTCAAATTGTGGCAAGCTCTTAACAGAAGCACAGTGAACCCAAGTGCAGAAAATTGTCAGATTTCTTTAGTAATACATACATACGTTAAGAATGAGATATATGAAACACAGAGGGAGTAGGGCATTGAACTCTGATAAATTGGTATTTTTATGCTTTGCGTACATGTTGAACATTTACTCAGAATCTACTGCCCGATGATTGAAGTTGTACGTCCCATCAAGGGATTTCGTGGAAAGCACAGACAGTATGATGCTAAGACGTGACTTTGTAGAAGTTTAAGTGTGAACATTATAATGACTACTAGACAAACTATTCTAATAGTTTAACTATATGCTGATTTGGTGGATCACTTCTCGATTTTCACTCTCTGTGGAGTATTATATTTTGCTGTTATTCTATTGCATTTAGTTTGTTTATGATATTCTAGGGGGAAAAATGCAGAACAAGTTTTGACTTTGACTTTTGAGAGATGAATGTATTACAAGTTCAATAATCGATGTCCATGAGTGAGATTACATTATATTGAATTATTACACTCTATTTGGTAAAGTACTCCATGAATATATCTTTCTGCTAACAAACATTTTACCTGTATCAGTCTATCAAAAACAAAAGATGGAATTAGGAACAATGTTGTCTGTTGCTCAAACACTCTTTGCAGCATTGCAATGTTCCGAGTTCAAAGAAATTAGTTCTGTAGTAGGCTACAAACCTAAACTCAATAGCCTTAGCAGTACTGTTTCTACTGGGCTGTGCTAAATGATGCAGAGGCAAAACAAGAGGTATCACATGAAGCACAGCTCTGGATTCAAGAGCTCAAGGATGCAGTTTATGATGCTGATGGTTTGCTGGATTAGTTTGTCATTCTCGCTGAGCAGAGGCAGCTCATGAAGGGTGGAAAAGCCACAAAAAGCTGGCATTTCTCTTTTATCTCTCTACAGCCGTCTTGGTGTTGGTTATAATGTATCTCGAGGTGTCAAGAAGATAAGGAAGAAGTTGGAAGCCATTGCCACTAATCATGCTCAGTTTGGCTGATGAGAAGAGTGAAGACACGTTCTTACACATATGCAGATATTATAGTAGGGAAAGAGGATGATATAGAGAAGATTGTGGGTTAGTTCCTTGAATTGGATCTTCAACGTGGTGTTTCATTCCTCATAATAGTTGGAATCGGAGGGTTGGGTAAAACAACTCTTGCCCAAGTTGTTTACAATGACAATAGGGTCACAACAGCATTTTCATTGAGGTTGTGGGCATGTGTCTCTGATCAAGATCAGCAGGATTTGGACATGAAGGAAATTCATGGAAAAATTCTAGAATCAGCCACTATTGAGAAACATGATGGCACCTCAATGGATTGGTTGCAAGGCCAATTTCGTGATCAACTAGCAGGGTGTGGGTACTTGCTTGTTTTAGACAATGTATGGACTGAAAAACGTGACCAATGGCTAAAGTTAATTGAATTCTTGATGGGCGGTCAAAGAGGAAGCTGGGTTTTGGTCACTACATGATCGAGAGAGACAGCAAGAGTTGTAGGAAATGGTCCTGCGTTTGAGTTAAATGGCTTACCAGAAGAGAATTCATGGCGTTTGTTTGAGAAGATTGCTTTTGAGCGAGTTCCTGAACTTGCAAATGGCCTTGATGATTTCATCCAGTTCGACCAGGAAATTGTCAAACGGTGTGCTAATGTTCCACTGGCTATATGAGTGGTAGGAAGTTTTCTTTATGGGCAGGGTAAAAGTAACCGTGGCTATTATTTCTGCACGGCCAAAGAAAAAATGGTATCATGCCTATATTAAGACTTAGTTACCATGATCTCAGATCCCCAATAAAGAGTTGCTTCTGTTATTGTGCACTATTCCCTAAAAATTAAAATATCAAGAAGGAGATGCTGATTAGCCTTTGGATGGCACAAGGCTACATTGTGCCATTGGATCAGGGTCAGAAAACAGAAGATGCTGCTGAGGAATATTTCTCAATTCTGACCCAGAGATGCTTTTTTCCAGGATGCACGAAAAAGATGCTTATGGGGAAATTGTCTCATGTAAGTTACGCGATCTCATGCACGATCTTGCTCAAGAAGTAGCACAAGGAGATTTATGTAGCAAAATCTATCACAATCAACTTCAATAGATATATTCATCATTTATCCATTGCAGAATGCGAATTTGTAGAAAGCTCTGTTACTAATACTAAGATTCGTACATGTCTCCAAGTTTGCTGGACGTGCAGGTCATATGTTGGTGCACTACTAGAAAATTTCACATGCTTAAGAGCTCTGGAGTCAAGAAATTCAGCGATCAAAAGTTTGCCGGAGACAATAGGTAAACTGCTGCATTTAAGATATCTTGATCTCTCTTTGAATTATATGTCGTTGCTTCCAAATCAATTACAATACTAAATAATCTACAGACTTTAAAACTATGCTGGTGCAGTAGATTGAGAAAATTGCCAAAAGAGTAAACTGGTTAAACTTCGAGTCCTGGTCATAGATGGTTGCTATGGGCTAACATATATGCCTTCTAACATGAACAAATTGACTCGTCTTTGTACACTGTCTACATTTTTTGTTGGTGACAGGACTTCAAATATGAATTGTTTTGATCAGTTGGAAGACTTGAAAGCTCACACAGAATTGAAAGGCCATCTTGATATTGAGATCCGATTTCCACGAAATGCCACATATGTTAAGGAAGACAACAAAAACGGAGCACATTTGAAGAGCAAGAAACATCTAAATTATATTGGGTTTACTTGCAAACATGTAGAAAGTGACATAAGTGTTGATTGTGGGGAAGCCTTGCTGGAAGACTTGCAGCCATGCTCTAATCTAAAGACATTGAAATTGGATGGATACTGCAGTGTGGGACTTCCAGTTTGGACAAGGGAAAATAACTTGGCGACCTTTCTTCCAAATCATGTTCGGATGGACTTTGTGGGTTGTGAGGAGTTGCTTCACCTTCCTACGCTTGAACTTTTGTGTCATCTTAAAGTCACTTTTGTGTCATCTTAAAGTCCTCAAACTTAAGACCTTGCAAAATTTAGAGTATGTGGATAACAATGCAACAACAGAAGCATTCTTCTTCTTTCCCATGCTTGAGAAACTCTTCTTAGATGATTGGCCAAAGATGAAAAAATGGTAGAGAGGAGTAGGTGATGTACTACTAGAAGAGAGCAGTGACAAAAGCAAGCAATCACATCTATTGCCATTTTTTTCCTGTCTTGTACAGTTGAGAGAATTGCACATATATAAATGTCCGGGGATCACATCTATTCCTCTGTGTCCTTATGTGCAGGACCTGGATTTACGCGATTTCAATAATAGACTGCAGATGGAAAGAACAAGACAAGCCCAGCATTATGAAGGGCAGCCTTCGTCACTATCTGTTCCAGGAAAGTTGATCCATCCCACTTTAAGGTTTGTGGTTACAGACAACATTTCATGGCTCAAGTCACTGCCTATGGAGGATCTGCAATTTCATAACAAGATAGACATAATGTGGGACAAGGAGCTGGAGAGTTTTTCAGAAGTTGAAGAGATTCTCAGCAGCTGCTCATTTTCTCTGCGAACACAGAGGATTGCCCATTGTCCTAAAGACCTAAACTAACAAACATGAAGGCTTTGGAGCATTTAACAGTATTGGAGATGCTAGTTATAAAGTATAACCCGAATGTTATCAGTCTTGAAGACGAGGACGGAATACCTTCATTGGAACCTTCGTTCCTTGAGATTTGGGTTTCTCCCAAAGCTAGTGACTTTGCCTAGGGAAATGCAGTACTTAACCTCCCTCCAATCTCTTACAATCAAGGGCTGTGAAGAACTGGAACCAGTGCCTGAAACACTGCAGAAACTCGCGTCTTAGTGAATCTCAGGCTTGTGAGTAAAAGGATCATCTATGATGCATCAATCTAATCTTTAATCTTTATGATCGTCTGCACCATATTCTCGTTGATTTGTGTTGAAGATTCTGATCCTCCCTGATCATAATCAGTGAAGTGAAGCTGCAGCTACGGGCGCTATAACTACCCACTCTCCAGCTCAGCATTTCTGTTATGAGATTCTGTTATGAGTTAGTTACAACTAACTCCCTTATTAACTCTCTCTCCTCTCGTGTAATGAAGCATTATATAACTGATCCTCTCTCATTATGATGTAATAATTCTCATTCTCTTAGATTACGTCTATAGGATCTATCTCTCTTCTTTCTCTTTCTAACAAATATCTCAATGTTTGTTCTTCATTTGTTCTTCATTTTCTGTTATTGATGGTATCATTAGATAACCAATTTTGTCATTTTGGATGAAAATTAAATATCTTTAGTAATGTTAGGTTAGAAGTAATCTATGTTACCTTTTGTCATCAATTCTTCACATGATACATAGGCCTTTATACTTGCTTTATGTTAAACAGACAGTTGATTATATAATTCATCTTATGCCGTTTGTTTGGATTATTTTGGCTGCTGAATTGGGTTTAGAACTTGATTCTTCAGAGCTTTTCTGGAAAGTAGGCTGTTTTTCTCAATGATGAACTATACAATTTTTGGGAAAAATCTAACTAGGGAGTTGCAGAAACTCCAATTCTGCAGTTGTTGCTTTATTTACTGGCATAAAATATCATGGCATATTAAGCTGGAAAACTCCAACCAATAGTAACAGCTATCTTAATCCTTCTTATATCCATACATCTTTTATCCCCTACAAGTTTCATATTCTAAGCTCTTATTTTCCTTGCTCATTAATGGTCTATGCTTATGCATTATAAATTCGTTTGTTATTACAAAGTTATTATAAACTCTGGTCATGTAGTGCATTCTCCAGCTCCTTTGTCTATCTAGTAGACTCAATCCAACATCAATAGCGTCTAACATGTACTCACCTTTCTTATATCTTCAGCTTGTTCTGCAGCTAATTATGTTTTATGAACCGCAACTGTTTGCTACCGAACATAGCTATATTCCAGAATGTTCGTACTAGTTTTGGAACGAACAAGATCCTCGAGCGTTCACAATTATGCTGATTAACCAGGCACTTCTGGTTTGGTTTTTGGTCGGTTGTGTGTCTGAGGCCTATATATTGGAGCTGATGAGCAGAGAGAGTCAATGATGGAATAATAAAAAGAATTATAGATTGCCCAATTTGCTAAGTCTTCTGATAGCTGGACCAGATGAAAAGATGCTTTGAGCAAACTCTTATATTAGACTCTGAATCCAAGGCATATTTAGCAGCTGCAGAAATGACTTGAGCAGAGAGTTTTTTTGATACAAATATATCATGTAAAAAGTGCTATTAGCATAACTTTGCGCCATGTTTGGTATGTATATTCAATTGATCAAAAGAAGTTCTATTATAAATAGTGGCTCAACTTATAGGCTAAATAAAACCACATAGAAATTTGCAAGTGTGACAAGTACCAATAGACAATTTCTGAAATGAGGACAAATCTTGCATTTGGTTTGGCTTTAGTTTTGCTGGTGTTTGTTCATCATATATGACCTATGGGGTCAGATGGATCTTGACTTTTTCAACATAAATTTTATTTAAAAACAAGTTTAAATAAGTGAATCTCATTTTTAGGGGGTGGTGTTATAGAGAAATCAAGAGTTTATTCTCACACCTGCATTATAATAAAAATGTCTATATAGTGACGAAAAAGAGCGACAACATACATTTTATTCCTCAGTCAGCAATGAAAATTAGAATACTCTTCACTATTTTTAGTTTGAGCATAAAAGCACGTGAGCTACTTTACCTATAGCCAATCATATATATTGGTTTTAGTATTGGTTTTAGTATGGATGCCACAAACTTTGTTTGTGCAATTGTGAGTAATCAGACTCTAATAATTAACTAGTTATTAGGCTCGGGCTATGCCCCGGGTAAGGAAATTTTTCATTTATTAATATTATACTTTAAGATAATAACACTAATTGGTCTAGTGATTAAGACTTTAGTATATGTTCTTGAGGTGCAGGATCAAACCCTATGCTACGCCATTTCTAATTTTTTTATTGTTGTGAATTATATGGAGTAAAACTCCATTAGGGAGAGCGCCACGTGGCACCCTTCCTTGTTTATGCATGCGTTTTAATATATTAGTATTGATAATGTTAATTTCTCTGAGGTAGATAAACTGGTTATTAGAAGAACAAAGTAAATAATTTTGACAAATCGAGATTCATCAGGAGATGAATTAGATAGAGTTTTCCTTGTAAGTTGTAACATACTAAACTTTTAGATATTTTTTTTCTTCTTATTTGGTCCTCAAGATATTCGCATATATAGTTGATAATTTATACTTGGTTACTATCTTGTGTGGATTGTACGAGAAAGTTGTATGGTTGTATAAAAAAGAAAATGCTATTGACATATTGAAAGGCTAGGCTAAAATAAACATTTAACGTTTGTTGCATGTGCAATTTAAGGATTTTAACATATCTTGTATATAGAACTTGTATTTTGGCCTAGGCGATGCCCTAGGTCACTTACAATTATTAATTATTATTATTATTCATAAATTTCATAATTGATTGTATTAGTTTTTCGTAATTTTTTATTTAGTGCAAAATTGAAAAATGGATGTTATGGCATGACAAGTTGTTTAAGAAAAACTTGTAAAAAATCAGGGATAAAAATAACAATTTCAACGAAATTGAGGTAAGAGATTGTAAAAAGCCTTTCTATGTTTTTATAGTTACATATAATTATAAGACTACGTTATGTTTTACTTTGAAACATTAAACATTAAAATTGTAGTTAATTGATTTGGTGGTTATACTCTCACATTTCATTTCAAAAGTCATGTATTCGATTACTAATAGCTATTCAGAAGAGTGTCATATGGCACATATATTGGAGAGTGTTATGTGGCACGTATATTTGATAGGAACACCTTTTAATATATTTGTATAAATTACACATGCATATATTATAATTTGAAATTAAATTTGCAATATTGCTACTTTTATCAAATATGTCTCTTCACTCATAATAATATTAATTTTTTTGAATACATTTCGGTTATTGTAGGTGTGGCCGTGTGGGTAAAAGAAGAGAGGTAGAGTAACGATAGGTGAGATTGAGTTAAGGGCCCACTAACATAGAGTATGTGGAAAACAATAAGATTTGACACAAGGGAAGGAGTAAGGAATGAGTGGAGAAAATAAGGAAGGGAACAAAACCACAACCATACATTTGATTGAGAGGCTACCACTTATCAGTAATCTTATCTTCTTCTTTTTATGGCTTGTAATATGTCTTCTCCTATGATCATAACAACATCTTCAACTTCCACTCCTCCCTCATTGCAACAGTCTAAGGTTGTTGCTGCTAAAAGAGCATGGCCTCCAACATGCTCTCCATTGCCAACCCTTCTCTACGGGTTATTTCCAACTCTCTTTTCTTCTACAAGTCTTACAAATTACAGCGAGCTAGCTAGCTTGCTTATTGTCACACAATGACATTTTACATAGATGTTCAATGACACTTGACACCGATCAACGAAAATATAATGCTGGTGATCAGTGTCAAGTGTCATTGGGTGACATGACATGATAGGATATACCACACTTCAATTTGAGTCGATATGTATGGTGGCTTAATTTGTTTTGTGACTTGGCGTTACAGGTCTCTAACAAGGGATTTTCTGAATTTGCTGGTTTACACACATCATCCCTTCCCTTTGCTCGTAGGGGATCTGACGACTTGGTGGCTCTAGTGGCCTTCCAGACAAATGCTGTAAGATCCTTTCTAATGACCTCAGCGTATATTTTCAATAAAATTTGAAGGAATTTAGCGCAAAACTTTAAACTGTAAGTCTGCTGGAGGGGATTGTAACGTGGTTAATTGTAAGCAAAGTATTCAATACAAGTGTAAGTAAAGTAAGTACATGTTAGGCAAAAGTTGTAAATCAATGAGAACGGTTAACTATTGCAGCAGTGGTTATATTAAGCCGTAGTATATAATATCAACCAATTCGTTTTAAGTAAAATGAGCTGTTGAATTACTTGTAGAAAATAAAAATAAATATAGATCAACTACATTTTAACTTGAAAAGATGCTCCAGCAGCTACCTTAGCACTTTTCACCTTTAATAGAATTTTGACTTAATTCAAAAGTTGTTAACGAGTATGATCTATGCTACTATAGTTTTGAGAGGTTTTTTCCATTCCAAATTCTAATTTAGTTTAGCTTCACCTATCCTTCAAGTTAGTAAATTGGCTAAGGAGGAGATAGTATCTCTATTACATAAGGGCTGGGGGTAGCAAATTGGTCCTTCAGAACAAGTTCTATTTGAGTAAATTTAAATCTAGTCACATTTGTGAATGTCTCATTTGCTTTAGTCCTTACTTGATTTGCTACTATTGTTAATTAATCAATATTTTAATCACCCTTGACTTTCAAATGAGTCAATTTAGGTCTTGATAATATTGACTCGGCTCAAAATAAGGTCAATTGATATGCAACTTCTAGTACATTTTATATTCGGATTGTGCAGTTCCGATCAGGTAACGAGTATTAGTCAATTTTGACAAGTCCATCCAACAGTTAATTAACATAAATTTGGGCCAAGATGGTTACTTACATGGGCATGCAATAAAATACTAAGAAGGCACAACAAAGGAATTCAGTCACTCCTAGTTCCTAAACGTATAAAATGTCATCAACATTAGGAGAGCTATATGAATCAGAAAAAACCATTAAAAGAACTATTTATCAAGACTCAGGATCAGATTCTGTCTACCTCATTTGCCCTTGTGACTCTTTTGACATTTGACACCAAAAGAAACAATAGAGGAATTCAGTCACTCCCTAGTCCCTAAAATCAATAAACTAGTAGTCTCTAACAATCTAAAACCAAATTTCCTAAAGTATGCAAAATTATATAGGCCATTACTAGTAGATTATTGACCACCGAACTGTGATATTTGATGCATTATGCATAGGTTGCTGGGAAGAGAAGTAGCCAGAATGGTGTAGTAGAGGCAAAACTAAAGGTAGCAATCAATGGATTTGGAAGGATTGGAAGAAACTTCCTAAGGTGCTGGCACGGCAGGAAGGACTCTCCCTTGGAAGTTGTTGTGATCAACGACAGTGGAGGTGTCAAACAAGCTTCCCACCTTCTCAAGTACGATTCCATCCTCGGCACATTCGATGCTGATGTTAAGCCTGAGGGAAATGATGCCATCTCCGTCGATGGCAAAGTTATCAAAGTTGTTTCAGACAGGAACCCCCTCAACCTCCCTTGGAAGTTAGTATTTTCTCCTTTATATTACCATCTTTTACTTTAAGTAGTTACTTTTAGTGAATATGAATTCTGTGAGGAGTAAATGTTGCTGATATAATGGTATGTGTGCAGAGACTTAGGTGTCGACTTGGTGATCGAAGGAACAGGTGTGTTTGTGGACAGAGAAGGAGCTGGAAAACACATACAAGCAGGAGCAAAGAAGGTGCTGATCACAGCCCCAGGGAAGGGAGACATACCAACCTATGTTGTGGGCGTTAACGAGGAGGGCTATACCCATGCTGATAGTATTATCAGTAACGCTTCCTGTACCACTAACTGCTTGGCTCCCTTTGTTAAAGTCCTTGACCAGAAATTTGGTATGTTTATTTTCTTCAAATAATCTTATTCATTGATCTTTAGTTGATGGTGCAACGTGGGTCACTGATAATGCATAGAATGTAGTAATTAATAAGACTTATTATGGTTAAATGGATTAATTGTCAATGCATATATATATGAGGTCAGTTTCAAGTACAAATGGGGTTACTGATAATACCACGCCATGATTTGAGCATGTGACATGTCTACCATAAATGGGCCGATTACTATTAAACTTGATCATATATTCAATAGAAAGTGAATTTAGTAAAAAAAAGCATCTGCCATCTAGTGAAATGTTGTTGAATTGTTGCCAAATGCAACCTTTATCAATAAACAAGTCAAGTACTTGAATTGGACTTATTACTATAATGTGTACATTGTGATTTGGCAGGCATCATTAAGGGAACCATGACCACCACCCACTCCTACACCGGAGACCAAAGACTCCTAGATGCGAGCCACAGGGATCTTAGACGTGCAAGAGCAGCAGCCTTGAACATTGTCCCAACATCAACTGGTGCGGCCAAGGCTGTTGCCTTAGTCCTCCCTAGCCTTAAGGGCAAGCTCAACGGAATTGCTCTTCGTGTTCCCACCCCCAACGTCTCCGTGGTTGACCTTGTCGTCCAAGTCACCAAGAAGACCTTCGCCGAAGAAGTTAATGCCGCCTTCAGGGAGTCTGCTGACAACGAGCTCAAGGGCATTCTGTCGGTCTGCGACGAGCCTCTTGTTTCTGTGGATTTCAGATGCACTGATGTTTCCTCTACTGTTGATTCTTCCTTGACAATGGTTATGGGAGATGATATGGTGAAAGTTATTGCTTGGTATGATAATGAGTGGGGTTACTCTCAAAGAGTTGTTGATCTTGCTGACATTGTTGCTAACAAGTGGCAGTAATTGATCATTTACTTTATGTGAACAAAATGAAACTTAATCCCTTTGCCTCATTGATCATATATTTAGCACAATGATCACCAATTTTCCCATGTTGTTAGTAATTGTTTTCTTTCTTTTTGTAATAAGAGATAATCTTTTTTTCAAATTTGTATAGGGAACAAATCATCTTGCATATATTAAGTATGTGGGGAAATCAAATCCTTTTGCCTTATGAAAGATGCTGACTTGTCCATATTATCCTTGATTTTGTATTGTTAATATTGGCATTAATTAATCAATATATTCCATTAATGACTAGAAGCATTTCGGAGTGACACGTGACAACATCAAATTGTAAATCTTGTCACCTGTGTTATACTTCATTAGTTTCTTTTTTGAAAGGATCTTCATTAGTTTCTAAATAAGTGAAACATAATGTTTATGTCGATTTTGTACTAAGTACGCAAAAGGTATTAAGGAGCCAACAACAAGAACAATATACCTAAATCAATATCGAATAAATAAAGGTAAATAAGGATGTAATTAAAAGAAATGAAAGACAAACAATTATTGATGCGGAAAACCCAAATGATGGGAAAAACCGCGGGTGATACTCTTGATCACCAATCCACTATAATGGTGTCGCCGTCAATATCAGCATTCAAGTACAATGATTATCAACACAACTTTGCAGAGTGTTAATAGAAAGAAGGAATATATCTGTTTATGAGTACTGAGAGTAATAAGTAGTTAGTGAATGAATGTAAACTAAGTTACATTTAATATATATAGACCCTAGGAGTAATCCTTGTAGCCGTTGACAATTTCCTTAGAAGTAGGATCCACCACAACTCCTTGCAACTGATTCCTCTTCAATATCTCGCACGGTTATATTAGTGGCCCCACTGAATCCTTATCTTTGTGCACTTGATAACTAAATCAACTTATCCCCCTCTATTTGAATTTTCGTCTTGTACCGCCATTGCATAAATTGTTGGCCCAACAATTGCCCCTAATTGATACCACTTATCAATCCCTAGGGAGTGGTGTCAATTACTTGGCCCAATAACCGCCATTAATGCTTCAACTGCCCTTGCTACTTTGTATAAAAACACACGCTACCCCCCTTTTCTCTTTCTTGTCACTTCACACTTTTCACAAAAGCACTTTCTCCCTCCTGAAGAACCACGAACTCCTTCAACTCCTCTCTTCGTCTGCTTCCCGGCGAGAAATCAGGTAACAAATCTTCACCTTCTTGCTTCGTTTTCTTTAAAATTCCTGCCCCTCTTCCATGGCTCCCAAAGATGCTGTTAAAATTAGGAAAGCTAGCAAGTCCCCCAAACCCTCTGAAACTAGCGGCGAAGTAATTATCGTCAACGCCGGCGTGATTGGAGGCCCTAGTGTACCTAGCACTTTCATAGAGGAAGAATTAGATGACTTCGTGGAAAAAACCACTATACCTATCCGGATAAAAGCTCGAATTCCCAGAGAATAAGAGCGACCCGACGACTATCCCATGGGTTGGGTAATTTTTTACAAGTATCCCTTCATGATTGGCCACAAATTCCCCCTTTGCCCTCTCATGACTGAACTTTTTGACACCCTTAAAGTAAGCCCCGGACAAATTATGCCTTTAGCTTAGAGGATTGTCCATGTAGTCGACATTTTAGCAAAGGGTATGAACATGAATTTTGGATTAGTTGACTTGTTGCATGTGTATAAGGTGAAAGAGGTTGAAAATACGAGGTACACCTTATTTATAAGATTTGGGCATTTGTCACTTGTGGGTGATACCGGGGCCAACGACAGAGGGTGGAAGAAAAGGTATGTGTTTGTGGAAAAGGCGTCATTGGGGAACGACTATACTTTTTTGTGCGACGGCTGGAACTCTGGAGGTATAACTCTTTCCTTTTTGTGAATTTGTGTTGGTTTGAGAATTTGACATAACCTAATGTTGTGGTGCTTTGCAGAGGTTTTGCCATTGTCGTTGGAGGAGAACGACTATTCTCGTACCAAGGTTAACCGCCTTCTGAAGACTTACTTAACGGAGGAACGGGAGTTTAGAGCCAACTTCAATTTAGGACCTGTTGACGTCGACGAACACCCTCTAGACCCCGACGAACCTACAGACAACACTTCCCCTTCAATGGCATCAGGTATTATACTTGTTTAGACGTTGTCACTTTCTTTGTATTTTGCTTCTACATTCATACTGGTATGTTGCCATCAGAGAACACCCAAACGACCAAAAGCAAGTATCCCGAGGTCGCTCTGACGGAGGCTGAAATGCTGGAGGGGACTCTGAAAAGAGAGGGAGCTCAGGCCAACATGCCTGCGCCAGCGACCACTGCTACGCATGCCACCAAGTCACCAGCCGTCGTCAAACCTAATGACGACAAAGTCGTTAAGGAGGCGACGCCGACTAAGGAGGGCAACTTCAACATTGCCCTTCCCAAAGGGTTCGTGGAACACACCACTCCTACCATCTGGCCTGACGCTGAAAAACTTGCTTTCCCCGCACCGCAGAAACGTCTTGCCAAGCTTCCGATTCACCAGGTCGCCGATGAAGGGTTGGCGTTACAGTTGCATGTAAGTTGTTGATTATTCATCAGTAATTTTGCCCCTGTCCTTGCATTGCTAATTTGTGTCATTACCTTGCATAGGCCTTCCAAAACTCTATGGCCATCCGCAGCTCTGCCATCATGCTGGACAAGGAATGTAAGACCCTCCGAGAGAAGCTGAAAAGGTCCATCACTGCTCAGTCGGAGGCTGAGAAGGCATTGAAGGCTAACTGCTGAAGTGGCTTCGCTCCAAGAAGGACTGGGCGCCAAAGTTGTGGAGGCGGCCTCATTCAAGGAAACGCTGGACATCCGCATTGCTGAGCTAGAAGCTAGGGTGACGTCGTTACAAGAGAAGCTCATTGACGCTGCAAGTCTCTATACTTGGAGGACCAAGGCGAGGTTGATGAAGCAGTTCATGGATGGTCAGACGGCGTCATGGACTCCAGAGGACAACGTCAAGATGTTTCTTGCTGCTTATGGGTCTAACGCCGATCTCCTTCTTGACGGCGTCGCTGAAAATGCTGAAACGACGGAGACGGCTGAGTCTGCCCCTAGAGAACAAAGACGCCATGGATACAAATTAGAAAGTAGTTGCCAATGTTTAGTTTTTGCATGGTGTTGTGCCTCCAATTCAGAACAGGTTCCTTTTTATCGATCTGTGTTGGTGCTAGAGCATTGGTTTGGTTTGGAACAATTTCAATTTCTAGGTTGTGTTTTACTTAACTATTACCGTGAAGACAAATATCAATGTTATGTTTCGTTGTTGTGTGTTTAACTTGCCTCGTGTATGTGTATATTTTGTCAATGTCATTGTGTGTATGTATGTATGTATGTATGTAAGTAGGTACCTTTAGTGTCGAGAACCGTTTGCAACATTAATTGTCATGAAGGGCAAAATTGCCACTTCCAATTAAGTATGCTTAGCTTGTTTGTATGTTGTAATGATGACTCCTTAAGGTGTGTGTCCCTTGTTGTATGGTAGTCATATTGTGTTTGCCTGGATGCCGTCAAACTCTGGCACACTGGTGTAAGTTGTCGTCGTCATCATGTGTGTCGGCGTCAGGTTATTGTACATTGTATGATTAAAAGTATCCTTTGTTGGTTGTCGATGCGTCCCTGTCTTACAAACCTGTCGTCATGAACAAAGGTGAGATGACCGTTGGCGAAGCCAACGGCCCTCCGACGCTCAAGTCAGTATATTGCTTAAGACAATGGTACTTGAAAAAGGAGGACTGGAAAAATGTTGAGAACAAAATGATAATAAAAAATAAAAAGAAATGCGTTTCAATTTATTAATTACATACCTGTGACAGCGTCCCTTTTTTTGTCAACATAATGTTAGAAATGATAAAGTTTCAGATGGACGGCGTTCCAACTTCGTGGAGCTTGTTTACCTTCCCTTGTGCACAGCCTGTAGGCACCATTGCCTACCACGTTCTGTATGCGGTATGGTCCTTCCCAATCTGGTGCTAGTTTACCTGCATTAAGTTCTTTAGTGTTATGGAATACTTCTCTAAGGACCCAGTCACCTACCTTGAATGTTTTTGCTTTAACAATCTTATTGAAACTTCGAGCCACAATCTATTGTTGCAACGCCATTTGTACGAGCGCTGCTTCTCTTAACTCTTCGCTGGTAACAAGGTTGTGACTTATCTCCTCTTCGTTTCTTTCCGGCGTCAATAAACCATAGCTTGCCGTCGGAATCCGCACTTCTGGGGGTAGAACCGCTTCACAGTCGTACACTAATGAGGACGACGTTTGCCCCGTCGCCGTCTTGGGAGTGGTTCTGTAAGAATTGACGGGAGCTCCTTCGCCCACTTACCTTTGGCTGCCTTCAAACGCCGTTTGATAATTTTGATGATTGACTTGTTACTTGATTCGGCTTGTCCATTGGTATGTGGATACCTCGGCATCGCGGTACTTAGTTGTATGTTCCACTTTGCCAAAAAGTTGCATGTGGGTGTACTGATGAATAGGGAGCCGTTGTCACAGATTATCTCCGACGGAACGCCGAACCTGCATATTATATTTCGCCATATAAAAGTAATAACTTCTTTGTCGCGTACCTGGGTGAATGAGTCAGCCTCAATCCACTTAGAAAAATAGTTCGTCAACGCTAGCATGAATACTTTTTGCTCCGGTGCTTGAGGCAATTTGCCGACGATATCCATTCCCCACCTCATTAAGGGCCATTGGGTGATAGTTGGGTGTAGCTTTTCTGCCAGTTTATGAGACATGGCAGTGTGTCGCTGGCAAGCATCACATTTCTTGGCGTATTCATTGGCGTCACGTCTCAATGTTGGCCAGTAGTACCCATTCTCAAAGTTTTGTTGGATAAACTGCGTCCACCTGAATGGTTACCGTACCTCCCTTTGTGCACCTCTTGAAGTACTTGCTTACATTCATCGTCGTCAAGGCAACGTAAATAAGGCCCTACAATGGACTTACGAAAAAGTACGTCGTCAATCAGAACATACATTGAAGTATATCGTCCTTGAGATATGAGATGATCGGCGCCTTCCAGCTAGTGGACGGCGTCATTGTGATTTCGTTGACGTCAGCGTCGCTTACTGATCGATCGATCGCAGGTGTCACTAAGTGAATTATAGGTATATTCTTGAATCCTAATTTTCTCATAGCCGAGCCAATATTGGCCAATGCGTCCGCCTTCGTATTTTGATCTCTTAAGATCTGATGAATGTTAAAGCTTGCAAAAGATTTTACCTTTGACTGGATTGTCTCCAGGTACGCTGTCATTTTGGAGTCCTTGGCGGCGAATTCTCCTTTGATCTGGCTAACTATCAACAATGAGTCGTTGTATACTTCAATGTCGGTGGCTTGCAGATCTTTAGCTAAAGTTAACCCAGCTAGTAATGCTTCATATTCCGCTTCGTTGTTTGTAGCTTTGAAATCACAGCTAATAGCTCGGGCTATAGTGTCCCCTTGTGGCGTCTTCAACAGTATACCTAGTTCGGCGCCTCGAAAGTTCGAGGATCCATCTACATGCAACACCCATTTAGTATTAACTGTGTTAACATCTAGCATACTTACCTCACTTTGTGTCGACGCCTCTAGTCGTGGGCTGAAGTCAGCCACAAAATCTGCCAAGGCTTGTGATTTTATCGCCGTTCGCGGCTAATACGTGATGTCATAACTATTAAGAGTAATGGCCCACTTGCTCATTCTTCCTGTCAATTCTGGGCGTCTCAAGATTGACTTAATAGGATAGTTATCATGTGCTTCAAAATAATGTTTCAATTTTTTAGAAGCAGTGACTAATGCCAAAACGAGTTTTTCTAAAGATGAATACCTGGTTTTGGCGTCAACAAGGGATTTACTTACATAATAAATGGGCAATTGGCCGTCTGAACCTTCCCTAGTTAGGACGACACTAACTGACGATTTGCTGACGGCGACATAAAGTTGTAAAGGTTCGTCTGCCGTCGGCTTGGACAATAAAGGTGGCGTCATTATATATTCCTTGAGTTCTTGTAATGCCTGTTCATGTTGTTCAGTCCACTCAAAGCCTTTGTTCTTTTTCAGGACGTCGTAGAATAGTCGGCACTTATCGGAGGATTTGGAGATGAATCGATTCAAGTCGGCGACACGTCCAGTAAGTTTCTGCACTTCTTTAATATTTTTCGGGGATTGGATGTTGACGATGGCCCTTATCTGGTCAGGGCTAGCTTCTATTCCTCGTTGCGTGACAATGTACCCCAGAAACTTTCCTGCAGACACTCCAAAAGAACACTTAGTAGGATTGAGTTTCATTCCATACCTTCGAATGACGTCGAATGCTTGTTGTAGATGTGAGACGTGGTCACAAGCGGCCTTGGATTTCACCAACATGTCATCGATGTATACCTCCATGGTGTCCCCTAGCTGATCTTTGAACATGGCATTGACAAGGCGTTGGTAGGTGGCACCGGCGTTCTTCAATCCAAACGGCATAACTTTGTAGCAATAGATGCCGCGGTCAGTGACGAACGACGTCTTCTCCTGATATTCTAGATGCATAAGTATTTGGTTGTATCTGGAGAAGGCGTCCATGAATGTCACTAGCTCATGTCCGGCGGTTGCGTCGACGAGGGCGTCGATGTGTGGCAATGGAAATGGATCTTTCGGGCAAGCTTTTTTGAGATCGGTGAAAACGATGCAAACTCGCCACTTTCCATTTTTTTTTCCTACAACAACGACGTTAGCTAGCCAATCAGGGTATTTAACTTCCCTTACCTTGCCAGTGTCAGTTAGCTTTTGGACCTCGTCATTGGTTATCTGATTTCTTTCATGAGCGAACTTGCGATTCTTTTACTTTACTGGCTTATGATGAGGGTCGACGTTGAGCTTGTGTGTAATGACGTCGGGGTCAATACCTGTTACATCCTCGTGCGACCATGCAAAACAATCAGCGTTAGCTGTAAGAAATTTGATTACCTGTTCTCGGACGTCGCGGGCTAATAACGCTCCTATTTTGACAGTTTGATCAGGTTTGCCGGCGTCAAGTATGATTTCATCCACTTGTTGTTCATCAAAATCTTGTTCCCCCAACGTTTACATCTGTAATTGCTATGCTTACATCTTACCAGGTTTGAGGGACGTCTTGTAGCATTCTCGAGCGATCCGTCTTGTAGTATAATTAATCATGCTTTGAAAAAGGTTTGAAATATGAATTTGATTTAGAAAAGAAGTCTAATGGACTTGAGGAACCCAAATTCTAAGTAGATTAGGAAAGAGGAGTTATATTGATACTAGGAGTCCTCATTCATCAATCCTAGTTATCATCGAATCCTATTTAAACTTAAATTCCTTTTTCCTAAGCCCAAAAGGAAACCCTAACTATAAATACCCTAAGCCCAATTATTTTACCCTACACAAATTATTTTTTCTTCACTCCTTCTCTCAAAATTTCGGCTCTCTCTCTCTCTCCTCTTCCACGTGATTTTTCGTTTTTCTTCCTCTCAAGTTTTCCTTTCTTCTTCTTCAAGTAACGATTTCTTCTTCGCTAAGAAACGTCACCGCCGCCGCCGTTGACCACCGTTGACCGCCGCTGCTGCCACCAAGACCCTTCTTTGGCCGGCGCATCATCACTTGCATCTTGTGTTGGTTTAATTCTTTTCCTTTCCTCAAGTTTTCCATTAAAGACTATGTTTTTATGCTTTATTTTAATGTTAATCATGATTATCAATGTTAATTTACTGTTTTAATGAATAATCTTGATTCATATATATATTATATTATAAGAATAAAAATTCAGATTTGTTTATTATTGTTAGATTTAAGTTTTAATAATTAAAGCATGGATTTTTAGGGTGTTAATGATTAGAAAACCATAGTAGCATATTAAATACTATGAGATTAATTTAATTTATGATTTTAAGCATGTTTAAGAGGGTTTAAAGAAGGTTTTATGATTTTATAAGTTGCTGGAATTTCAGAAAGCATTTTATTTAGGGAATTTTAAGAATTTTAATTACTAGTATGGTAGTACTATGCTAGGAATTAAAAGTAATGGAAGTTTTGATAGTAAAATCAACTTTTGAATATGTTTAAAGGGGGTTTTAAATATTTTTAAGTTGCTGTCTTTTTATTTAAGAGTATTGATTTTAGTTATATTTGAATTCTAGGCGGAGAATATTCCGTAGGAGATTTCTAAAGGGGCTAAAGTGGCCAAATAACTAGTTTACACAAGGTACGTACATACCTATGTGATGATTGAGATAGTATCATGATTTTATGAAGGAGAATTATATAGTATCATGTATAGGAACTATGTTGAGTTCATGTATGATATTTATTATGATGGATTTTGCATGTTTTATGCCTGTGTGCAAACATGTTAATTATAATATTTGATTATGAGTGGAATATCATGTTTGTATGGAATATTGATGCAAGCATGTTAATTGGATTGGGAACCTTATTTATTAATTCACATGGGAGAATTAATATATTTATTAGTATTGGATCATATTTGATCGTTGTTCCCTTTTTGTATTTCACTACTTTATGAGGACTGTGGGCCTTATTTGGTAAGTTGACAAGTTATGCCTTTGAAAGGTAAGATTGATTGTTGGCTAGGTTCAACAAAGTAAGAAAGGTTGGAATTAAAGAAAGTAATCTTGGATCGTATGTTGTGTGATCACTTATTTAATCCTAAGATAAAAGAAGTTTAGTTGTGAATGTTGAATTATATTCTGTGTTGCTTGTATGTGTGTCATAACAAGTAATAAATTGTAAATCACGTAAAGTGTAACTGGGATAGTAATAAGCTTTAGACTGGTGCACGTCTGAAGTTGGACAATCAGGAGTTGGGGTACATGGTGAGCGAGCCATGGCTTTTTCTGGGAATTGGATTGATCAACATTCCTCTTTTTATTTAAAGGTTCCTCGATATCGCAGGTCATTATGGAATACGGAGTCGCGCCCGTATTTCGTCTTCCTAGGTGAAGACTGGTTTTTAGTTAGACAACTCGGTCCAATAACTATTCCATTTAATATAATAAAAGTTGATTAAAGTTTAGTTCAGTAGAAGTTATCTGCAGAATGTTATATTGTTGTATTATTATTTAACTCTGTTATTATTCCTTAGTATCATGATTAGGATTGTTTTATGTATTGATATGTGATAAGTGCATTTCTAACGCACTTTATTACCTTCTTTTGGCTTGTTTTAGCTCCCTTTTCCTCCTTTTCTTCCTTCTTTCTCCTCACTTTTCCCTTCTATTTCATTCACGTGATCATACTTGGTCATAGTGACATTTTGCTAGATTTTCGATCTATTTCGATCGAATTTCTAGCACATATGCTTTCACCATGTTTGTTCGTGTTTCTATTGCAGGTATTGCCCTTTTCGGGGTCGAGAAATGCGAGACATGGCATAAGGGATCGAGCTAGAGGCTGAAAGGTAGCCTGAGGTGCGCTTGGTATGCCCCGCACACGATGGTGCGCCCGCACAAGCCACTGGTGCGCCCGCACCATCGACCAATTCTGGAGCACAAAACAGACTACATTGGTGCGCCCGCACCTTAAATTGGGTGCGCCCGCACCTTAAATTGGGTGCGCCCGCACCTTCATCTGGTGCGCCCGCACCATTTGACGAAGAGAATTCCACCCCGAGACAGGAAGACTCGGGTGCGCCCGCACCTGAAGTCCGGGTGCGCCCGCACCCGAGCAAGGTGCGCCCGCACCTCCTTTTGGTGCGCCCGCACCTCACGATCCGGAAAGAAAACATTCGATCATTAAACCCTCTTTTCGAGAGGAGTAAAGGACTTACGCTTTATTCTAGTTTCTACACAATATTCTAGGGTTTTGTATTAGAGAGAAAACACTTTAGTTTGATTGAGATTTGAGAATTGTTGATCATAGTTTGTGATTTCCAATACATTCAAGGTACTTTTCATTCAATTCAATTCAAAGTTTTAGTTTTTATTTCATTCTCTTGGTGTTTGTTTATGTTCTCATATTATTTAAGATCTTCATTCTCTTAGTTTAATAATTGCGATTTCTATTAGTTTAATAATTTCTTAATCATGTTTAACCTTAGATTAGTCATAGATTCATTGTTTAATTGCTTTAACTCCATGATTAGTGAGTAGTTTCATATCTAGGGTTAGGGTGAAAGTATGAATTAGGGTTTTAAAAATGTTGTTGATGTGATTGTGATGTATGGAGAAGTTTATGCATTGATCTTGGTGTTTTGAGACCTTAGGATAGATATTGATCACATTTATACTTTGGTATTTTGATTTCAAATGTTCTTAAATCGGATTTTGAACTCTTTTATCATCCCCAAGAATCAACTTAATTTCTATACCAAGATATTGGGTGGAAATTAAGGGGATCCTTCATTAGGGGTTTTCCAAACTTATCGAATCTCTTAATCAATTAACTAAAGACCATTCGAGAGAGGATTTAGTTGATAGATTAAGCGATTACTCTTGAGGACCATTCGAGAGAGGACTCAAGTATTTTAGAGGAGAACTAAACCTTGCATAATCGTCTTTGTTGCTTCACAATCGCATTAACAATCATCATCCGTTCTTATTCATACTAGTAGCCTTAACTCTAGTGTCTTTATTTGATATTTAAACTCGTGATTTTTGCTTGTTCTAGCTGATAGATAGTCTTAATTGTTACCAAACATCTTTTAAACCCCCAAATACCTTTCAATTAGGTAGTCTAGACTAGATAGACTCTAATCAATCCCAATTTCCCTGTGGATCGACCCTTGACTTGCCCTTACTATTCTCTTAGTAATTGCTTGTTAGGACTACAAATATTGTTTGGGAAGCGGTTTTTAGTGCCTTAACGACACACTAAAAACCTCTTATCAAAATGGCGCCGTTGCCGGGGAAATTGTGCTATTGATTGAAGTTTTTTTTTTAGTTTGAAATTGCTTAATTGATTTTTTTTTTTTTTTTTTTTTTTTTTGCTTTTCTTTATTGGCTTATTTTTTTTTATCTTGTTTTATTTTATTTGGTAGGTGTCGTGTATATGAGTCTAGGAATTTGTATATAATTTTTTTTCTTCTTTTAAGAGAATTCCAAAAAAAAAAAATGGCCAACTTCTTTTTCCTCAATATGAGGATGAACCATTTTGGAATTATTTTCGGAGATTTGAGAACACTCTTCTAATTAAGTATAGACTTGAGATTTGGGAGATGTGTGAGGTGATGTATGAAGGTCTGAATATGCATACAAGAGAAGTGGTGGAGTCTATGTTTAATGGTGAATTTCGATGCCAACACTTTGATGAAGCATGGGGTTTCTTTGGGTGGCTATCTAGAGACACTTATGAGTGGGACCATGGAAATACTACTTTCTCAAATTTAGAAGATGTCACTAGTTGTGAAGTACATATATATTCTGAAATTCTTGATTCACTAAAAGAAAATATGTGCTTGTTAAATAGGTGTGATTCCATGATGGAAAACTTTGTCGAATCTAGCAAAAGATCAATCGAAACTTTGGGTCGAATTATCAATAATCAAAATCGCTCTTGCATAACTATAACCAAGTGAAGATGATGATGATTGGGATATGGATGAGAACCCCGTAGTCGAGGAATCATTTGTTGAGAAAGTTTACACCGTAGAGTCTAATGATGTTGAAGAAGTAGTTGATGAGACTTTTGTTTCCACTCGTCCTCTTCATATTCCTTTTTCAAGGAAACTCGACTTAGTTCCTTCCTTCCCCGTCTTATTTCCTCTCCTCAAAGTTTCACCATTGGAAGAGCCTTTGGCCTCTTTAAACCATCACAAGACTCAAATGGAAGTCATCGAGGACGGGATAAAGCTTAAAAGTTGCAAGGACCATCAAAAGGAGAACTCATTGTTTTGCTCTTTTTATTTGAATTTTGATGTTTGTTCTTCATACTTTCCAGGATTCTCTCGAAAATTTCATTATTTTCGACACTCATCACTTGGTAAGCATATAGACCCATTGAAATTTGTGCATGCTCTTTGTTTATGTCATACCTATTTGATCTACTGTGAAATGTGTGCTAATGCTTATGATAAACTATTGAGATCTTTGTCAAATTATTTAGTGGTAAAGTCTAGCTAGAGATCCTAAAAGAGCACTTTGTGGCAGGAATTATAAGACATTTCTCCTTATCTTATTTGGTTTGGATTTTTGCTTGATTTTGTGCCCTTACTTTCTCTTTCCTTGTCAACCCGACGGAGTTTGTATTAAGCTTGGGGGAGTTAGCATGTGTTCTCTCTATCTCAACATTTTCTTCCTCCTTTTTGTAATTAGGTTCATATTAGTGTATTTGCATGTTAGGTTTGCATAAAAGAAACTAACAAAAAAGAATTTCTTTCTCTTTTCGTATTTTTTTCCATTTTTATGCATTTAGATTAGTTGGTTGCATGCATGATTTGTGGCTAAGAGTGTTCATAACTTGATTCGAAGACCTTCCCTGCATTCGACTTGATGGTTTTGGAAGCCTTGGTGTGACTTTAGGTGATCTTTGAGAACGATAACTTTTGGTAGAGTCTCTTTGAAATTAGGCGAGTTGGATGAATGGATTGCCTTGCCCCTTGTGCGATGAATCCCGAAGGAGAGCCAAGAACCTCGTAAGACTCACTCACAACCCTCACCATTGATCGCCTAACTTGTGACTTGCATTTTAGCTCCCCAAGATTACATAAGACGAGCCTCTAGGAGAATGATTTAGGGCGTTTCTTTTGCTAGTAATAGGAGCTACAGAGCCAAAAGCTTGAATACCCGCATGATATTCGCTTCTCAACCCATCTGAGCCTTTCTATCCTATTTTTGCTTAACCCACATAATGAGTCATGGCCAAACTTTCCCCAAAGTGGAGTACATGTGTAGTTTTTGTTGAGTTAAGTGGTTTTGATATTAAGTCTTGGTTGAAAGAGAGTTAATGTGCTTGTATGATGGTAAAAGTTGAAAAATTTTGTGAAAATGAAAGACAAAAGATATAAAAGAAAGAAAGTTCTTATTGTCCGCTTTGGTTTATTATTGAAAATGAAAAGAAAGAAAGATCAAATTGATGAGAAAAAGGAAAAAGTTCACAAAGTGAAAAAGAAACAAGTGAAATTCAAGGATATGTGTGAGAGTTCTTTAATTGAGAATAGTGTTAGGACTAGCTTGGGGGAGTATTTACCCCTAGTTTGTACTCCACTTACCCTTTTTTGCACCACATTCCTAGAATATGATCCACACCCCTAACCTAGCCCCGTTACAACCTTAACAAAGCCCCTGTTGACTCCTAGATTGGTCTTGATCTATTTAGTAGTGGCGGGTGAGATTTTGTGCAAGTCATGATGAGGGTCATCAAAACATGGTAGAGGCGAGCAATTATGGTTGAGCATCCCTAGGGAGGAGTCAAACTTGGGTCTTGGAAGTGGAGAAGAGTGAGAAATCATTCTTGGAAAGCTTTCTTTCAAAGAGACTCGGTTGATCGGTGGATTGAGTCCTTAGAGTCACTCTTGTGCTTCCTAATCATCTTCCCTCTTGTGTTTGGTTGGTCTCCTAAATCTTGATATGAACTCATTTAGCTTACATGTCATGTTTGTAACCTTGCATTTAGAGCATATAGGTTAGGTTGTTGCATGTTTCCCTTTTCTTTTTATTCTTTTTTTTTTTTTTTTTTTTTTTTTTTCTTTTTCTCTCCTTCACTCTCATTCTTGGTTTACTTGAGGACAAGCAAAACGCTAAGCTTGGGGGAGTTTGATAAGTGCGTTTCTAACGCACTTTATTACCTTCTTTTGGCTTGTTTTAGCTCCCTTTTCCTCCTTTTCTTCCTTCTTTCTCCTCACTTTTCCCTTCTATTTCATTCACGTGATCATACTTGGTCATAGTGACATTTTGCTAGATTTTCGATCTATTTCGATCGAATTTCTAGCACATATGCTTTCACCATGTTTGTTCGTGTTTCTATTGCGGTATTGCCCTTTTCGGGGTCGAGAAATGCGAGACATGGCATAAGGGATCGAGCTAGAGGCTGAAAGGTAGCCTGAGGTGCGCTTGGTATGCCCCGCACACGATGGTGCGCCCGCACAAGCCACTGGTGCGCCCGCACCATCGACCAATTCTGGAGCACAAAACAGACTACATTGGTGCGCCCGCACCTTAAATTGGGTGCGCCCGCACCTTAAATTGGGTGCGCCCGCACCTTCATCTGGTGCGCCCGCACCATTTGACGAAGAGAATTCCACCCTGAGACAGAAGACTCAGGTGCGCCCGCACCTGAAGTCTGGTGCGCCCGCACCTGAGCAAGGTGCGCCCGCACCTCCTTTTGGTGCGCCCGCACCTCACGATCCGGAAAGAAAACATTCGATCATTAAACCCTCTTTTCGAGAGGAGTAAAGGACTTACGCTTTATTCTAGTTTCTACACAATATTCTAGGGTTTTGTATTAGAGAGAAAACACTTTAGTTTGATTGAGATTTGAGAATTGTTGATCATAGTTTGTGATTTCCAATACATTCAAGGTACTTTTCATTCAATTCAATTCAAAGTTTTAGTTTTTATTTCATTCTCTTGGTGTTTGTTTATGTTCTCATATTATTTAAGATCTTCATTCTCTTAGTTTAATAATTGCGATTTCTATTAGTTTAATAATTTCTTAATCATGTTTAACCTTAGATTAGTCATAGATTCATTGTTTAATTGCTTTAACTCCATGATTAGTGAGTAGTTTCATATCTAGGGTTAGGGTGAAAGTATGAATTAGGGTTTTAAAAATGTTGTTGATGTGATTGTGATGTATGGAGAAGTTTATGCATTGATCTTGGTGTTTTGAGACCTTAGGATAGATATTGATCACATTTATACTTTGGTATTTTGATTTCAAATGTTCTTAAATCGGATTTTGAACTCTTTTATCATCCCCAAGAATCAACTTAATTTCTATACCAAGATATTGGGTGGAAATTAAGGGGATCCTTCATTAGGGGTTTTCCAAACTTATCGAATCTCTTAATCAATTAACTAAAGACCATTCGAGAGAGGATTTAGTTGATAGATTAAGCGATTACTCTTGAGGACCATTCGAGAGAGGACTCAAGTATTTTAGAGGAGAACTAAACCTTGCATAATCGTCTTTGTTGCTTCACAATCGCATTAACAATCATCATCCGTTCTTATTCATACTAGTAGCCTTAACTCTAGTGTCTTTATTTGATATTTAAACTCGTGATTTTTGCTTGTTCTAGCTGATAGATAGTCTTAATTGTTACCAAACATCTTTTAAACCCCCAAATACCTTTCAATTAGGTAGTCTAGACTAGATAGACTCTAATCAATCCCAATTTCCCTGTGGATCGACCCTTGACTTGCCCTTACTATTCTCTTAGTAATTGCTTGTTAGGACTACAAATATTGTTTGGGAAGCGGTTTTTAGTGCCTTAACGACACACTAAAAACCTCTTATCAATATGTAGTAAATTGTGCTATTGATTGATTTTTTTTAGTTTGAAATTGCTTAATTGATTTTTTGTGTTTTTCATGTTTTTGCTTTGCTTTTCTTTATTGGTCCCTTTTTTTATCCTGTTTTATTTTATTTGGTAGGTGTCGTGTATATGAGTCTAGGAATTTGTATATGACATTTACAGGTTCGCAGATGTAGCATCATTGGGAATCTGGGAATGGAGAGCTTGTGTAAATTTAGTTTATCATGTTTTCTGCATTAGTCGGATAATGTTAGTATAAGTTGGTTTGATAGACTTTCATAAAGTGGTTTGTTTTTGAAGTACTTAATTTATTATTTATAAAGTTTAGTTTGATGTTTTCCGCTGCAAAATTCTGAATAAGCCGATACGTTATCACATGGGCGATAATACTTGGGTAATTCTCTAAGTTTTGTATTATAAATGTCTTTCTGGAAAAAGAGAATTATCGGGGTGTTACAAAGTGGTATCTGGGAGCTTTAGGTTATTTTCAAAACTTTTAGGCGCCTAATTAACTTACTAGTTATTTGAATAAACTCTTAGAGTTACTCCTACTTATTCGTTATAGGAATATATATATTTATATATTATTTTTTTTAAAGAGGACCGAAATTTTTTTTTATATAGGGTCCGAAATTTTTTTTATAAGGGGCCGAATTATATTTTTTTTAGAATTGAACTTCGAAGTTATTTTTTTTTAGGTAGCTGAATTTTTTTTTATCGAACTTTTTTTTTTTTTTTATATGTTCGAATTTTTTTTTATGGTGAAATATTTTATTTTTAGACACTTAATTTTATTATTTTATAAAAGTGTCTGCATTATTTTTTCTTCATGGCTTTGAAGTTTTACTAGTAATATTGTGAGAATGGGTAGCATAGGAAGGGCATATAGGATAGCAATATTATATGTCTGCATAGAATAGTTAGTTCAGTATGTTAATATTTTTCTTCCCTGCTAACTATTCATGATTATTTTTCTTCCCTGCAACTGTTTATATATTCCTTCCCTGCTGATTGTTATATTTTGTGCCTATGATGTTGATGGTATATTTTATTGTTATTGTTGGGAATTACGTACAGGGAGAGTACTAAAAATGTTATTGAATATATTTATTTGTTGTAGATCATTAATCATGTCTGCCAGATTAGGAAGCTATTATAACCCCATTGTTCTGAGTGACGATGAAAGTGATGAGGACATAGCACCTCTGGATGGCAATAACTATACCAGTCTAGATTGGATTATGCGTACTTTAATGAGGAGGGATGTAACCAGTGATGATGAGCTCATTGTGGAGTTCGACCATGCTAGAGGCCAGACTAGAAAAGACATCTATCGTGCTTGGTTCAGGTTTGAAACTGATTCGGAGTCAGAGGACGAGGAGCCTCAACCTTCTAGGAGATCTAAACGACAAAGGAGATATGTCGCATATTATGATGAGGACATAGATGAGTCTGAAGATGAGATCTTCGTACCTGAGCTATACATAGAAACTGAGGACAAAAATGATAATGCGATACCTTAGGTTACTGTTTATTTTTTTTTATTTATTATTCTTCTTAGCAATAGAGGAAATAATATTATAATCAGTTGGTTAGTCGACCAACAGTGGTAGCATAGTTTTATTTTATTTTTTTTTACAATCATGGTTCCTTTTGAAGGTATAATATTATAGCAACAATTATTTCATTTAAATACCCGTTATGGAAGAATAAAAGTTATTACTTAATTATATGAGTGAGTAAAAATTTATTCTGGGCACGTAATGGGAATATTTTTTTTATTTTCATTAGGCAATTATATTCTTGCTTGCTTGCTTCTATTTGCATGTTGATGTGAATATATTTTACATGGATGATTATGTGATTATTAGAGAACATTTCATGTCGAACTTGGAACTAGTTGAGAAATTGTCTGTTGATGCGATCTTTAATGATCAAATCAAATGTTGCCTTCCTAGATGGAAATGTGAGTTATGCTGGAACCTAAAGTAGAGTTATATTACTTACAGGTCCCGAAGTAGAATGGCTAACAACAACGATCTAGCTGCTGCTATTCCGCCTCTTGGCGGAGAAATTGACTCAGGAGAGAGCTGAGCGTCCTGAGAGTGCCGGGGATATGTTCGAAAGGCTAGCTAAGGTTAAGCCACCATACTATAAGGGGCAAGATGACCCTACCTTCCTAGAAAACTGGATTAGGGAGTTTGAGAAACTTTTTGAGGTTGTAAACTGCCCTGAAAATTTGAGAGTGGGTCAGGCTGTGTTGTACCTTAAGGATGAGGCTGATTTATGGTGGAGGGAGAATGGAGTTAGACTGAGTGCTATAGAAGGGTTCAATTGGGAGGCTTTTGTGACTGCCTTGAGGGGGAAGTTTTACCCTGCATTTATGAGGAAGCAGAAGGCCCAGGAATTCATTAATCTTAGGATGGGTAGTATGACCATTTCTGAGTATTACAGTAAATTCATAGCATTGTCGAGGTTTGCACCTGAGGTTGTAGCTACTGCAGAGTTGAAGGCTCAGAGATTTGAGCAGGGGTTGACTGATGAGATACAACTGGGATTAGGAGGGGAGACCTTTACATCCCTAGATATCGTGTATGGGAGAGCAGCCCATATTCATGGACTCCAATCGAGGCGGGATAAAAAGAATCCGGTGGTAGGTGAGAAGAGGAAGGACTTTAATGCTGGGGGAAACCAGGGGAATTTCAAGAAGAATAGGAATGGTAATGGGAATTTCCAAGGAAACAGCAACCAGGATAACCACAATAGGGGTCGAGCTGAAAGAGTGTATCACTGCAAGAAGTGTAGCAACAACCACCCTGGTAGAGACTGTAAGGGGGAGCCAGTGATTTGTAACTACTGCCAGAAGAAGGGCCATAGGGAGTATGAGTGCTTTGCTAAGCAAAAGAAGGAGCAAAATGGCAATGGGGGTAGTAACCAAGCGAGGCCTGGATTCAACCAGCCAGGAAATCAGGGTTCGAAGCCTGCAGGGGCACAAAACAATCAAGGAAGCTATAACAAGCCTGCTAGTGAGAACAACCAGAACAAGGCTCCGGGAAAACTGTTCGTGATGAGTCGAAACGAAGCTGAACGATCTGCCGATGTAGTATCTGGTACTTTTTCTATTAACACCGTGCTAGTTAAAGCATTATTTGATTCGGGGGCGACTTATTCTTTTGTCTCGTCGTCTGTTATTAAAAGTCTGGGGTTAATAGATTTTGAAGTGATTAATTTGCCTGTTAGTATACCTACTGGTGAGACCATAAGGTGTACCAAGATGTTTAGAAACTTGCCTCTAAAGATAGGAGACTGTGTTTTTCCTTCTGACTTGATAGAGTTTAATCTGGGAGACCTAGATTTAATTCTGGGGATGGATTGGCTAAGTTTATACAAAGCCAAGATAGATTGTGAAGTTCAGAAAGTAACTTTAAGGAACCCTTTGGGTAAGCTGACTTCGTATAGACGTTTTGGGAAATCCAAGAGCTTTGGGGTCATCTCCGCAATGCAAGTGAAAAAGTTGATGAAGAAGGGGTGTGAGTTGTATTTCTGTAGTGTGCAAGATGTGGGTAAAGAGGTTGGGGTAAGTATTGAAGACGTTCCGATTGTGAATAAGTTCATGGACGTGTTTCCGAGTGAGATCTCGGGTATGCCGCCTGTTAGAGCTGTTGAGTTCACCATAGACTTAATTCCTGGAACTGCTCCTATATCTAAGGCACCTTATAGAATGGCACCTCCGGAAATGAGTGAGTTGAAGGCGCAGTTGCAAGAATTGTTCGATAAGGGTTATATTAGACCTAGTGCATCACCTTGCGGAGCTCCTGTGTTATTTGTCAAGAAGAAAGATGGGAGTATGAGGTTGTGTATTGATTATAGGGAATTGAATAACGTAACCATCAAGAATAAGTACCCTTTGCCTAGAATCGACGACCTATTTGACCAATTAAATGGAGCGAGCGTGTTCTCGAAAATTGATTTGCGTTCGGGTTATCACCAGTTGAGAGTAGCCGACAAGGATATACCTAAGACTGCATTTAGGACTCGTTACGGTCATTATGAGTTCACTGTAATGCCTTTTGGGTTAACCAATGCACCTGCCATATTTATGGACTTAATGAATAGGATTTTCCATGAGTTCTTAGATAAATTTGTGGTCGTATTCATTGATGATATCCTGATCTATTCGAGGAACGAGAAGGAGCATGATGAGCATTTGAGGATCATATTGGAGACGCTTAGAAAGAATCAATTGTATGCCAAGTTCTCTAAGTGTGAGTTTCGTTTGGAGAAGGTAGCATTTTTGGGTCACTATGTGTCTAAGGAAGGAGTCTCTGTAGATCCTGCTAAGATTCAAGCTGTGAGTGAGTGGCCAACTCCGAAGAATGTGTCTGATATCCGAAGTTTCTTAGGTCTAGCGGGTTATTATAGAAGATTTGTGAGAGATTTTTCGAAGATAGCAAGACCTATGACCAATTTGATGAAAAAAGAGTCAAAATTCGAGTGGAGTGAGAAGTGCGAGGAAGCCTTTCAGATTTTGAAGAATCGTTTAACCTCCGCGCCTGTTTTGACCCTACCTGATGGGAATGAGGGATTTGAGGTATATAGTGATGCTTCGAAGAATGGTTTGGGATGTGTGTTACAACAGAATGGGAAGGTGATTGTGTATGCGTCGCGCCAGTTGAAACCTTATGAGGCTAATTACCCTACCCATGATCTAGAGTTAGCTGCCATTGTCTTCGCTTTGAAGATTTGGAGACACTACTTGTATGGGGTGACTTGTAAGATATTCACAGATCATAAGAGCTTGAAGTACATCTTTACCCAGAAAGACCTTAATATGAGGCAGAGGAGATGGCTAGAGTTGATAAAGGATTACGACTTAGACATCCAATACCATGAGGGGAAAGCAAATGTAGTCGCTGATGCACTGAGTAGGAAGTCGAGTCATAGCATGAACGCCTTGATAGTTCCTGAGGAGTTGTGTCGAGATATGCAAAGGCTTAGCCTAGAAATTTTAAATCCTGGGGAGATCGAGGCAAGATTGAGTGCTTTATCATTGGGATTGTCAATTCTAGACGAGATCAAAGAGGGTCAAGTTGGGGATGAGCACTTAGAGAAGATCAAGGAGAAGATGGGCCAAGGCAAGGAAAGTGATTTCACGATTCATGATGATGGTAGTCTGAGGTTCAAGGGTAAGTGGTGTGTACCACAAAAGTGTGGCGAGATTAAGAGACGTCTTATGGATGAAGGTCATAATACGCTGTACTCTGTGCACCCTGGGGGTGACAAGCTGTATAAGGACCTTAAGCAGATCTATTGGTGGCCAAATATGAAGCGAGAGGTAGCTGAGTATGTGTCTAAGTGCCTAACCTGCCAGAAGGTGAAGATAGATCACAAGCGACCCATGGGGAAAGTTCAACCATTAGAGGTTCCGGGATGGAAGTGGGATTCCATATCGATGGATTTTGTGACTGCATTGCCTAGAACAAGGAGTGGTAATGATACTATTTGGGTTATTGTGGACCGTCTGACAAAGTCGGCTGTTTTCATACCGATCAAGGAGACATGGAAGAAGAAGCAATTAGCCAAGATATATGTTAAGCATGTGGTGAGACTGCATGGAGTTCCAAAGGATATCATTTCTGACCGTGACTCTAGATTCCTTTCGAAATTTTGGAAGAAGGTCCAATTAAATCTTGGGACAACATTGAAGATGAGTACAGCCTTTTCACCCTCGCGACCGATGGTCGACCGAGAGGACTAACCAGACGATGGAGGATATGTTGAGAGCGTGTGCTATTGATTTTCAAGGTAGTTGGGAGGACCAATTAGACCTGATTGAGTTTTCGTATAACAATAGTTATCATGCGAGCATTAAGATGGCACCGTTTGAGGCCTTATATGGACGGAAATGTAGAAGCCCCATTTGTTGGAATGACTTTAGCGAAAATATAGTCTTAGGGACAGAGTTTATTGAGGAAACTGTTAAGAATGTCAGGCTGATTCAGGCCAGAATTCAAGCTGCGCAAGATAGACAGAAGAGTTATGCTGACTTGAAAAGAAGCGAAGATGAGTTTGCTATAGGTGATAAAGTGTTCTTGAAAGTATCACCCACTAAAGGAGTCATGCGATTTGGGAAAAAGGGCAAGTTAAGTGCTAAGTATGTAGGCCCATATGAGATTCTGGAGCGAATTGGGAAAGTTGCCTACAGATTGGCATTGCCAATGGAGTTTGAGAAGATGCATGATGTGTTCCATATTTCTCAACTTAAGCGTTATATTCCCGATGAACGTCATGTCCTAGAGCCTGAACGAATTCAGATCGATAGTAGCCTCACATATGAGGAAAGGCCTGTCAGGATTCTCGACAGAAAAGTGCGTAGTACACGCAATAAGGATGTCTACATCGTGAAAGTACTTTGGTCTAACCACGAATCTGAGGAGGCAACGTGGGAAACCGAAGATGAGATGAAAAAGAAGTATCCAGATCTGTTCCTTGAGGTGAGTTACGAGGGCGTAACTCGTTTTCTTTAAGGGGGATAGAATGCGATAAATTTCGCGCTTTTTGTCTATTTTTATGAGATTTTTATGCATATGTATGCCTATGTTGAGTAATTTGCACATGTTTGTGCTAAAGAAGTAGACTCTCCGCATAAGAAAGCGTGTTCATAAGTAACACAAGTGTTTTAAGTTAGCAAAAGTGTGCACCAGTGGCACAATTCTTCGTAAACTTTTGAAAAGTTTAGTTCAAGTTTTGAAAGATATGTGAGTTTTCGTGTCAAGTTTCGGGACGAAACTTCTTTTAAGGGGGGTAGACTGTAATCCCCCATAATTTTAAAGGATTTTATAAATATATTTTATCATTTATATATTTATATTTTAGTTCAAATGATTTTTATTATTTAAGTAGGTTGACTATTTTTGAAAGTCAAATGAAATTATTTTAAGGATTTAAGGAATTGAAAATATTTTAATTAATCATGCTTTGAAAAAGGTTTGAAATATGAATTTGATTTAGAAAAGAAGTCTAATGGACTTGAGGAACCCAAATTCTAAGTAGATTAGGAAAGAGGAGTTATATTGATACTAGGAGTCCTCATTCATCAATCCTAGTTATCATTCGAATCCTATTTAAACTTAAATTCCTTTTTCCTAAGCCCAAAAGGAAACCCTAACTATAAATACCCTAAGCCCAATTATTTTACCCTACACAAATTATTTTTTCTTCACTCCTTCTCTCAAAATTTCGGCTCTCTCTCTCTCTCTCCTCTTCCACGTGATTTTTCGTTTTTCTTCCTCTCAAGTTTTCCTTTCTTCTTCTTCAAGTAACGATTTCTTCTTCGCTAAGAAACGTCACCGCCGCCGCCGTTGACCACCGTTGACCGCCGCTGCTGCCACCAAGACCCTTCTTTGGCCGGCGCATCATCACTTGCATCTTGTGTTGGTTTAATTCTTTTCCTTTCCTCAAGTTTTCCATTAAAGACTATGTTTTTATGCTTTATTTTAATGTTAATCATGATTATCAATGTTAATTTACTATTTTAATGAATAATCTTGATTCATATATATATTATATTATAAGAATAAAAATTCAGATTTGTTTATTATTGTTAGATTTAAGTTTTAATAATTAAAGCATGGATTTTTAGGGTGTTAATGATTAGAAAACCATAGTAGCATATTAAATACTATGAGATTAATTTAATTTATGATTTTAAGCATGTTTAAGAGGGTTTAAAGAAGGTTTTATGATTTTATAAGTTGCTGGAATTTCAGAAAGCATTTTATTTAGGGAATTTTAAGAATTTTAATTACTAGTATGGTAGTACTATGCTAGGAATTAAAAGTAATGGAAGTTTTGATAGTAAAATCAACTTTTGAATATGTTTAAAGGGGGTTTTAAATATTTTTAAGTTGCTGTCTTTTTATTTAAGAGTATTGATTTTAGTTATATTTGAATTCTAGGAGGAGAATATTCCGTAGGAGATTTCTAAAGGGGCTAAAGTGGCCAGTCAACTAGTTTACACAAGGTACGTACATACCTATGTGATGATTGAGATAGTATCATGATTTTATGAAGGAGAATTATATAGTATCATGTATAGGAACTATGTTGAGTTCATGTATGATATTTATTATGATGGATTTTGCATGTTTTATGCCTGTGTGCAAACATGTTAATTATAATATTTGATTATGAGTGGAATATCATGTTTGTATGGAATATTGATGCAAGCATGTTAATTGGATTGGGAACCTTATTTATTAATTCACATGGGGGAATTAATATATTTATTAGTATTGGATCATATTTGATCGTTGTTCCCTTTTTGTATTTCACTACTTTATGAGGACTGTGGGCCTTATTTGGTAAGTTGACAAGTTATGCCTTTGAAAGGTAAGATTGATTGTTGGCTAGGTTCAACAAAGTAAGAAAGGTTGGAATTAAAGAAAGTAATCTTGGATTGTAAGTTGTGTGATCACTTATTTAATCCTAAGATAAAAGAAGTTTAGTTGTGAATGTTGAATTATATTCTGTGTTGCTTGTATGTGTGCCATAACAAGTAATAAATTGTAAATCACGTAAAGTGTAACTTGGATAGTAATAAGCTTTAGACTGGTGCACGTCTGAAGTTGGACAATCAGGAGTTGGGGTACATGGTGAGCGAGCCATGGCTTTTTCTGGGAATTGGATTGATCACCATTCCTCTTTTTATTTAAAGGTTCCTCGATATCGCAGGTCATTATGGAATACGGAGTCGCGCCCGTATTTCGTCTTCTTAGGTGAAGACTGGTTTTTAGTTAGACAACTCGGTCCAATAACTATTCCATTTAATATAATAAAAGTTGATTAAAGTTTAGTTCAGTAGAAGTTATCTGTAGAATGTTATATTGTTGTATTATTATTTAACTCTGTTATTATTCCTTAGTATCATGATTAGGATTGTTTTATGTATTGATATGTAGTACTCAGCTTTGCTGATTACGTGCTTTGTTGTGTGTGTTGATCATGGCTTTGCCTTATTGGTCCTGTGATGACCCAATTTTGGTGAGCAGATTCTCTAGAGCATTGACATTTACAGGTTCGCAGATGTAGCATCATTGGGAATCTGGGAATGGAGAGCTTGTGTAAATTTAGTTTATCATGTTTTCTGCATTAGTCGGATAATGTTAGTATAAGTTGGTTTGATAGACTTTCATAAAGTGGTTTGTTTTTGAAGTACTTAATTTATTATTTATAAAGTTTAGTTTGATGTTTTCCGCTGCAAAATTCTGAATAAGCCGATACGTTATCACACGGGCGATAATACTTGGGTAATTCTCTAAGTTTTGTATAATAAATGTCTTTCTGGAAAAAGAGAATTATCGGGGTGTTACAGGCTGGTCCAGTCAACGTTGATCCGAAGCCTTTCCACATGCAAGCCTTGCGCATGTTTCGAGGAATTGAGATGGTAATCATCCGTTGCTTGTATTGGGCGACGTGGTCATTAGGATCTGAGGTGCCGTCGTACGGCTTCATGGTTAGGACGGAGAACCGCTTCGGAACCTCGATCATGGCAATGAGATCAGCAAAAGGAGAGTTTGCATAGCTGTTCGGCGTCGCTTTCTCCATAGGGCGAGGGACGCCGGGGATTCTGGCGATCATGTCCTCTAATTGCTGGAGACGTTGCTGGATAGGATCATCGGAGAGAAAACATTGTTGCGTCTGGACTTGGCCTTTTTGGAGATTGGCGCCGGTGTCATCGTCAGCGTCGCCGTCGGCATCACCGTCTGAATCGTCACCGTTCACGGGAACGTTATGGTTCACTGGAGTCTCGAACGCTTCTCCATCCAGATTAGGCATCTTGGGAACGCCGCCGACGTTGCGAGGCCTAGCTCCCTTGGAGTGTTGTTGAGCGAATTTCAGGCTTTGATTCTCCATGCATGACGCAACGTAACTCTCCTTCAATGTGGCCATTGTCGCCTTAACGCGGTTGAGTTCGTCTATGACTTCTTGAGTAGTTACCCATTCTCCTGCCATTGCGAACACAGAAAAAAGGAAAATGCACAGACGAACTAATGGAAAAAGGAAAGCGTCAAAAGATGTATAAAGATCTTGTTGAAGGCGCCACGGTGGGCGCCAAATTGTTTATGCCGATTTTGTACAAAGTACACAAAAGGTATTAAGGAGCCAACAACAAGAACAATATACCTAAATCAATATCGAATAAATAAAGGTAAATAAGGACGTAATTAAAAGAAATGAAAGACAAACAATTGTTGACGCGAAAAACCCAAATGACGGGAAAAACCGCGGGTGATACTCTTGATCACCAATCCACTATAATGGTGCCGCCGTCAATATCAGCGTTCAAGTATAATGATTATCAACACAACTTTGTAGAGTTTTAATAGAGAGCGGGAATATATCTGTTTATGAGTAATGAGAGTAATAAGTAGTTAGTGAATGAATGTAAACTAAGTTACATTTAATATATATAGACCCTAGGAGTAATCCTTGTAGCCGTTGACAATTTCCTTAGAAGTAGGATCCACCACAACTCCTTGCAACTGATTCCCCTTCAATATCTCACACGGTTATATTAGTGGCCCCACTGAATCCTTATCTTTGTGCTCCCCCTCCATTTGAATTTTCGTCTTGTACCGCCATTGCATAAATCGTGGCCCTAACACATAAAAAAAAGTGGGAGAAAATCAAGGAATCTAGAGAAAGGAAGTTGAGACCACAATAAAGTAAGGAAATTAAAGCAGTGAACTTAAGAAGTAGTGTGGTCCCTGTTACTTTTATAGGGACATATTTGTAATATAAAACAATTTTCTTTGCTATTTCCCGCTTGGTGTCATTTACTGTGACATTTCCATATACGGGAAGTGTGTCACTTATGAAGAAACAGATGATGTATATGATAAATAATGTCTATACAATTTTCACTTAAAGAAAACCATAATTAGGGTAAAATCTGATAGATGTTTCTTTAACTTGTGGAAAAATCAAAACTTATCATCTTTAAGCTTGGAAATATCACATATGAAATCTTTTTTACATCAGATTGTACTTTTTTAAGGTAAGATAATTGTCCCTTGCACAAGAGGGGTGGGAGAGGTAATTGGGGATCCCACTTTGCATGGGGTAATAATAATCGAGCTCTTGTCACAAGGGTAGAAGAAGGGTCTCCAACCAACTAGGTTAATATTGTTTTTTACATAAATTGTTATTAGAGAAAGTATCATTTCTAAAAGCTTTTCCTAATGATATGTATGAAAAAATGTATGTGTATGTGAACCATATAAATCTGTCAAAAATGTTGGAAACGAAATAAGTTTTAAAGGCTAACGTAAGATAAACAACAATAAGATTTTGGTGCGTTGTGGCAAATAAGAACCAATGACTTGAAAACGACGAGTTAGTGCAATTGAGGTGCACAATTGTATTCGCTGATTTGTTCCTTAAGGTCAACACACCTCTCTCACACAAAGACACTTTTGGGTGTAAGGTTGAAATCACACACTAGTTGAAAATTACCATATTACTGAGATTGAATTGTTGCGATTTTAGCTATACGCAACAATAAAATTGTGTGAAGAAAATAAAGCAATCAAAATAACCTAGTGTTGCGGTTCTTAGGAAAACTGCATCAATAGATTAAAAAATATTATTTTATCCTTTTTCGTCAAAAACTACCGAATAAATGCTACTTTTGAACACAATACCTTATAACAAACTTTTTAAAAAGAGCTACAATATAAATTCCAAAACATTGAGTAGCACTACCAACTAACTGGAAACGTTAGTCTGTTTCGTGAAATAGAACCTGCTTTTTGATTTCCCTCCAAAAGTCATTGTGAAATGTCTCTTAGACCCCCATTACTCTCAATTAACCACATCTCCATCTTCCTTTTTCCTTTTGTTTTCTTGGTCCAAGTCTCCATTCCTCATCACTTTTAACTCGGAATTTCTTACAGCACTAAGCGCTTTAAATTGTCATTGTCATTGTCATTGACCAATAGTGGAAAAAACGTTATATGCATGTCACAATACAACCGATGCGGTCCTTAAGATAACCGAATCGATAAATCCTCGAAATTTTGGGTGGAAAACTTAGGAGCACAAACCGCTGCTGCTCTTAGAGAACCGGATCAGTTAACAGAAAACCGATTTGGTTTTCTGTTAACCATTTCAGTTGTCTTAACCGCAGCGGTTAATCTTTTTTTTTTTTTTAATCTAACACCCGCGTTTTCATATCTACAACTAGTTTTTTTTGCCCGGGCGATGCCTCGGGTCAGTTACAATAAACTAATATGTTATTATTATTAAATTTTATAATTTATTTTGCTACTTTTTGTATTTTTTGTCCATTAAGAAATTGAAAAATTCACGTCACAACGTGATAAGTAAAGAAAAATTGAAAGGTTCGAGTTTGAAACAATACCTTAAAAGGAAATGTGGTAAGAGAATATGACATCAATATACTCTTGTAAGTTACGTAATAAGAGTGTTAGAGATGTATATACTTGTTCAAGTTTTTTTAGTTAAGTATACTTATTACAAGACTTTATCATATTTTATTTGAAACATTAGAAAACAAATTCATAGTGTATTGATGGTTAAGCTTTAACTTTTCATTTCAAAGGTCATGTGTTCGATACCTTACACTTATTTCCTTTCTCGCTCTACGCTTCGTCGGCTACCTGAAGGTTCCACCACCTGATTCCGCCCTAGGTTGCGCACCACCCACACCTCATTTTCTCTCTCAACTCTCATTCCTCTCTCATCAGCGAAATCTAAACCCTACTGTCCCCCCTTCCCTCTCTCATCCTCTCTCCTCAGCGAAATCTAAAGGTTTTTCACGAAATTCGAAGATGACGGTTAAAATGGAGATCCTGAAGCCGACGAAAATGGTCCTACTGAAGTTGAGAGAACGAGGCGAACTACTCTCCCTCACGAACAATAGTGATGCATCCTGTCGCCGCTGCTGAAGATCCAATTTTTCAAGCCTTTTCTCACGAATAGCAGGAGAGAGAAGAGTTCGTCGATGTCGTTAGATCTGAAGGTAACCCTAATTCTTGCTTTCTCTCTCCTTGTTCTCAGATCTGAAGGTAACACTAACTTTCTGTTAGTGCCTTTTTTTTTAGGTTTTGCGAATTGATTCTTCATTTACCTTGTTTAATTCACAAATATTAGTTTGCCATACTTGACTTTCTGTTAGTGCGTCTATTTTATGTTTCGTGAATTGATTCTTATAAACTTCTATGATTTTTGGTCGTGAAATTGTCAATCCAATTTATGAAGTATTAGGTATTTTGATGTTTGATTTCGAAGATGGTTGATTTTTCGATGTTTTGCTGGAGTTTGTGGGAATTTGAGTGAATTTTGATTCTGATGTTCGAATTCCGCAGATATTCATTGATTTTTGATGGTTTGTTGGAGCTATTAGGGATTTGAGTGAATTTTAATTTCGATGTTTGAATTCTGCAAATTTGCATTGATTTTTTGATGATTTGGTGGAAACTTGTTTTGTTGATTTGTTTTTTAATCAAACGTAAGAGTATTGAAAGAAAATTAGAATAATTAGAAGATGAAATTTAAGTTGTGTATCAATCAATTGCGTAAAGTAAAGAACCTTGGCTGGTAATTGTTTCTCTAGGACTTAAAACCTTATATTTCATTGTGAGTAGTGTTATAGTGTTATAGTGTTACTACGTACTCTTAATTGGGATGTATTAGTAGGCTACTACTCTTTGTTTCAATATTCCTTGTAACTTTAGGTGAATTTACTTAATGTTTGTATTTTAGGAAAACATTAGTGAGGCTGGACCATCTTGGCGTACATATGCTCTAATAGTGAATGTTTCCCGCTATTGTGTGCTTTTGAGAAGCCGTTTATATGTCTTTAAGTTTTATTATTGTGAAAAAGGTTTGCATTCAGGACCAGTTATAATACTCCTTCCGTGAAAAAGCTTTGCATACAGGACCAGTGAACTAATCTCAAATTTTCTTGTGTTTTGTCAATATTGGCTTTTGATAATACAGGACCAGTGTATAGTACTTCTTTGTTGAAACAATGAATGAAAGTTTTCAACTAGATCTTGTGCAATTTGTTTGAAAATCGACCATGCCTTGGTTGCTAAAGCACATTGAAAATTATTGAGCTAAATTGATTGTGAGAGTTCACTCTTTTCTAAATCGTATTTTAATTTGAGATCACAAATTTGTCCCAACTCAGTTAGAAGTGCTAATATAATCTGACGTTATAATATGTTTTTGTGGTTTTTCAGGTTTTATTACTCTACTTGTTGAAGCTGCTGTTCTTTAAATATGTCCTTTATGGATAAGTCTTTGGATATGTCTCTGAGATTGGAAGTTCAGCTGGGAATCAGGAGCTTTTCTCTGAGATTGGGGAGCTGAAACGTTGTGCCATACACTTTGGGTCAACCCAGTGTTAGTCTTTGGGCATTGCTTTTTTTTGTTTTAAGATATAGTGAAGTCTCATTTACAAAAATTTGTTAGGTAATTAAGGTTTCTTTATTATTCTATACTGTTATTTTACTGGAACTGGTGCTTTTGGACTTATGTAAATTTGTTTAAAGTTCTTCATAAGATTTATTTAAGGTTGTGATGAATCTCTTTTGTAGTCTTTTGTTTTTTGTTTTTTTGTTTTTTTGTTTTTTTGTTTAAGTCCATATGTAAAAATCTTATTTCTCTTGTTTTTCTTTCTATATATCACTCTTGTTTTCCTTGATTTGTTCACACATTCCTTTCTCATAGTCTACCTTTTATTTTATTTGTGTCGCATTTCTCACATTATCTGTTGAGCTCTTCCGCTTCCTCTGCCATGCATACCTCAGATTAATTTTCTGAGCTTCTGCTACCATGTAAACTCTAAAGGATGCTTGGAAAATTAAGGGAATAGTCTAGGAGTAGGATGATTTCAGTTATGCAGTCTTTAGCTGTTAGATGGATGAGAATATGTGTGATTGACTTCCATGTTGGGGTAGGCAGTAGGCTTAGTATATGTATATAGTAGTCTGTGAATTTACTTATTGGTGCTTGCCTGAAAAGTTTAAAATATGTAATCTTAGTGCTTAGCTGTCAACCCAAGCAGATTAGAAGCATGAGAATTTGCTTACATTATGCTGTTGAGACATAGGTTGGGTTAAATGACAAAAGACTTAGACGTCCAACGCAAATACCCACAACATATGAAAGGCAAGAGGATTTGCGTCGCGTGACCTTACCCATCCGACGCACATGAGTAAAACAGGTTTGCGTCGGACTCGCCTATTGTGCGACGCAAATTTGTGTATCAGGATATTTGCGTCGGATCTATAAGCCCATCCGACGCAAATGGGTTTCAAGGCCTCGTAATTTAGATCCAATCTGCGTCGGACCACATTTTCCATGAAACGCACATATATACCGCTTCCCATTTTTTATTTTCAAACCCTAGCTACCAGAACTCTCCTAGTCTCCTTCACGCCGTCACTCCTCTCCTTCTCCTCTTTTACTTTAGGATTTCCATCCCTCACACTCCCTCACCTTTCGTCTCACCATCATCGCTCATCTTCTCTCATTCATTCCAGCGCATCACTCCGGCGACCATCCTCTCTATTTCATCGCCTTCTCAAATTTGGGTTGAAGATCTAGCATGGGTTTCTCAAACCCTCGTTGTTTCGTCTCGTGGTCTCTCAATTCAATTTTATCTTGGTTGAAGATATATGGGTCGAAGTTTAGACCACTCAATTCAATGTTATCTGGAAAATGTCAACAATTGCAAAAATTTCGCTGCTGTAATTACTCAACAAATGCTGCTTCTAGTAAACACGAAATGAACCACTCTTGGATCTACACTTCACAACAGGAGCACTAGCAAATTTCGGTATGTTGTTCCCTCTCTCCTCCTTTTGTTCTTTTAAAGGAATTAAAATGTGTTTCTCCTCCTACTTCTTTTACTCTCACTTTCCCTCATAATTTTTCCACCCAAACAAACCACTATCACGCTACCACTCACCATAATCCATCATCTCCGACGACAAAATGCTTATAAATTTCTATCTTTTCTTTCATCTTTTTTTTTTTTAAACTTTTGATTAATGGTTTTTTTTAAAAGTTCATATTTTTTTTACCTGGGTTCTTGTTAGAATGTTCACTTCTTTCTGTTTAAATCATTCAGAGCATCTAATTAAGTACCGTCATGGCATGCGACAGATAAGAAGAAGTAGATCAGAGATGAGGCACGAAACGTGTTCGAACTATTCTGGCGGTTACTGGTTGTTTGATGGTTGTTTGATGGTGAACTTTAATTTTCTTTTTGAGACACGAAATTTGTGCGAATTTTGTACAATTTGTATAAGTTTTTCATTTAAGTAATACAAGTGATTTCATTCTACCTTGGTTAAATTCTTCTTTATAAGTTTAGATTGTTTATCAGTTTAGAATTTCATGGTTTCAATCATAGAACGATTGTAGATCGATAACACTTAGAATCATATTTTGGAATCTGATGGTGGTGGAATTATTATTTTTGTTGCAACTTCTGCTGGAATCTCAATAGTTTGGACTTTTTTTTTGTGTGTAATAGCAATTTGCGTCGGATGGGGGACGTTGATCCGACGCAAATCACAAATTCCAAGAATCATGTGCGTCGCACATTGTCTAATGTTTGACGCAAATGAATCTCCTGCGCAGGATGAGTTAGGAGTCATGTGCGTCGCACATGACTAAGGTCCGACGCAAATAGTTTCAAATCTGCGTCGTGTCCTACTCCGACGCAGATCATCTCCACCAGATTTGCGTCGAGACTTGTGCCGTGTCTAGGGTCCGACGCAAATCATTGATTCTGTACTAGTGTGTGAGAATGTCATTCATATGCTTTTTTTAGCAGGCATATCTGGTGAAAGGAGTGGAGGATTATATATATATTTTTTGCCTATGTCACCTGATCTATAGCAGTCAAATATATTCTCCAGCTTTGGTGATAGGATGCATCATAATAGTATTTGCATCACAATGTGTGTCTAATTATTTATGAGTATGATGTTAAAATTATATTTGCTAATATATGTATGTATCTAATTATTTATTCTTATGCTTCAATTGAGCATAATATACTTAATGAAATTAGTATTGATATATACTATTGATTTTGTATCGATTAATAATGAAAGAATGAAAAAAAAAAAATTTTGGTTTTTGGGTGGTTAACCGCTGCGATTTAGGACCGGATCAGTTAATCAATGTGAACCGCTGCGAGCCCACCCGATCTGGACCAAAACCGGATCAGTAATCCCGGTTTTGACCGAATCAGATGGGCTTTTTTCAACTAGTGGACCCAGAAGAAGGAGCGTGCAAAGACGGGGTACAACATGGTACCATGGAAAGAGGACAAACTCTTCTTGCACTCAATAGAGAGGGAAAACTACAACAATGGTACAAAATCAAACCAAAGTTAGGAACTTTGTACAGGAACAAACCTATATTTGGCACAATTCAAACAAACCCTAGCAGGAAACCCTAAAATTCCTGATTAATTGAAGCATGAGAAGAAAACCCTAAAATGGAGAGACTAATTGCAAGGAAAACCCTAGAATGACTAATTGAAACTTTAATCCCATAATACATACCTTCCACAGTAAGAGGGGGTCGAATTTCACCTAATAATTTTGCATTAACCCTCAAATGGGTGAGAATTGGGTGAGATTTCACAGCAATAGGGGTTCCACTGTTCCAAGTATGCAAAATGAGAGAGGAATGACAAATTGGTAAAAAAAGTGGGACGGAAATCAAAAGTGGCGTCCACTTCACAGAAACAGACTAATGTTTTCCGTTAGTTGGTAGTGCTGCTCAAAGTTTTGAAATTTATAAGGTAGTTCTTTTAAAAAAGTTTTTTATAAGGTAGTTCTTTTAAAAAGTGTTTTTATGAGGTAGTTGTTTTCCATACTCCTCTCTCACTCGTCTCGCATACCTTGCTGCTTCACACTCCTCCGCTCCTCATTCCCTCTTCACTCCTTCACCCTCTATAACTTCGGTATTTTTCCTTCACTCCTCTAACACTCTTTCCTCTGCAAATCTGGAAAGACGTGATCAATGGTTTTTCTAGCGCATCGAATGCGAAAATGTGGAAAGGACGATTTGTGGTGAGGACGTGAAGATCTGCAAGTGTAGACACATAAATGTGTCTCTCCATTGAGAACCCAATCACATACCATCGTCCTAATTGGTCCGGTCCAAAAGAAGATCAATCGGTCGAGCTAAGCCCAAAAGCATTTCGAAAATATAAAGTCCATTTATTGGTTTAAAATAATCCGAGCCCAATTGTAAATTAAAGCCTAATTAATTAGTCCTGATAATCAATTGCATTTTTTATATTTTAATATTAATTATTCCTGATAATTAATTTTTAAAGGATATTTCGAAAATCAGAATTTTATTCCTAAAGATAGCTGATTTCGAATTTCAAAGGATAGATTTTATTAAAGGATAAAAAAGAATCTTCAAACAATAAAAAATCGGCCAGAAAGCTAGTGCGTGCGACGCGCAGGTTGTGCGTCTAGCGCAAATGTTGTGCTCTCACAGATTGTGCATATGGCGCCCAGGTTGTGCATCAAGCATATCCCGGCGCACAGTTTTATTTTATCTTTTCGCTCCGTTTTCGGCTTCCTTTGCCTATAAATAGCTCGTTTCTTCAAACGAGTTTTCACAATGCTTTCCTACGACTCCTCCACATAGTCTCCTGTACACAAATTCATATTCAAACACTTAATCTCGTATTCAAACACTCAAACTCACATTCTACCACATTCATACCTTCGATTTTTCTATTTCAAGTTTCAAGACTTCTCATCCTGCGGACCGTAATACAAGACCCAGTTGAAAAAGGTATATTTTATTTCACTTAGGAATACTACAAGAGGTCGAGGGGTGAATTGCAGTGATGGAAACAATGAGTACTTTTTGCTGAATTTAAACAAAAACGAAAGGAACAACGCAAAGGCATGAGAGATTTTGCGAGGAAAACTTCATATGCCCAATAGCAAGTGAAAAATCCCAAGCACAAGGGATTTTAAACTCAACTTATTCACTAATAATAGGCCAACAACTCAATACAACCTATTACTCTAGAGTTTCTTCTCTCGTACCCGGAACATCAATCCCTACCATACAATTGTTTCTCTCTTAACTTCACTCAAAGTCCTCCCTCTTCTGCTTCGGTCAAAGCATTTTATACAGCTTCACTCAAAGCCTTCTTATACAAGAACTGACTGAGGTTCTCACCCCAAAACAAATACAAGAACTCACTCAAGTTCTCACCCCAAAACAAATACAAGAGTTTGCTCAAACCTTTTTACCCTTTCTCAAATAACAGACGCTTGATAAAACAAACTCTAATAAAAAGGAACTCATAATGATATAGGAACTATGGAACTTTGGTTGAACTCATTATGGAATATAGTATATTACGTTATCGAGCTTTCTTTCCACTCGAGTAATACATAATTGAATGACATAAGTCAGACACTTTTCAAGTGATGAGATTAAGTCCTATTTATAGTGCTAAACCACCAAGGATACTCCTCCGTAACCCTAGCAGCAATTTCCTATAAAATAGGACTGTTAACCAACAAGATAAGATTTAGGAACAGAAAAACTGATTTGCTTAAAACTTAAATAAACGTAATCTAACAAACTAACTAAGATAACATTAGGAGCTTTGACTAGAAAGATAAAAGCTGATTTTATTTAACTAATTATTTTATCAAATTGAATCTAAGCTAAGAAAATCAATCCTTTATTTGAAAATATCATAAATAAAACTATCTAAGAGATAAAAAGATAAGATTCTATTTTATATAAACATAAAGATAAAATCTTTCACCTATTAAAACTTATAACTTATCAAGCTTAACTTTAAAATCACTTTTACGTATGAAATATTTCCTTCTTAGACTATAGCCAAAATACAGTTTCTAAACGTTGTTGTTCCTTGATCTGAGGAACTCGTCTGTTCCTAAACTCAAGGAACAAACCAATTAATGACCCGTGCTACTGCTTAATGAAAGACGTGATCTTTGACTCAATCTCATTAATTTTAGACTCCTAATTAAATTAGAATATTAATTCTAAATTAACTCTAAAGGATAACCATCAAAGATATTTTATTTAAACTGAAACACCAAAAGATATTTACTTTAAATGAAATCCCAATTAAAGTCTTATCTTCTATATTTAATTCCAAAACTACTCATTTGGTTAGATCACGTAATTTTTGACTTCTAACTAATAGCACATGTTATATAGATTTAGTTTAACTTGTTCCTTTAGACACAATTCTCCTGACGAGGGAACACTCACTTTGTTCCACAGGAACTGTTCCTTGATTCAAGGCACAACCCTGTTCTTTAATCCAATGAACTGCTCCCGTTCCAGTTCAATATATCTGATCAGACTTTTGTTCCCTTACACAATGTCTAATAGTAAATTCATACTAGAAGACATCTTCTCTTCCAGAATTCCCCCTAAGGAACTTCTCCTTCTAACTTGGAGTTTCAACTCAGGAACTTCAACTCTTCTTGGAATATCCATAAGGAACTTTCTTCATTAGGCACCATTATTAATATATGAATCTTGCACACATAAGACTCGAACATCATGTTAGTTAATTACTTTAGTTTGTCATCATCAAAACCAACTGGGTCAATAATTTCCCCCTTTCTGGTGATGACAAACCAAGGCAAAGTAATATAAAAACTAACATAAATAAACTACAGTATATGTATGTATCAAGTCTTCTTCTGTAGGCCTTGACACCATATGGGCTGGTTTCTCTCTCCACCTATTCAGATAAGTGGTAAGACATTCATTTTCACCTTGTTTAAGAACCTCGAGCTCTCTAGGGTGGTCTACAGTTGTTTGTTTGATTCATATTGCTTCATGGAAGCAACAGTAATGTCCTCTCAGGTTTTAATTTGCTTGGGGTCCAGGGAATAGAACCAATTTTTGGCAGATTGGGTCTAACAACATCGGAAAAATCATTGGGTACAATTCAGGGTCAACTTATTTGATAATCATGGTTGCACGAAGGTTTCTTAAATGGTATTTTGAATTATCAGTTGGTTTGAATTTAGGGATGTCAGTTGTAGAGAATTTTTCAGGAAGTTTTCCCTTCAGCTTGGTGTCATCAATATGCTCAAAATAGGAATTTGTATTGGCTACCCTATGAACAACGCTCTCTAATTTCTTATTGAATCCAGGAGATTAACCAGACTCGACCTTCTCAAGTCTTATAGCTATTTCTTCCATCATACTAGACAGCTTGGCTAAATCTCTAGCCATTTAAGCGAATTGTTGCTCGGTATTCGAAGAACTGCCAATTTCAATGTCTCTTGAATTCTGCATGGATCAACAACGGAGACATTAGAGAAAGAAGAGGTGGGAAGAACAGATGAATGGAATGTAATTCTTTTTTTTTTTACAATGTAATTTTCAAAGTTTGAGCTTCTGAGAACAAATTAGCATATCCTAAATATAATGAATATTTTTTTTTATGCACCTAGACCTAATGCATGTATGCATGACTTTTTGGATGCACCTAGACCTAGTGTATGTATGCATGACTTTTTAGATGCACTTAGATCTAATGCATGCATGTATGACTTTATGCGTTTGAACATGTAAAGGCTGCCTACATATCCCAAAAGAGGGAATCATATCGCTTGTAGTTCGGGAATACTAAATGCGGAATACATGAAATGAAATGGAGAGTTTGTATGCAATGAGACTCCTAAATGCCTATGAACTCTAGTTATGTATGAAGTGTATGAACGATGGACTATGCAATGCAAAATGATTCCAGTGTGAATACGGTCCTATTGGATTTGGAATTCTACGGACTTTAGAATTCTAGACTTGACAGGCTTCTAATGACCTTAGAATTTTAGACTTGATGAACTTTTAAGGATGTTAAACTCCTAATATGCATGAGCCTCTAGTGGACCTAGACTCCTAAGATAGACGGAATTCTAGTGGATTTAGACTTGTATTATGCATGTATTTCTATGGATTCTAGACTCCTAAGATCGTAAGAACACTAACGACCCTGAGACTCCTAACATGAATAGAGTTAGACGGGGTTAAGAACTCTAAATGGAGTGAAACAGGATAAATCTAGACATATGGGCTAGATAAACTTCTAATGGAGTTAGAATTCCTAAGTGGATGAGATTTTTACAATAAGATGGACACTATAAGGAAATCCTAAATCATGTACATGAAAACTTGGGATGATATACATGAAAATGACGGGATAGTGGAAAAATGATGAATTTTTGATAAGGATAGGTGATAGGAGATGTGCTGAAGTTATGAGAAGTAAGTTTTTTTGAAAAACGATGGGGAGATTTGAAGATGAGTTTGTTGGGACCGACTTTCCTCCAAAAAAAGAAAAAGGAACATGATCCTAAGTTGTCATGATCGTTCACCTAAATGAGACTCAATAGTGATATGACTCAAAAAAGATAAGAAAGATTGATCTTAATTTTTTTAGAATTAGGTGAGATTCATTTTTGACAAAAAGACTCTAAGAACGATCATACTCTACATGAATGCAAACAGAAAAAATCCAGAATTGACCATTACGACGACTAAATCGACAAAAACATAGTATGACGGACTTAATGCCAAACTTTATTGACTTAAACGATAGACAAATTGACAATAGCATGAGACGCAAAGGCTATGCGCCACACAGTCGTGTTGCGCTCGGCACAAGGTCGTGCGTTTAGCGCACTGCCTTGGCTGCGTTCCAAGCAACAATTTTGTGCGCGGTGCTGGGTCTTTGCGTCCGGCACAAGGGTTGTGCGGCAAGCGCACCCCGGTTCATTTGGCGCACTGCCCCCTGCATGAAATTCGCCAATTTGGCGAAAGTTTGGTCAATTTGGCGATGGTGTTAGACCTGATTTTAGGTGCAATACTCATCAATGTTTTAACAAATCAAGAATATGCAAAAAGAATGCATTCACTAGCAAATTTCATATAACATGGATGCAAAGTTCTCAACCTGAAAGTCCAGTTCTACGTTTCAACTATGGTCAGGCTTACGTTAAGGCTGAAAAGGGTCCATGACTAATAGATTGATCCCACGCTTCACACCTTTGCTTAAAAATGTGGCCATGTGTAAGACGCACTCTAGTTCTCAAGTTAGGAACAAGAGAACAATGACATGGTTGATTGGTTTGATTATGACTAACATCCAACACTATCACTTAGGAAGCTTTCGGAAGGACAAAGCACAAACCCCCGGGGGTGGCCTTACGCATAGAGCGCTAATGTGGCAAGGACAATTGTCCTTATAGTGGCTTAAACAATAGCCATGCATATACAAGACAATATGTCATTCAAAAGCATAAAATGAGAATGAATCGTACTCTTCAAGTTTCAACCACTAATTTTAAAAAATAATTTTTTAATGTCCTCCCAAGTGAAGCCGCCAAATCGTAGGCGTGATTTTATTCACATACGCGGTGTGAGCGCGTATTTGACTACCCCATGTTAAGGTTTTCTTAAAAAACGTTTTGAAGTCGCCAACAAGTCGTTAGAGAAAGACTCATAAACCTAATTGGATGTTGGAAAACCTTAGGGACAACTTTGGGACTTATCCAATGTAGATTTCCCCGTCATAACTTCATTAATGGTCATAAACCAAAAATTAAGATCGATGGTGAGGGTACGAACACGAACACGGTCATGAACCAGATTCACCCATTGCTGGCCTCTACCAAATATCGATTCATAGCAAATTTTATGCAAAAGAATAACGACGTAATGTTTTTAATTAAGTACCCTAAAAAAGATTAGTCTAGGTTGGTTCATTAAACACATAAAAGACTACTTTTTTTTTGGGATATATTCATTAGCAATCATAATTACTGGGTTTCTAGCAGGTTGTCCATATTATTTGATTTAATGTTAGAACATTTTCTAGGTCTTGATTAACAATAATATACAAGGTGATAAATATCGCAATCAAGCATAAAAATTAATGTTCATGAAAAATAAATAAAAATAAGAAAAGAAAATATTGCAGGGAGTTAGTTGTAATACATAACCATTTATAGTTGCAGGATTATGTTAACAATCTTCATCATGAATAGAATATTAGTAACTTCAAACAAAAATAATAAAAATAAAGAAGAGAAAGTAATTAAAGAAAGATTGTTAATTTGAGTGACGCTCGAAAATTATACCTCCGTTTGGATCGTTGATTTGTACGGATTTTAAATCGAATATGTCGAACAAGCCTTAGAACATAATTGTGTATTGATTGAGTGTTGAATTACTCGTGTCTGATTTGTAAGACTATGCGTATGGTGGTGATGATGTGGCGATAGAAGTTGTAGGAAATATGAGAGTATTAGGCACGTAGGTGGATGAATGATTATGAGATGATAATTGGTGAGATTTTTTTAGGAGTAGCAGGAGGATTATGGGGTGGAGATTGAGTGTATTAGCCGTGAAGATTAGAGCTAGAAATGGTGTTAGGCGGTGGTGTGTTAATTAGTTAGGCGAGAGAGATTTGTGAGGATTAGTATTGTTGTGCGGCGAAAGATGGAGATCAAATTGTTGGGCATAGGAGCTTAGGCGTGAGAGATTGGGGATGGATTTATACAGTGTTAGGTAAACGTAACTTAAAACTACTAGGTTTCTCAAAAGATTTTTTTATTGAAAAGATTTTAGAAAATATTTTAATAAAAAATTTTGTAAACGCTTTTAGATTGTTTTAAAAATATTTTAAATAATTAATAAAATTAATTAATATAATTAATTAACTCTATCAATTAAAATGGGTTAGAAAAAGGGTTTTAGAAATTGGGCTTTCATAAAACTCATTTTAAAAGGTTTTCGAAGATGGACAATTTTAAAACATTTTGGAAAGTGGAATTAGTAAAACTATTTATAAAAGAGGTTTTCATAAAGTGGATTATTAAAACAGGTTAAAATATGGTTTTGAGCTTAATATTTTTTATTTTAGTCTCGTTCTTTATTCTTTCTTCTATCCGGACCAATTAGAGCGGGATATTAGTCATCATAGGGTGCTATATGGCGAGACACGATTATGTGTCTACAATAAGAATTAAGGAAACTATCATTTGCTTTAATTATTTTTAGTACTTCCTCCGTTCCAAATTAGTTTGACACTTTCTATTTTAGGAAGTTTCAAATTAGATGTTACACTTTCATTTTGGGTAATAAATTCTCTCTATCTTTCTCCTATCACATGGGACCCTTTTGTTGTCTTTCTCTATCTCTCTCCTCTCCAAAAATTGCCTAGGAGTTCGTGAGTTTAGAAATGTCACAACTAATTTGGAACGAAGGAAGTACTTGCATTGGAAAGATAAATATTTGCATCAGAAAATACAAATATTAAATGTGGCAACAACTTTTCATGTAAAAAGTAAGGATAAATATTAAGTGGTTGTTTGATATACATGGGAATTTAATTCTCATGAGAAGTTCCGTTTTCTAGGAAGTTATTTCCCTTATGTAATTATTAGGAAATGGTCTTAATATGATTGGTTGATATCAAAAAATTTGCACTTCCCATGAATTGACATGGGAATTATGAATGACCAAGAGGGGGCTAGGTGAATAAGTTCCCACGTTTTGTGGGAATTTCAGTTTCCCAAGTAATTTTCATTGCCCCCATTTTCCCAACTTTATGTCAACCAAACAACTACCGAAATCAGAAAATTATGACAATTGCTATTGCCTACATAAATTCTTGTATACCAAACAACCACTAAATATGGGTCATGTAGCTACAATTTTCCATGTAAAGTGAGGTCAAAATAGCGATTAAATTTGTTTGATAATGACATTCTTGAATGAAGTACAATTTCAAAAGTAGAAACAAGAACAATATTTTGGGATACCTAAAATGAAATACAAGCACTATAAATTGAGACGAAGGGAGTAATATTTACCAAATCATGAATTTCTAATTTTCAATTATATTTCAATTTTCATAAGAAGGGGTGGCAGTTTAGACTTTCGGTGGAGTACAATGCTGAATTTCAAGAGTTTACACAGGGTTCTAAACCTTATCACAATTCATCATACTCCCACCGTAACACATTACTTGCAACAATTGGACTAGTGCGATTTCCTAGGCAAAATTTGGTAAGTATGGGTAAAGGAGATTAATTATGAAAAAGTAGGAGAGAGAAATCACATGGGTTGAGCCGTTGAGGAAAGAAAAAGTAGGAGAGAGAAATCACATGGGTTAAGGAGATTAATTATGAAAAAGTAGGAGAGAGAAATCACATGGGTGGGGCATTTTACATGCTTAATTTTGCCATATATGGAAAGTTTCAAATTGTTGCAAGTAATATGTTACACCCATTTTTGGCAAATGTTGCAAGTAATGTGTTACGGAGGGAGTACATAATTTACGAGAATATTTCTCTTGTTATGGTGTTAGACCCTGTTCTTTTGGGTTAACTGAACTGAACGTAATTGAATTGAACGTAATTGAAGTAAAACTGTGAGAGAAAAGTAGTTGAACTAAACATACTTTCTCGAACAAAACAAGGTTGTAATGAAGGTTTGGGCCTATTGCTCTAGGCTGCAAGTCTTATACTTAGTGTATCAATTAGCAAGTGCGCCCAACAGTCTAGTAGTCTTGTAAAGGGTGGCCCTCGAGCTAATTATTTTACCTAATAAAAATAATTATGTATTATATTTTGATGTGGATGACTACCGCTCACCCAATATTCACTAGGTATCGCCTCATACTTATAGTTGGGGCTTACTAAATACCGCCCGTATTTACTTGAAATCGTCCGTATTTTTTTTAAAATACTCCTAAACTACCCCTACAAATACTACCCCATACCCCCATACACTCACACACTCACACTCTCACACTCTCTCACTCTCTCACTCTAACACTCTCTCACTCTCACTCCTCGCTCCCACCAAAGCCACCACCACCCCCAAAGCCACCACCACCACCACTACCACCACCACCACCACTGCAACCACCACCACACGGCAACCACCACCACCAGGCGCGCACAACCTTACCGGCGACCACCACGGCGGGGACGAAGAAGACACCGACGCCCAACACCACCACAACTCGCCGGAAAAAGAATGGGCCCAAGGAAGAAGGCAAAGGAAATCGGGGAATCTTCAAATCAGGTTAGTTTTTGTAGTTTTTTGTGGTGAAAACCAACCCATATGCCGGAAAATCGCTCACCTCTCCCGGAAAACACGAGGCTAAAAAATTTTTTTTTTTTTTTTTTTTCGAAAAGGCGGGGCAACGGATAGGAAATCCGTTACCACCACACGGTGGTAACGGATCAAATCCACGTTACCTCTACGGTGGTACCGGAAAAGTGATCCGTTACCGTGGTAACGGATTTCGTATCCGTTACCAGAGTGTGGTGGTAACGGATTTCCTATCCATTGCCCCGCATTTTCGAAAAAAAGAAAAATTTCTTTTTTAGCCTCGTGTTTTCCGGCGAGGGGTTGGGGGGGGGGGAGTTTGGGTTTTTTTTATTTTTTCTTTTTTTTAAATTTATGTTTTGTTTATGTTTGTAGTAATTTATGTTTTTTTAATAATTATATATTTATGTTTATTTAAAATAATTTATATTTGTTCCTAATTTATTTATTAATAATTTCTGTTTGAATTAAAAATAATAATTTGTGTTTATTTGGGTTTTTATAATTTATGTGAATAGTTATTTGAATATATTAATTAAATTTTAATAGTTAATATGTTAATTTGTGTGATAATGTTGTAATTAGGTTTTATTATTATGTTAATGCATGTTAGTAACATGTTAGTATTATTTAATTTGTTTGATTTAATTTGATTATTTGTTTAATATCATGTGATAATAGTATTATTTAATTTTAATAGTTATTATTTAATTAGTTAATAAATTAATTTGAGCATGTTATTATATTATAAAAATATTTCAATGATATTAGCATGTTTTATATTAGTAGCATATTACTATTATTTATTGTAATGATATTAGCATGTTAATTTGTTTTTATTAGCATGTTAATATAAGTTGTGTAGGGTATTTGTTTTTATTAGCATGTTTACTAATGATATTAGCAAGTTGATGCATCTAAGTATTATTTTTCCTTATAATTGTAGTTATTTAATTATTAGAGTGTCAATGGTTATAGTTTAGTAGTAATTACAATATAATAACGTAGACATTAAATAAATAATGAATAATTAACATAATGTATTATTAGGGTCTTGAGGGTCCTGAGGGATCGACGCCACGGCACACTAGATCTCGTGGTGTTGATGCATCTAGTAGGAGGGCGAGGACTGATGCTCAGGCTAGCCAGATGCCTATTCCTGAGGACGCGCCTGATAGTGCTGGATGGGATACTGGGGACGAGCAGGAGTTAGATCATGCTTTGAGCGGTGGTGATGGAGCTGATGTGGGTGAAGCCGCCTCCCATGTGTCTGTGAGGAAGGGTAATAGAGGGAGGTTTGTTTCGGGGTCGAGTTCCGGATGTAGTAGGCTGTCGAGCAGGACTAGAGCTGCTAGGGATACTTCGTGGTTAGTTACCGAGGGGATGCCTGGGGGCCCACTTGACGGTACCCTGATTCCTAGTTGGCGGGGGCACGTCGGCTCCCGTATATACCACGATACGACTGCTAGGGATGTTATGCTTGTGCCATAACCGCTCCAATGCATTTGATCCGTTCTTGACTTGGGGTTTCCCGCGGCCGATCGTTGCGGCGCTTGGATAGATCTTGTATTGCCCGGCTACCGGGGATTATGTTTGGGCACCTTGACTTTCCATTGCTAACGGCGTTTGTAGAGCGTTGGCGGCCCCGACACGAACACGTTTCACATGCCTTTTGGAGAGATGACGATCATGTTACATGACGTTTGGCGGATCCTACGTGTTCCTATTGAGGGTCGGACCGTTAGTGCTTTGTTTTGCCGACTTCGATCAATATGTACGGTTTGAGGAGCTCCTCGGCTTGACTCGTGAGGAGTTATTATGTGAGGAGTCACGGGTCTGGAGGAACGGTGGCGTTACCGTTCAGAAGATTTTCGATCGGTGCATGGATCAGGGCCGTCCGGCTGACGTGCAGGTTCACGCATGGATGCTCCTGACACTTGGGTGTACCCTCTTCACTGATAAGAGTGGTTCCCGCCTCATGGCCCAGAACATAACCGAGCCGGATAACCTTGATTCGGTTCATACTTACTCATGGGGCTCATTTGCTTTGGCGTACCTATATCGTCGGCTAGGGGTTGCGTCTAGAGCGGATAGCAAACAGGTTGCCGGGTGTCGACGCTCCTCCAAGGTCTTTGGATATACGAGTACTTCCCGTGTTTCCGACCTCAGCGAGAGGGGCTAGCCTTCAGTGATCATGATCCCCGGGCACGGAAGTGGGATTATCACATCGTCGGCAAGGATTTCGTCCGACTGGAGTCCATTCGTAGACGCTTGGACAACCTTCAGGTTTCAGAGGTACGAATATTTAATGCATTAGTAAAATATATATTATTATGTTCTCATATATTACTACTATGTTAGTAACATGAAATTATTACATTTATCCGTTTTCAGGTCGACTGGACGCCATATGGGGATGACCAGGCTGCCATGATTCCGAGGACGTTGTATGTCGGTTTCATACGTTATCGAGGTATCATTGAGCCGTACAACCCAGATCGTGTACTGCGACAGTTGGGTTTTGTTCAGGTCATTTCTACCCCTCATATTCAGCCTGATTTCGCATACAGACCGAGCAACCCGAAGAGGTATGAGGTTCAGTTCTCGGTCTCAATAGCTGAGTCTACATGGCAGCGGTTCACGCCATATGCTGGGGGTCTCAACGTATCACAGTTGAGACGGGTTACTCGTCGCGGAGAGTGTTCGAGGGAGTACATGGATTGGTTTTGTACATATTCCCATCCTACCCTCATTGATGCAGATAGGACGCATATTCCGCCCCGGCTCAACACTACAAACACCCACTATGTACGCAATATAATCATTTATTTGTTTACTATTTTATATGTTATATTATTGATACATAACATAACATAACATAACATAACTAACTGACTTTTTGCAGTGGATGGCCCGACATTTGACGCCACGAGAGCGTTGACGGAGGATCGGCACAATGACCAGCGACCCAACACTTCTTTGGCATATGAGATGTTGGCCGACCTCGCTCGGGATTGGGATGCTGCATTGCGTCTAGATCGGGCACGGGACGCTGTTGAGGACGCGCATCATCATGACATGTAGTCATTGCATATCAGTGTTCTCATTCCATTATTTATGTACGGGTGTATTATGTAGTTACATTTTGTGATGATATTACTTTGTTAGGTATATATGACTTTGGTTTTATGATGATATTTATTATTTCAATTTGAATCATTGCAACATATTGTTTCAATTTGAATCATTGCAACATATTATTTCAATTTGAATCATTGCAACTTATTATGATCCAACATTATAAATTAATATCATATCAAATACTACTTATTCGGCTCAAATTCAACTATCAAATAGTACTAATAATTACAAATGCATTTTCTTACTTATAGTACTAATATTATTCACTACTATTTACTAATATCGTACAAATAGTACTAATAATATTATTCACTATTATTTACTTACTTATCGTAACTAATAATCATTATTATTTATTTACCAATCACAAAATTTATTAACTACATAGTGCACGTGTTCTCAACTTAATATAATCCATTCATTAACTTAATATTATTTTGTTACCAATCACAAAAATTACTACTTATTATGAAAATAATTATAATAATATGCATACATATTTGAAAACAATATCAAAAAATATAAACTAAATATTCATTAACAAAATTAACATAAACGGATGTACTATTATTCGCTAATTACAAAATCAATACTAATTATGACGGAAAATCAAATATTAACTAAATGGAATTTTTTAAAATACTAATACTAATTATTTGAATATAATATCAACAAATATTAATACTAATTTTTGTTTACATGCTAATATTAAATACAAATTTTCTTTTAAATACTAATATTAACATGCTAATAAAAACAATTAATAATATTAACATCCTAATAAAAACAATTAATAATATTAACATGCTTAACTCATTAAATCAAACAAATTAAATAATACTAACATGTATTAAAATAATAAAATCCTAATTACAACATAATCACACAAATTAACATAATAATTATTAATATTCAAATGCCTATAAATTTAAATAACAAAAAATTATAACTACCCAAATACACACAAATTTTATTTATTAAAACGTAAATTATTAAAACATAAATTATAAAAAACGTAAATTATTTTAAATAAATAAGAAATATATTATTAAAACATAAATTATACAGAAATTATTAAAAAGAAAAAAAATAAAATATTGCGCACCGGAGCAGGGTAACGGATCTAAAATCCGTTACCCAGTGGAAACAACGGATCGCTTTTCCGGTGCTTCCACAGAGGCAACGGATAAAATTTCCGTTGCCTCTGTGGAAGCAACGGAAAAGTGATCCGTTACCAAGGTAACGAATCAATAATCCGGTGCTTCCACAGAGGCAACGGATTTTTTGTCCGTTGGCTCTGTGGAAGCAACGGATTTTGCATCCGTTTCTTTCACTGGGGTAAAGGATTTTCGATCCGTAAACCTGCTCCGGTGGCGCAAAAAAAAAATTTCCGGCAACTTAAAAAAAAAAAAAAAATCAACTTACCACATTTCGTTCCGGCGGCGTTGACGGTCCTTCATCGGACATTTTCGGTACTCCTCACTTGCTTCGGTGGTGCTCCGGTGGTGGTGCTCCGGTGGTGGTCGGCCGGCGGTGGTGTTCGGAAGGTGGTGGTGGTGTTAGTGCTTGATGGTAGAGAGAGAGAGAGAGAGCTTAAGTTTGGTGAGAGTGGAGAGGGTAAAGTGAGGTGAAAGGGGGTGGGGCATGGGGGGTATATAATGAAAAAAATACGGACGATTTCAAGTAAATACGGACGGTAAATAACGATCTAGTTATAGTTTTGTAGTGTATTTGTATACCCCCAAACACTTTTCTTTTATTTCCCCTCTTTATACCCTTTACTTACTACCCCTCTTCCTTCTTCTTCTTCCACCTTTGAACCCAACCACCATCCCCGGTTATATATTATGACTATCATTTTTAGCGACCTCAGTTCATGTCTCGACGGAGAAGACAAACCATCACCTTCGCCAAAGATATTTGTATAATCTGGCTCTATCTTTCATAGCAGAAGGCTAACCTTTTAAGATAAATCTTGACCACTCTCTTGAGTTCTCACATCTCGTTCGCAGGAATTGTTTTAAATCAGATGCGTCTAAATTCTGTTCAAAAAAACTGATCCCAATGACCCGACCCGTTGACCCGCCGACCCACTAAAAAAGAACCGGTAGTTTTCTGAAATTTCTAATTTTAATGGGCCGGGTACCCGACCTGCTTCTTCCCGGTCGGGTAACGGGCCGATGATTTTTGTCGACTGGGTACCCGGTTACCCGAGAAAAATCATTTAGTTTACAGTTGTGCTCACTGTCTCGCTGGTTTTACCATTTTTGTTCTTCTACTCAGCTTGCTGGGTCATTTACTCATTCTCTTGAAACCTCAAAAGACACATTACCCAAACTACCAGTCTATAGTAGATACTAGATAGGTGCCATTTTTATTTTTTTGGATTTTCTATATGGTATCACTGTACTTCTGTCTTTTCCATATGGTACCTTTTTTAAGTTTGATTACACATGGTACCACTCTAAATTAGTGCTAAATTCTACCGCAATACTCCGTTAATACAAACGTTTTCTTCATCCCCTTTCTCTCTCCCTTGTTTTTCATCCCCTATCATGCTCCTCATCATATCCTCACCTTCATCAATGGCTACCTCGGCCATACCAATCCTCCCAATCTCCACCCCACACCCTGGCTTAGCTGCCGAAACCACCACACTTCAGCTTGAAACCCTTCATCAACCCTTGAACCTCACACCATCCTACTCTCTCTTCTCTTACCCTACAAAACAATAAACACCAATAAAAAAAATGGCGAATTCTAGTATACAGTAACCCATAAATTCAACTTTAAAGTTCGGAATTCCCCACCCCAGCTGACTTCGTCCTCTTTTACTGTTGAGTTCAAGTGTTCAACATTTCGTCCTCACCGACCCCACCCCAGCTGACATCAAGGCTTCCATTTCCCATTTCTTTTTCCTTTATTCCTTTACATATGTTTCTTGCTTTAATATATTTGTGGGTTGAATCCAATTAGTTAAAGTTCTTTTTCTAATAATCTTCTTTCCCGTTAATTTGCCCAACTTAATGCAAAAATATCAGATTCATAAACCACACCTCCCATTAACGCTGCTGAACGTTTGTATTAACGGAATATTACTGTAGAACTTAGCACTAATTTAGAGTGGTACCATGTGCAATAAAACTTAAAAAAAGTACCATATGAAAAAGACAGAAATACAGTGGTACCATGTAGAATTTCCCTTATTTTTTTTCACAGCACACAGTGACAGTCACTTAGTTACATTACTCACATTTAGGGATTTAAGATTTCACTCTCTACTACATAGGTGTCATTAAAAAAAAGTTGAGTATCCTATGACCCGACCCGGAAATTCGGATACCCGGTTTTCTCGGGTCGGGTCACGGGCCGTCTGTTTAAATACCCGCAAGTGCGGGTACCCGCATATCCGGGTACTCAAAAAACCGGGTACCTGGTTATGAACAACCCGAGTTAGGCGTTACAAACTAATGCCTCACTATATGTGGAGGCATCTATTTCAGACGCTTAACCTATGGTTGTTGTTATATAAAAAGTCCGGTGTAGGAGATGAGAAGAGAGAGAGAGGGGTCAAGAAAGGAGGAAAGGGAAGGAAGGGTTGGTTCTGGCAAGGTGATAATGGTCGGTTTCAGTGATGTGGTGCATATTCCAATTAGCAAGGTATGATGGTTTCAGTGATGTAGTGCCACTTTCACCAACGTGGTGCTGGGGTGGTCCAAGGGCTGGTCAAGGAGGTGAATAAAGTAGTGTATGGGAGTTGAGAAAGGCAGAACAAAAAAAGTGCAAATATACATATTTAGGGATTTAGTAGGGATTTAGTAGGAATTTCTAAGGCTATTAATAGCAATGTCCTTTATCATTGGTGTCTTTTCGACTTACAAATATAAAGTAGACACATTTCCTAGACCAATAATATCTTTTATAAAATATACTACTTCCTCAATTTATTAATACATGTACCTAAAAGACTTCACACATTTGCCAATGCATAACTTTGAATATTATTATCTTTTAATTACACATAAGTTAAAAATGTAAAAAAAAAAAATTAAATTTATGAAAATATATGTGGAGATGAATCTAACAAGATCCTAAATGAGTATATGTTTCTTTATATATATATAATATAAGAGGGTCAAAATAGAAAATATCAATAATGTTTAAAGTAGTATGGTACAATTATTCAAAAATAGAAATAAGTACTATCTCATGAAAAATTTTAGGAATATTTGTCAGATGCAATATTTTATAAGACACTTTTTGTCAGAAACAACAATTTTTTTTTTTTTTTTTGTCAAGGCAAACTTTAAACCAAAATATTTTTGTCACATTAAACCTTTGGCCGGAAAAAGAACCTTGATTTAGTTTTTAGGCGTTGACCATCTCAGCCCCACCCACGAAACCACCCCCATCCCACGAAATTAGCCCCCTCGCTTTCCCCCACCCTCGAAACTAAGTCAAGGGTCTTTTTCCGGCCTATGGTTTAATGTGACAAAAAAATTCAACTTTAAGGTTTGTTTTGACAAAAAAAAAAATTTTAAAGGTTGTTTCTTACAAAAAGTGTTTTATAAAAGGTTGTTTCTGACAAATTTCCCAATATTTTATAACATTAGTTTCTTATAAATGATATTTATATGAATATAGTATTCTACGATAAAGTACGACATACCTCAAATATTGTGTATTAGTTTTTGAACGGCGTTTAGCTCGACATATGGAATATCATATATACAACAATGTTTTTATAGAGTAAATTTAAATATTTTGATTTCAAATCTTGAAGGAATTCCTACAATTGTACTATATAATGAGTAAAGAAAACTCCCCACTTGAAAGCTCCGTAGAAAATAATTATCTTTTCAATTAAGTATATAAGTGTTGATCACAAGTGGAAAAAAATGTTGTTGCTACTTTAGAAATTGTTTCGGGTAAAAACTTGTGAGATGGGGGAGTTAGTCAAGAAGAGGACCGTTGACGATGGCCAAGTACTCGAAGGACGCCGTGGAGACCTGCAAGAATGCGAGTTAGACTACCCCAGGGGTATTTCCGGGATCGCCCCTCCGACGCTCAAGTCAGTTAGGATGCTTAACTGTAAGTATTGAGGAATTGGTCTAGAATTGATTACTTGTTCATTGATGAGACATTGGGTATTTATAGCACTGGGAATCCCCATAAAGGGAACATTGATGAGATGGGCCTCAGGGAGGCTGCTTGGTTATATTGCCTTTTCAGGCAATAAGCCTTTTTACTCCTTGCTTGAGATCCTTAGGCACTCTGGAGTTAGGGCAACCACCCTGTAGGTCCCACTGTTCCCCTTGCCCGGGGGTTTTGATAGTTCTCCTCGCAAGAACCGGGCCCAGGGAATATTGGGCCCAAACATTAGCCCCACGCGAGATGTGTGAGTGAGGATTCTCCGGAAATCGCATGTCTCGCGGAAAGCTGAACCTGGACCCCGAAGGATGTTCGTGACCTCGCTCGAGACGTTCCAGGGGCATGTATCTCGAGGGGCGTCTATGACCTCGCTCGAGATGTTCCAGGGGCTAATGAGCCCCATGTATCTTGAGGGGCGTCTATGACCTCGCTCGAGATGTTCCAAGGGCTAATGAGCCCCATGTATCTCGAGGGGCGTTCGTGACCTCGTTCGAGATGTTCCAGGGGCTAATGAGCCCCATGTATCTCGAGGGGCGTTTGTGACCTCGCTCGAGATGTTCCAGGGGCTAATGAGCCCCATGTATATCGAGGGGCTTTTGTGACCTCGCTCGAGATGTTCCAGGGGCTAATGAGCCCCCATGTATCTCGAGGGGCGTTTGTGACCTCGCTCGAGATGTTCCAGGGGCTCATGAGCCCCATGTATCTCGAGGGACGTTCATGACTTCGCTCGAGATGTTCCAGGGGTTATGAGCTCCATGTATCTTGAGGTTTAGGGGCTGCGGCCTTCGGAGGACGATGGACAGATATTGGCCGAGCTCTCTGAGAGGTCGCTGAACCTTCGCTCTGGGGTAGTGAGGGCCGACATGCCCTATGTTCCCCGAGGGGTGTTCTGGTGCCGTAGCGCTTGACGGGCACCGACTCCAATAGCTGAGGTGACTTGGAGTATCCCTCGCTCAATCTGGGCGAGGTGCCTAATTGCAGGTCTTTGGACTTTAGTTGAATTTAGTCAACCCACTGAGTTGGGATGGACTAGTAGGGTAGCTAAGGCTCGCGGTTCTAGTGAGGGCGACTGTTGGGCCTGATTAAGGGCCCAACGTCAGCCTTGCTGTTTTCAGGAGTTTCCCAAGCCCGTGACATACCAACCGTTTTGCACGGTGTTTGCTTATAAATAGGGGAGGGGACCATGTCATTTGTCCCATTCACGTTTCTTTTGGATTTACTGCGCAAGAGATCTTCTCGTCGAGGTTATACAAGTCGATTGGCATTCTTCCTTGAGGTGCGGGATCACGAAGGTATTTCGGATAAGGTACGACCCACTTCCTTCCCTTTCTTTTATTAATAAATGGACCTTTCTGGACAAGATCCCCCTTCGATAAATAACGGGGGTTCTTTGTCTGGCTCGGACACCCCCCCGCTCCACTCGAGCCATTGTTCGATGGAGTGCTAATAAATGGGGTGCCCGTGGTGTCCGTAGCATTAGACTGTCCCGATCCCTCGCGGGTGCTCGATGCATTACCATGCTCGAGCGACGAGGCTTCAATAATGTCTGATGGAGGTGAGGAGGTAAACAATCCCCCATTCGAGGTAACCGTTGCTCGCCCTCGGGCAATAAGGAGTTAATTAGACCATCTTCTCGATGGTCAGGTCGTTCGAGTAATGGAGGGCAGCAGTGACGATCATTCTCACGAGGCGAGCATGAGTGGCGGAGAGGGGGAGGCCCCGACTCAGGGCAAGGGCATCGCACACTTCTACGTTCGAGACCGTTCATGCAGTTCCTTGTAGACAACCTGCGCTTTCTCGAGACGTCGTATTTTATTCAACACCTGTACGCCCTGTACATCCCTTAGCCCGACGAGACCGTGTGTACTCCTCCTACGGGCTACGTTGCTTTGTATAAGGCCTATCTCGAGTTGGGGTTGAGATTCCCCGTCCACCCTTTTATTGTGGAGGTATTGCGTACTTACAATTTGGCCCTTTGTCAGTTGATGCCTAATAGCATCGGCTCGATGGTTGGCTTTCTTGCTATTTGTGATATGATGGCGGTCGAGCCTTCCTTAGTTCTTTGGCGGAACTTGATGAAGCTGGTAGTGATGTCAGCGACCTCGAATGGTGAAGGATGGTATACCTTCTAAGCGCGCTTTCCTTATAAGATCGTGGGGACCATGCCTTCGAACCAACAGAATTTCCGTACGGAGTTCATGTACATATATCGTGCGGAGCAGTGGGACTTCCCAGCTGTTCCCTGCCTCGAAGGTCCGAACATGGCCCTACATAGGTCAGTGCCTTGGATGTCGGAGGACGAGGCCAGGGTCGCCATCTACTGCCAGACCATCACTTCGATGGTCAATGGCGATCGAAAGCAGGTCCCCACCAACTGGAACCCTAGCGCGGAGGACCTGAGTGGCGAGCACTTCCTCTCTTCGATGGGATTGAGCCCGGCTTATCCCAAGGGTAGGGCTTTTGCTGCTAGGTGTACTTGCTTTGATCGACATATATTATTGGCTAACTTTTTATTTATTTTGTGCAGTTATTGCCCGTCAAAAACTTAGTGAAATCATGCAGAGGCGGTTGACGGCTAACCAGCGGGTACATGAACTGATACGCTCGAAGGTGTCAAGGGGGAAACTCGAGTCCCTCGCCCTCCCAAGGTAACTTTACACCTCTCGACCTGGTTATCAAACCTTTTGTTTTGCTTTCTAATTTATGTTTTTCTGGTAGGATCCGGTGAAGAGGCCTCGTATTCGTCCTCCTTCGGTGGCGGCCATCACGCCTCCCCAAACTTTGGGGGAGAGAGGGAAGACAGCGGCCCTCGAGCCTCACTCTAGGTCCACAACTGCCCCTTTGAAGGCCGGGGAGGTACAGGGAGAGCCTCCTAGTCGCGAGGAGACCCCTGTTCGGAAGAGGGCAAGGTTGGAAGCTTCAGATCAAACTTCGAAGCCTTTCACCGAGCTCTCCGGAGTCGAGAAGGCCCGACGCTTTGACTTGGCTCTAAAGCGTTTCCTGACCAAGGCCGATGTCGAGGCCTGCCGAGCCCTCAACGAGGAAGAGGAGGTCGAAGGGCTGCATGCTTCCTTGGTTGATGTAAGTCCCCTTTTTAAGTTCCCACTCTGTTGTAAAGTTCTCTGCTAACCTTATTGTTTTGCCTCTTTCCAGTGTTCAGTTCGAATGGCCGTTATGAGTCATCGACATACAATTGGCTTTCGTCGGCTCCGGGAGGACCTAGCTCAGCAGAGGGAGCTCGCTCTGAACTACAAGCTCGAGCTTGAGGCTGCACAAAAGGACCTCGAGGAGAAGGAGAACAACTTCACTGTTCGGGAGGAGGGATGGAGGAAAAAGATCCAGGATGCCCAGAGCCAACGAGATTTGATCAAGAGGCAATTCGACTGGTCGAAAGGCGAGTCTTCGACTTCTAGGGAGAAGATCATTCTCCCTAGAAGTCGAAGACTCGCCTTTCGACCAGAGTTCTCAAGATGGTCGGGACTTTGCTGCCGACATGGGGCTCGAGGGGGCTGAAGTGGCGACAAGGGTTACTCTTGATAAGCTGCGGGAGGCCTTGGCCAAGGTTTCTCCTTCGACCGACTGGGCCCTGGTCGAGAAGGAATATGAGGCCATCGTTGCTGCTGACCTGGAGACTGATTCTATCCCGTCCTCTGAGGTTCCTGTAGAGGGTGTCGATGGTTCTGCTTCTGAGGCCAGAGCCCGCGTTGGGAGCGGGGATGCCTCGGGCGAGGAGGATCAGGATAAAGTGGATGAGCTCGATGACTCCTCCAGTTCGACTTCTCTTGTCTCTTCGAGTAGCCTGTCGAGCAGCTCTGATGACGCTGAGTAGGTCATTGTATTTAGCCTTGAATAGACCTTGTATTTAGCTTTGAATAGACCTTGTATTTAGCTTTGGCGCTCTTTTAGGTTGTATCTTCTAGATCTTTTGATTGCAATGAGAAGAAGCTTTTGTCGTTCGTCACGTGTCATCCTCCGATTTATGTTTAAGTTCATTGTGAGTTGCTATTTTTGACGCAGCATTACCTTATATTGGAGCCTGCAAGGGATCGTCTCTCGAGTTATATGAGGGGGTTTACTCGAGCATGATTTGCTCGAGTGCCCTGAAACGGTTTATGGGATTCAAGCCCTTCTCCAGGGCTGGGCCTCGAGAGGGCAGTGCTCTTTGGTCCTGAGTTGTGGACATGGAGGTTTTCTGGTACTGAGGGTAAGGCAGTCTTTCCCATGCTTTGGGTGCCATGGGGAGTTTTGGGCCCTGTGCACATTGCAGGCCCTTTGGATGATGGGCTTTTGCTTTGGCGGGGCCCATAAGGGCAGTTATTGCGGCCTTGGAACTCGCGATTTACAGTACAAGGCGTTTCAACGCTGTCATTACACCATTCACGCCTTCCCTCTCCAAACTCTCAATCTCGACCGTCTTTCTTGCCTATATTGCGATGTCTCGTCCAATGATTACTCCTGAGGCTCTTCGAGCGGCCAAACGCCGTGAACTGGCGAAGGTGGGTTCGAATTCCGCCTCCGCTGGCACGAGGTTGCCTGATGCCTCGAAGGCCGTTAAGCTCGAGGCAGCGTCCTCGACAGAGGATGTGACCATAATTCGGTCACAATGGCCCTTCCTCCCTTGGCTCCTGTTGTGAAGCAGGAGCCCCTCGAGGCTAAACCCGGGAAAAAATCCCTTTTCCGGTTGTCTTTCCTGTTACTTCACCTGGGGTGCAGCAGGCCCCAGCGAAGAGGCCGAAGGTCGAGGGGTCGTCCTTCTCGACTGCTGCTGTTCCATTTTCTGCCCTTTCGAGGGCTGACCTGGCTGGGAGGTTCGAGAGAGCCTCCGCCTTCTTGGTGACAGCTGCCGATGAGGCGGCTTGCTGCGGTACTGACAGTCAGGAGCTCGAAGCCCTGAAGGCTACCCTTGTCGAGGCATGTGCCTGCTCCTTTCTCCTTTCTTCTTTACTTAGGTAATTTGTTGCTTACGCCCTTGTTTTCTGCAGCTCTCGATCAGGGTCTCTGCTCTGGCCCACCGTCCTCGAGGTACTACCCCTGCTGGAGTCAAGGACCAGATGTCCTTCGATGAGAGAAGCTCCCACACCAATCGGGTCCGGATTGCTGAGCTGAAGCTTTCTGAAGCATTCTGAAGCTGAGGGAGCTATTGAGAAGGATCAGCTGGACTTCGAGGAGAAGATGGCCGAGGCCTAGCAGACCATCGAGGACCTTACTAAGCAGAGGGACTCGGCCAGCAGGAGGCATTGTCAGGCCTCGAAGGACAGGAAGGAGGCCCTGGCCAGGGCGGAGAAGGCCGACAAGAGGGCTACCGATGCCGTCAAGGAGGCGACTGCTTGTCGGGAGCTGATCATCGAGAATTGGAAGCTCTCCTAGGCCGGGAGGGTCTTTCTCGAGCATGCCTTCCTTCAAGCTTCCGAGGTCGGTCGTTCTGAGGCTTTCTAGGACGTTCGAGCCGTCCTTGAGAAGCTGTCTCCTGGCCTTTTTTGGCAGGAGGTTGAGGAGGGAGTTGCTGCCCTCTCCCAAGAGGATGCTGAGGCTCCTCGAGGAGAGGACGATGCGGGGGTCACACAGGTCGAGGACTAGGTTCCTGCCGCTGCCGATCTCGAGGGCGTGCACCCATGATTCCACCTCCCTCATGTTCCTCTTTCTTCCTTTTGGCTCCTACAAGGGTTAATGTTAAACCCTTATAGTTTATTTCTAATCTCTAGATGTTCCTTATGTGTGTAACTTTGCCATCTCGATGGCTTGTACTTCCCTTCATTAATAAAATTTGCTATTCGTCCCATCGATGTGCTTTTATTTTAACAAGTTTTTGCCTTTGAAATTTTGTATATGTTTGATGTGACTTCGATGGCTGTATTACAACTTAATGGGAGTATTACAACTCGATAGGTGTATACTTAAAGCGCATACTTCGATCTATTTTGCAAAATTTGTTGTCAACCCGATATTACATTTCCATAGATGTATTACAACTTGATAGGTGTATACTAACTTTGCTGAGAAAACTTTACAAAAGATGGCTCGTCATTCTGCCAAGGATGTAGTAGATGCCCCTAATTTCGAGGGCTAGAACTTGTAACATGCACTGCTTCGATGGCGGGGCCTGAGCTTATACATAGAACTTTTGAAGATTGTCCGCATCCCAGGGACGGGGCAAGGGGCGGCCTTCCTGGTCTTCGAGGCGGTATGTGCCTGGTCGAACGACATTTGTGATTTTGTTGGGGCCTTCCCAGTTGGGTTGTAATTTACCAAGGCGCGGTTCCCTGCCGGTGGCATCGAACTTCTTGAGCACCCAATCGTTGACCTGCAGAGGTCGATGCTTGATTCGTCGGTTGAAGAGCCTGGTTAGCTTGAGCTTGTAGGAGATGGCCTTGAGAAGAGCGTTGCCTCAAGTCTCGGGGAGGAGATCAAGGTTGACGCGTTTCTCTTCTTCATTGCTGTCGTGGTCATAGAAGGTTATCCGTGTTGAGGGGATACCGACTTCGACGGGTAGCACAGCCTCGCTCCCATATACCAAGTTGAACGGTGTTTGTCCCATGGCTTCTCGAACCGTCGTCCTTGTGGACCACAAAATCCCCGGTAGGTCATCAATCCATGAACCCTTGGCTCCTTCAAGCATGGTTTTTAATCCATGAACTCTAGGTCAACAGATCCATGCCCCACATGTCGAAGGGCAGAGGGGCCTGGATGGTAGTGAGGGGGCTTGCTGGTTGATGGGGCAAGTTGGCGTGCATCTGGCATTCCTTGCACTTTTGGACCAAGTTCGAGGCATCTTTCTTTAATGTTGGCCAGTAGTACCCTGCTCGAAGGGCTTTAGCGGCGATAGTCCGAGCACCTTGATGGCTTCCACAAGCTCCCTGGTGTATTTCTAGGAGTATATAGTCTCCCTCTTGCCAGGTTAGGCACCGAAGGAGTGGATGGGTGAAGGATTTATTGTATAGCTGCCCCTCATGGAGCACGAACCATTGGGCTTGCCTCCTTACTTGTACTGCCTCTAGCTCGTCCTCAGGCAATACCCCATCCCTTGCGAAGGTCACTAACTTGTCCATCCATGTAGGGCTCCTGTCGAGGGTCGCTATCCCTCTATTGATGCTGGGGGTGTTAAGTACCTCCCACATTATGGGCCGGGGTGACAAATCCTCGCCGGAGCTGACCAACCTCGATAATGCATCTGCCTGCTGATTTTCTGATCTTGGAATGTGTGTGAGGGCAAAGGTCGCCAGATCGCTTACTTCTTCCTTGATTTTTATGAGGTACATCTTCATGCTGTCCTCCTTTGCTTCGAATTCCCCAGTCACTTGTCCCACGATGAGCTGGGAGTCTGAGTGGGCTTTGATATATCGAGCACCAGCGGCCTTACAGAGTTGTAGCCCGAGTAGGAGGGCTTAGTACTCTGCTTCATTGTTCAAAGCGGTGAAGGCGAACTTCACGGCGTATTCAGTCCTGTTCCTTTGAGGATCGATGATTAACAGTTCGGACCCGCAGCCTGCTTTGGAGGACGACCCATCGACGAACAATTCCCAGGGGCCTTCTGCGATGGGCTCGGGCCTCGAGGTACATTATGCAATGAAGCCGGTCAGCGCTTGAGCCTTGATCGCCCGGCGGGGTTGAAATTCGATACCGAAGTCCGACAATTGATTGGACCAATCCGTAACCCTGCTCGACTGATTCTTACCCTCGATTATCTTTCGGAGGGGCTGACTTGTTAGTACTTTGATGGGGTGAGCTTGGAAGTATGGCTTGAGTTTACGGGTGGCTATTACCAGGGCAAATATCATCTTTTCGACTGGAGGATATTTAGCTTCTGCGCCTCGAAAGGCGTGACTGATGAAATAGACGGGGTGTTGATTCTTTTCTCTCTCTGCGACGAGGACGGCGCTGAGTGCATTTTCTGACACAACCAAGTACACGAACAGCGTCTCTCCAGGCAAGGGAGAGACGAGCTTGGAAAGGGTGGCTAGGTGTACTTTTAGCTGTTGGAAGGATTCTTCTGCGGGCTGATCCCAGTCGAAGGTTGGTTGCTTTAATGTTCTGAAGAAGTATAAGCTTTTGTCTGCTGACCTAGATAAAAACCGTCCTAGTGCCGCCATACAGCCGGTTAGGCGTTGGACTTGCTTGACGGTTCGAGGGCTCTTCATCTCGATTATCGCCTGAACCTTATCTGGGTTAGCCTCGTTGCCTCTTTCGTCAACTAGAAAGTCGAGGGACTTTCCCCCTTTAACGCCAAAGACACACTTCTTCGGATTCAACTTCATATTGTGTGCGCGTAAGGTGGACAGAGTTTGCTTAAGGTCTGATACATGCTTTTCTTCTTGCTGGCTCTTAACGATCATGTCGTTAACGTAAACCTCGACATTCTTTCCTATTTGATTTTCGAACATCTTGTTGACGAAGCGCTGATAGGTGGCGCCTGCGTTTTTGACCCGAATGACAGCACTTTGTAACAGTAAACTCCTGAGTTTGTGGTAAATGCTGTGTGGACCTGATCTTCTTCTGCCATGGGGATTTGGTGATACCCGGCCTTGGCATCCATAAAGCTGAAGAGCGCGTGCCCCGCGGTTGAATCGACAAGTCTATCGATTTTGGGGAGGGGGAAGTCATCATTTGGGCAGGCCTTGTTCAGATCCGTGAAGTCGACACACATTCTTCATGAGCCAGTCGACTTGTGGACCAATACCACGTTAGCAAGCCACTCGGTGTACTGGCATTCCTTAATGAAACCTGCTGCGAGCAACTTTTTCACTTCCTCGGCTGCTGCTTTACTTCTCTCGGCACCTTGATGCCTTAGCTTTTGTTTCACTAGTCGATGGTCTTCTTTGATAGTAAGGCGGTGTACCATGATCTTAGGATCGATGCCCGGCATTTCGTCGACTGTATAGGCGAACAAATCCTGGAACTCGCGGATGACATTGACGATCTGAGTCCGAATGCTGTCGGGGATCTGTTTGCCGATTCTTATCTTTCTCCCCCTTGTGTCGTCGATACATACCTTTTCGTCCCCATCCACGGGTCGAGGTCTCTCATACCGTTTACGGTTCTCGGCGACATAAATTCCCATCGTGGGGAGGGGCCCTTCAGGCTCGGGGTGTTTTCTCTTGTTTGTTGTAGCGTCATATCGGTGTTTCAGGCTGTTGACGTAACATTCCCGGGCAGACTTCTGATCTCCAAACAATTGAGCAACCTTCCCGTAGTCGGCCTCGAACTGCAGGAGCAGCTGGTAGGTCGAGATGGCAGCTTTAACTTTGTTGAGGGTGGGACGCCCAATGATGACGTTGTAAGGGAGATCAACATCGACGACGAGGAAATCGATGAGTTCACTCCTCCTTCTACCTTTCTCCCCCATTCTCGTAGGAAGCTTGACCGACCCGAGAGGGTGAACAGATTGCCCCCCGAACCCTACTAGCGGCTGGCGGATGGGCAGGAGGTCGCTCTTTTGGTATTTTAGCTTCGTTAGGCAATCCATGGTGATGATATCCGCCAAACTTCCGCTGTCTATGAGCACTCGCCCTACCCTAAGGTTAGCGATTTTCATTTCGACGACCAGGGGGTCGTTGTTCGGGGTTTGAATAGGTCGATGGCTGTCTTTGAAGGTCATGGTGGGACAGGCTACTGTTTTGCTTGTATTTGTCGTCCCGTGTTTCAGGGTGTAGAGGTGTTTCTTTCGAGAGCGGCTGGTCAAGCCACCCGAAGCGTACCCCCCGGCTATAACACTGATGAATCCTGCTGTTTCCTCACTCCTTGTCTCTTTCTCTTTTCGAATCTCATTTTTCTTTTCTGCGGGTTTTTTTAGATATCGATTCAACTTTTCTTCATCTGCCAGCTTGTCTGGTGCTCTTTTGAGTTCTCTACAGTCGCGAGTGGTGTGCCCGCAATCGTGACGGTACTCGCACCAAAGTTTCTTGTCCCTTCTGTTGATGGAAGTTATGATGGGTGTTGGTTTTGGCAGGGTATATTTCTCCTTGATATCGAGGTATATTTCCCTTCGGTTGAGGTTGTATCGAGGATCGTAACCGTTGTCTTCAATTCGAGGTTTCTTCTCTCTCTCTACGAGACGCCTCTCGAGGGGGGTCACCTCGAGTTCCGTAGTCATTTTTCCTCTTGTTAGAGTTGGGTTCATCATGTATTTTGCATATGTCGGACGCCTATATGAACTTTTGGGCAAGGTTCATAGCTTCAGAGAAAGTGGAGGCTTCGCTTTCTGCGAGCTTTAGCTTGAATCGACTCGATGGGTAGAGGCCAGACATCAAAGCTGTGAACGCCACACTATCTTGTAGGTCGGAGACTTTAAGGGAGTCCTCATTAAACCGCTTGATATAGTCTGCCAAGTCTTCTTCTCTACGCTACCTTATCGACATGAGGTGAATGATGTTCTTTTGGTGCCTTCTTCCTGCGATGAAATTTTGCTTGAAAGCCGTCTCGAGGGATGCAAAGTTCGAGATACTGCCTGGTGGCAACTCCATAAACCAAGTGAGTGCGAGCCCCTTTAGCGTGGTGGGAAAGAATTTGCACAAAGCTGCCACACTCCCCGTCTGCACACTCATTTGTGCCTAGAAGGCAGCGAGGTGATCAACGGGGTATGTCGTTCCCCCGTAGTGCTCGATGGGGGGAACCTTCACCTTTCAAGGGTTGGGAGTTCGCATGATTTCTTCGCTGAAGGGCGTGATGAAGCCGAGGTTTCCAAAGTAGGTGTCGGATTCCGCGTTCGTTTCAGAACTGCTGGCTTCGTCCTCGTGGTGTTCTCGGGGCCCTTTCTCACACTGTCAAGGTTCTTCCCTCCCTTGGCTGTGGTGTGAGGGTGGTACTCTTTCCTGTCGTGGTCGAGCATGGCGTTCGTCCAAGATTTCGCGAGCATCCCGACGACCGTTCCTGAGGGATCGCTCGATGATGATATGCCGGGCATCCCTCCGGCTAAGGGGGTCTCTAGGAGGAGCTCGAGGGGCTAGAGCAGGAGCCTGGGGGGCTCGAATTGACGCTTGTTGTACTGGGCCGTCGAATGGAGGATTGCGCCCGTCCTGCTCAATAGTGAGTCGTGGGACAGGGGGCTTGTTGGAGGTTCTCTCTCCTCTGTTCTGGAGGCTATAGACGAGGGCCCTGAGGAGGATTTCTGCCAGCTGCTGTAGATCCTGCTGGGTGACATGATTTGGACTGGGTTTCCCACCTCGAGGGGGCTCTGTTCGAGGAGGATTTCCTCTCTCTCGAGGTGGGCCATGATTGGCTGCGCTGGCTGCTTCTCGAGGGGCTATCTCCTCGAGGATGTGCGGGTTTCTTTCTGAGAGCACGGGAGCCCTGCGAGGATTGCCCGCTGTCTCGTCAGCAACCTCGAGAGGGGGGGCTCCCTTCTCAAGGTGGTGAACTTGGAGGTTGCTAGGTACGACGGGATCTTCGAGCGTTGGCCATGGCTTTTTGTTTGGCTATCCCCACAGACGGCGCCAACCTGTTTCGGGTAAAAACTTGTGAGATGGGGGAGTCAGTCAAGAAGAGGACCGATGGTCGTTGACGATGGCCAAGTACTCTAACGACGCCGTGGAGACCTGCAAGAATGAGAGTTAGACTACCCTGGGGGTATTTCCGGGATCGCCCCTCCAACGCTCAAGTCAGTTAGGATGCTTAACTGTAAGTATTGAGCAATTGGTCTAGAATTGATAACCTGTTCATTGATGAGACATTGGGTATTTATAGCACTAGGAATCCCCATAAAGGGAACATTGATGAGATGGGCCTCAAGGAGGCTGCTTGGTTATATTGCCTTTTCAGGCAATAAGCCTTTTTACTCCTTGCTTGAGATCCCTAGGCACTCTGGAGTTAGGGCAACCACCCTGTAGGTCCCACTGTTCCCCTTGCCCAGGGGTTTTGATGGTTCTCCTCGGAAGAGCAGGGCCCAGGGAATATTGGGCCCAAACAGAAATGTTTCGATTAATTTAAAAAAGGAGCAAATGAAAAAGGAGCACATTTTAAAAAATATCTCGAGTACTCCTGATCTTCCCCCTTTTCCCTAAATGTTCCCGCATTTAACTTTTTCCACATTCAATTCGTCCAAGGAGTCTGTCCATTTAGTACCCTATGATAACTAATAACCAGCTCTAATTGGTTCAGATCGAGGAAAGAAAAAAGAACGAATCTAAAAGAAAAATGTTTTAAGCCCAAAATCATTTTCTAACCCTTTTTATTAACACATTTTCGAAAACTTTTTTAAGAATATTTTTATGAAAGCCCAACTTTTAAACCCTTTTATAGCCCCATTTAATTATAGAATTAATTAATTAAATTAATTAATTAGTTTTATTAATAAAAATATCTTTTATAAAATAATAATCTTTCCCCAAAGCGTTTTTAAATATTTTTTATCTAACTCTTTTCTAAAATCTTTTTAAATAATCTTTTTAGAAACCTAGTTATTTTCGAAAACATATTGCATCCCAACTACCTACACTATATATAACAACCCCTACCCTCCTAATAAACTTCACGGCTAATCCTACAAATACACTCGGCACCCTTATAATCTCACACGGCCATAATACTAAAACCTCCGCCTAACTAATCTAACTTTCATCTAACAACTAATGTTCATCTCATGCCATCACCCCTTGCTCTCACATATCACCTACGCCAAAATTCATACCCCAACATTCATCTGATCACAACAATATCACAGCACCTATATAAAGTCAACACCTAAATCCTACAGCAGCTACATCACTACGCCACCAGTACCCTAATACCAATTCATCATCAACACCAAATACTTTGCACAAAGAATAAAACAAGACAACTTAGTTCAGTATGTGTTTTCATACATCAAATATCATCATCAATTCATCACCATACGATACAAAGTAAGAGTTTGGTAATCTCCCGCAAACATTCAACAGGATACAAAACTATTTTTCAAGGCTTGTTTGACATTTAATTTTCCAAGATCTGTACAAATCAACGAATCCAGACGATGGTATAATTTCTGAGGGTCACTAAATTAACAAACTTTATTTTATTTCTTTTTTTATTTTTATTATTTTATGAAGTTAATAACCTTCTATTCATGAGGTAGATCGTTAATGTATTCCTGCGATTGTAAGTATTGTATATTATAATAACTCCCTGTAATATTTTCTTTTCTTATTTTTATTTCTTTTCATGGACATCATTATTTTTATGTTTGATTACAATATTTATCACAGTGTATTTATTGTTAATCAAGACCTAAAGAACTGTTCTAACATTAATCATATTAATTTGGACAACCTGAGCAGGTTCTCTGTAAATTGATTGCATAATAACATATCACTAAAAAATAGTCTTTTTATGTGTTTCACGAACCAACCTAGACTATATTATTTTTAGGGTACATAAAAATATTATTTAGTTATTCTATTGCATAAAATTTGACATGAATCGATATTTAGTAGAGGCCAACAATGGGTGAATGTAGTTCATCATGACCATATTCGTACCCTCACCCCCGAATTCAATCTTTGGTTCATTTTAACCATCTATGGAGTCAGGACGGGGAAATATACATTGGATAAGTCCCTAATTTGTCCCTACGATTTCCCAATATCCAATTAGGTTTATGAGTCTTCCTTTAAATACTTGTTGGCGACTTCTTTCAATACAAAACAATTTTAGTCAAATCTAATACGCGCTCATCCCGCGTAGGCGAAATAAAAACACGCCTACAATTTGACGACTCCACCGGGGAGGATTTGAAAAAAAAATTATTTTTAAAATGAGTGGGTGAAACTCGAAAAATATGATTCATACTCTTTTTATGCATTAGAATGACATTACAGTTTTGCATATGCATGGCTATTGTTTAAGCCACCATAAGGACAATCTACCTTGCCTCATTAGCGCATGTTCTATGCTTGTGGCCACCCCCGGGGGGTTTGCGCTTTGTCCTTCCAAAAAGCTTCCTGAGCGATAGTGTTGGATGTTAGTCATAAGCAAACCTACCCAACCATGGCATTGTTCTCTTGTTCCTGATTTGAGAAATGGAATGCGTCTTACAAGTGGCCACCTCTTTAAGCAGAGGTACGAAGCGTGGGATCCATCTCTTAGTCATGGACCTTTTTTAGCCTTAACCTAAACTTGACCATAATTTCAAACATAGAACTGGACTTTAGGTTGGAACTTTTGCATCCATGTTACATGACATTTGCTTGTGATTGCGATTTTTACCTGTTATTAACTTGTCAAATTTTCCGTTGTTATGTATTGCGTCTAAAATCGCGTCTAAATAACAAATAAAAGATCGTCAATTGGCCAAAACTTCGCCTAAATCGCCGAAAAACATATCGGGGAGTAATGCGCCAAGCGCATTAAGTTGCGCCTTGCGTACCACTCCCGCTCCAGACGCATGGCTGTGTGTCGCGCGCAGCAATGATGTGTGGCACGCAGACTGTGCATCGGTGCTTTTCGACGATTTAGTCGTCGTGGTGGTCGATCCTATTTTTGGTTCGTTTGCATTCGCGTAAAAGCATGGTCATTCCAGTGGTCTCACCTAAATCAAACATAAAGAAAATCAGTCTTTTCATGCAAGGTCGAGTCTATCCTAAAAAGTGCATTTAGAAAAATGGTCATGGTAGAGTTAGAATTGTCATGCATGTCTACCTTCTCCCTGATGCCCAACTAATCTTCCCTATCAATTCTACCCAATTAAATTCAACCAATTTCAAAAACTTACATATTTCAAAATCAATCTTACACCCATGTCTATTCTACCTTTTTCAAAAGCATTTACTACTCATCATCATACAAGACATTTAGAAAAATATTTTCAAAAATTAATCCATCAACTTTTGCTAACAAAAGATAAAAACAAAGGGTTCCTTTTAAAAACGAATTTCGAAAATTCTAAGCCCAGTCCAAACACCTTCATTCAATACAGTCCAATCAACCCAATCCCAATTCATTTGCATTCATTTTAGTCGCATATGCATTAGAGTCCATTTTGCATTCATAATAGGTCCATCTAAATTTGAGTCCATGCGTTCATATTAGGCCCGCTAGCATTAAAGTCCATCTTAGGTCCATTTGCATCTTAATATGAACCCTAGTCTATGTCATGCCCAGTCTAAGTCTAATCCCAGTCTATTCCATTATAAGTCCAATCCTAGTCCATTTTCAATGTTAAGCCCATGTGTATTTCCAAGTCTAACTTCAAACCAATATAGGATTAAGTTAAAAATTAGGTCCACATAAGGCCCAACTCATTTCCTAAGTCTAATCTAGTCAGTTTCCAAACCCGTATAGGACGAAGTCCAAACCATTAAGTCTAGCGAAGCTAGCATCACTTAAAGACATAATGCCACCCATTGAGTTAGCGAAGCTAGTCACCCTTAAGACCATAACGGCACCCATTGACCTAGCGAAGCAAGTCACCCTTAAGACCATAACGGCACCCTTTGACCTAGCGAAGCTAGTCATCCTTAAGACCATAACGGCACCCTTTGGCCTAGCAAAGCTAGTCATCCTGAAGACCATAACGACACCCTTTGACCTAGCGAAGCTAGTCATCTTTAAGACCATAACGGCACCCATTGACCTAGCGAAGCTAGTCACCCTTTAAGACCATAACGGCATCCTTTGACCTAGCGAAGCTAGTCATCCTGAAGACCATAACGACACCCTTTGACCTAGCGAAGCTAGTCATCCTTAAGACCATAACGACACCCATTGACCTAGTGAAGCTAGTCACCCTTTAAGACCATAATGGCACCCTTTAGATCTAGCGAAGCTAGTCACCCCTAAGACCATAAAGGCACCCTCCGAGTTTAGCGAAGCTACTCCTACCTTACATCTATAGCAGTCCAAATCCTCGAGTCTAGCGAAGCTAGTCTACCCTAAGTCCATAATTGCCCCAAAACCTTTAAATCTAGGCGAAGCTTGTCCATCTTAGATCCATCAAACCCCGAATCATCAAGTCTGGCAAAGCCAATTCCTTCCTAAGTCTAGCGAAGCTAGCATAGGCAATCCTTTTGAGTCTAGTCTGTCTGCAAGTTCTAAGTCTAGTCCAGTCCAGTCTAGTCCACATCTGCATGTGCATATAGTTAGGCCCATGTCACCATCATAACCATAATCATACCCATTTCTAATCATTTCCCATTCTCATTTCCACTTTCATCTTCATTTCTCACCTCTCATTTCTATTTTCATTTCTCCATCCCTCATTTGCATTTCTCATTTCGAAGGCATCAATTCTTAAAATTTACGAGGTCCATTCGATTTCTATTCAGGACAGGTCGTGAGATTATAACTTGGGAAACTCGATAGAGAGGATACAAGGTCAACCTACTCCCAGACTCATCAAACGAGTTCTCACCTTTTCAGACACGTCTTCCGAAACTTCTGAATCATTTGAATCATAATCCGAGATGGAAGACACCAATGAACAACTTAGTGCCATCATGGCTGAATTTCAACTAATGAACTGTCGTTTTGAGGAGCAAGACAAAGAGATCAAGGTACCGAGAGAAAAACTGACTGAAGAAACTGAAGAAGACGAACAGGGCGACACTCCACCACCACGACCTCCTATTAAGACTGAGACAGAATTAAGGTTTGAAAAACTCGACCAATTGATCCAGTCAATTCCTACGCTCGAGGGTCAGGCTCATGGCCATGACATCATTGATCCTGAACTGAGGGAAAAACTCCCTAAAAAGGTAGCATTGGGTGACTTCCCAAAATTCAAGGGGGTCGAAGACCCAGATGATCATTTGAGAGCTTTCTCCATCTCTATAGCTCTAAAGGGAATGAGCAAGGACCTGTTTGCTTATGTCTTTCCCTTGACCTTGGATGCACTTCCATCCAAGTGGTTCAGGTCACTGAATAAGATCAAGCTGAATGACTGGGACTATATCAGAGAAGAGTTCCACAAACAATACATATACAATACTCAGCTTACCATTGGCATTCGTGAGTTGGAGTTAACTAAACACAACTCCAACGAAGATTTCGTCACCTTCCTTAACAGATGGAAGGAAAAAGCTGCGCAAATGACTAACAGACCATCTCAAGATGATCAAGTCCGACTGGTGATCCGTAACCTGTAGCTTAAGTATGGGGATCCTATTAAATTCCAACCCATAGAATATTTCACGAAGCTCTATAAGGTAGGCCTGCTGATTGAAGAAGAGGTACAAGTCAACAAGAACAAGAGTTCCAACAACAACAACTCTTTCAAGATGATTAATTAATAGCCCTTCTAGCTCTAAAAGCAACGACATCAATGCCCTAACTACTGAAAAGATAGGTTATTAAGGGCCTCAAAGAACATATACTCCATTAGGCATGACTTTAGAAGAAGCCTTCACTAGGCTTCATGCAAAAGGAGCACTTCAGCCTCTTGGCCCTACTCCAAACCCTACTCCTGAGAAAAGATTCAATAAATGGAATCCTAATGCCTACTGCAAGTACCATCAAGGAAAGGGGCATATGACATCACAGTGTTGGACTTTGAAGCATGCTCTACAGGATACGGTTGAAGACAGTAGATTGCCAATTTCGCCTGCAGCAAAAGTCAGCAATAGCGGCAACCCCTTGGGCAATGCCTAAATAATGCCGGGGCATGGTCATTTACGCTAGTTTTCTAGGTTGAGTCGGAGAGTCCCACCCTAACTCCTTCATTTCCTTTCCTGTCGATTCTATGTTATTTAGGACTTTATTTCTAATAAGCTTCGTTCTATTTATTTCTAATTAATAAAATAATTGCATTTTTTTTTCATTTTTATCGGTCTTCCATCATTTTATTTATGCTTCTAATTCAATGATGAAACTTAAATCACCTAATGAACTTGACTAATAATAATAATAATAATAATAATAATAGTAATAATAATAATAATAATAATAATAATAATAATAATAATAATAATAATAATAATAATAATAATAATAATAATAAAAAAAAAGAGATCTGAAATAAAAATAAAAATAATAAAGAAAAATAAAAATGGACATGCTTTGGATTAGGAGTTTATTCCCTCTTCCTCCATTACCTTCCATCATCCATAAACCATCATCCTCATTAGCCAGATAACCTTTCAAAACAATGCTCCACAAATAACCTTCAAGCCTTCCAATACCCAAAACAATAGTTCGTGTGCAAGCCTTACTACATAAAAAATAAAAATCAATGCCATGCAAAAATAAAAAATGTGATAAATTTTAAAGTGCGAAAAAAAGCAAAAGAAAAAGGAAATGCAAAATACAAAAAGAAAAAGCCAAAGACAAAGAAATATATAAAAGGTCAAGTTAGGGGGATTTGCACACAAGTTTTACCCCTCATTCAAATCCTTTAATCCATCAAAACCTTAAAACCTATATAATCCAAATCCATGATCCTCCATTCGCCAAACCAATTAAACTTTCATTAAAACCTACAACTTCAAGCCTTAAGCCTTTCAACCTTTCATCAACTCTAACTCCTTTTTCAAGGTATGTCCAAGCCCGCTAGGTTGAAAACCCGAAAGGGCGGCCTAGGCAAAAATTAGGGCATAATTTTTTTTTGAATCAGATCCAGAACTACGAATGGTCTGATTCCGCAAGGATATGTAGGAATCCTCATCTCGAGGTCCGACCGCTTCAATAAAAAAAAATACTCAAGGTCTAATGATTTGATTTTCTAGAGTTTAGAAGCATGTTCTTTCTAGATCCCGACATAGACTCGAGTCTGAACATAGCCTCGTGAAATCCTTTTCCCACCTACATTTATATGAGTCATAAATTTAAACTTTTTATTTTTTAATCAAAGCTCTCCTTTTCCCCGAAGGACTGTCCGACAATTCCATGGTCTCTGGTGATATTTGACTTTGCCTAAATCACTTCTCGAAGAAGAATACCCAATGACAACTTTCAACACCAAAACAGATCAGCTACATTTCAATCAAGGCTCAAGGTGCTTAATTCAAGGCAAGCTCACCCAAAGTGGGGATTCCAATATATGTGGTGGTTCCTCCAAATCAAACTCCCGAAGAGTGGAATCTGTGGACCTCGTTTACGAACCCCGATTATTTACTTAAAACAGTTTTCGAAAATCATTCAATCTATGTCTGATCATTCTATCTCTCTACATATCCAGATCTCCTAGCCTTGCATAACCCTGACCTTGCATTACATTGCATACATCCTAGTCTTGCATAACACTGACCTTGCATGACGTGTCATCTTCCTTAGCTTTGCATAACTTTAATCCTTGCATAGCATCTGATGCATACATAGAGAGTCTAAGTTTGCATTTTTGCATCATTATGTGATTTATGTAAGTTGTTTGCACCTATCTGCTAATATCTTTTGCTGCAGATAATCAAAGTGCTTGTAATTATTATCCTACATACTAACTTTGTTTTGCAGAGACCGGCGTATATAAATCAGTTCTAAATTGCAGAGCGTTTAGAATAGTTCTCCGTCCCGACACCGTATACTTTGACTTTCGGTTTCCTGAAACTCAGTCAAAGTGGGGGCTTCTGTAGACACATAATCGTATCTCCCCATTGAGTGCCCTATGATGACTAATACCCCGGTCTAATTAGTCTGGATCGCGGAAAGAATAAAGAGCGAGTCTAAAAGAAAATATTTTAAGCCCAAGACCATTTTCTAACCCTTTTTTATTAACACATCTTCGAAAACCTTTTTAAGAATATTTTTATGAAAGCCCAACTTTTAAACCTTTTTCTAGCCCAATTTATTTATAGAATTAATTAATTAAATTGATTAGTTTTATTAATAAAAATATCATTTATAAACTAATAATCTTTCCCCGAAGCATTTTTAAATATTTTTTATTTAACACTTTTGTAAAATCTTTTTAAATAATCTTTTTAGAAACCTAATTGTTTCCAAAAACCTATTGCATCCCATCTACCTATAATATATATAACAACCCCTACCCTCCTAATAAACTTCACGGCTAATCCTACAAATACACTTGGCACCCTCATAATCTCACACGGCCATAATACTAAAACCTCCACCTAACTAATCTATATTTCATATAACAACTAATACTCATCTCACGCCATCACCCCTAGCTCTCACATATCACCTGCGCCAAATTTCATAAGCCAACATTCATTTGATCACATCAACATCACAACACCTAAATAAAGTCAACACCTAAATCCTACAACAGCTACATGACTACGCCACCTTTACCCTGTAGGAACATATAGATGCATATAGCGGAATTTCAGGAAACAATTTCCTAACATCTATCATACGATAGCAAACATAATCAAACACGTGAATCATTCAATAAGGATTAAATATCAAACCTTTGTAGCGTGATTTCCCTGTTGTACGCAAGCTTTGAATATCCGAGAGCCCCGTGTTGCTCCTCTAATTAGTCCACTAGCACCAGTTGAACGCCAAACGTTTGCTAGAACGGAAGAAAATAAATTCTCTTGCTTTTGAAGGTATAGGCGCCGGTTTTGAGGGAATAGTTTAGGGTTTCACTTTATCTTTCTTGTAAAAAGAAACTGCGTGCTTAATGAATTAATCATCACCTAAACCCTAATATTATATCATATATATAATAGAAGAGTCATAGGCTAGTTACGAGAACTAATTCTCCTCCTATTCCCTTTATGGTGGCCCAACCCAAATACTAAATGGATTTGGATTGCTTTGTCCAACTTGTGCTACAATGTGTGATCTCGTAGGATTTAATCTATTTTAGTTATAGGCCCAATCAATATTTTCCTAACTAATCATATTTATTCTCTAGCAAGAAAGTAGAGTTACTAAAATAATTAACTTTATTATCTTCATAATATAATTCCTATTTATATTTAGTAATTGCCGGGATGTCTAAGGACACATTCCTTCAATCTCCCACTTGTCCTAAGACAAGAGCACAATGTTAAATTCCTTAAGTCACTTAATGCCAAATTTGATAACACTATGTTATTCTCAAATTTATGTTCCTTGAACGTTGAGTTCGACTGCTCAAATAAGGATTAACTCTTTAATCCTATTCCGCATGGCCTAATAGGAGGACTTATCCACTCTTGTATGACCATAACTCCCACTCAATTCTTAGCCCACCTGATCACTACCTTTATAACCTCCTTTTACGGTGCGGCGTTTAACAACATTAAAGTTAAACTAATTATATTGTGGTTATTAAGACATACCCATGTCTAAGGAATCCACTAAATATAGTAGTTTGATTCTACTTTTAGAATCTAATTAGGTCAAGTCTCAATGTATCAAATATACATCCATATAATCAATTAGACATTCCTATGTCTCCATAGCCCATGGAACTGCACTATCAATTAATTATACACTAGTCTTTTAAGAAAATCACTTATGTCCAATTTAGTGATATAGACTAGGGACTTTATATAAATTGTGATTTTAGTTCCCTTTATAGGGTTCCATTATCAAAACGTTGTCGATATTCCTATTTGAAAACATAAATTATTTGGACATTTTATTTAATACTAAACCAAACAATTAAATAAGAAATGAATTTTATTGGTAAACATTTAAAGCATAATAAATGTCTTTACAATTGTAAACATGAAGTAAACAACCTAAAGACATTCTCCCATATGCTTATGCCCCATGGACCTAGTATGACACTCATGCTTAGGTTGAGCAAGCAGTTTAGTCAGAGGATCTGTTACATTATCCGTTGTATGAACCTAGCTTACTTTCACATCCTTTCTTCCAACGATCTCTCGAATAAGATGGAATTTTCTGAGCACATGTTTAGACCTTTGGTGCGATCTGGGTTCCTTAGACTGAGAAATGGCACCATTGTAGTCATAATACAACTCAATGCCATTCTCAATGCTAGGAACTACACCAAGCTCACCAATGAACTTTTTGATCCAAACAGCTTCATTTGCTGCATCGGCTGCTGCAATGTACTCAGCCTCTATTGTAGAATCCGCGATGGTACTCTGCTTAGAGCTCTTCCAGCTAACAACTCCTCCATTGAGACAAAATATGAAACCAGATTGGGATCGGAAATCATCTTTGTCACTCTGGAAGCTTGCATCGGTGCATCCAGTAACAACCAACTCATCATCTCCACCATAAACCAATAAGTTATCCTTAGTCCTTCGCAAGTACTTAAGGATTTTTTCGCTGCAATCCAGTGCGCATCTTCTGGATTTGACTGGTATCTACTGCATATACTCAAAGCACATGCAACATCCCGTCGAGTGCATATCATGGCATACATAATGGATACTACTGCAGAAGCATAGGAAACATTACTCATACGCTTGACCTCATCAGGACTCGAAGGGCACTGAGTCTTGCTAGGTGTTATGCCATGTTGCATGGGAATAAAACCTCTTTTGGAGTTATCCAGCTTGAGCCTTGCAAGAACCTAATCAATATAAGTGTCTTGACTAAGTCCAATCAGCCTTTTCCATCTATCTCTATAGATCTTTATTTCCAATATGTGCTCTATCTATCCTAGATCTTTCATAGAGAAACAATTTTTAAGCCATTTCTTGACTGACTCAAGCATGGTTTTATCATTTCTTATGAGAAGTACGTCATCCACATACAAGACCAGAAAAGTAATACTACTCCCACTTAACTTCTTGTATACACAAGATTCCTCTTCACTTTTAAGAAAGCCAAATTTCTTGACTGCCTCATCAAATATGAGGTTCCAACTCCTTGATGCTTACTTTAGTCCATAAATAGACTTCTTAAGCATGCATACCCTCCCTGGATTTTCTGGATCCTCAAAACCTTGAGGTTGTGTCATCTTTCGGAGTCTTGACTATCCAAAGCATCTTTGTAGCTAGTAGGTTCTTTTGATTCTAAAATCGTTATTTCAGAATTTTCAGTCAAAAGGAAATCAATATATATTATGTCTACTGGGGACAGATTTTTGTTCTTCCCAAAGCTGTAATTCATGAATTTAATTATGTGTGCAGATGTTTTTATGGTGTGGCACTCACAATGACAGTAAAGCTGGGCCCATTGCTTGGCAGGATGTGTGCAAACACAAGAAGTCAGGTGGTCCAGGATTCAGAGACCTTGAAACCTGGAATATAGCTGCAATTAACAAGCTGGCATGGCATATTGCTCAGGGAAAGGAGAATTTGTGGGTCAAATAGGTGAATTCTATTTATATTAAGGGTGATGATGGGAGTTCTTATGTGGCCCCTAGCGCTGCTAGCTGGGAATAATATGTCTGTAAAGCTAAACATGATGCAAACCTCAGATTACTTGATGATCAGTGGCTGTACAATGACACATTTAGCATCAAGCAGCAGTATATCAGCCTCAGTGCAGAGAGAAATCATGCTCAGGTGCAATGGTGTAGATATGTTTGGAATAGATATTCCATCCCTAAGCACAGATTCATCCTTTGGCTAGCAATCCATAGAAGATTGAAGACTAAAGGTAGAAATCAATATATCTCTTTGACGGAACGATGGTCCTAATAGACCTACATTGGGGAACAACAGAAGAAGTTTCTACCTCACTAGGTTGAGTGACTTCGCATGGAGTATCTCCAAATGGGACGGTAGGAGGTACGTGAATTGAATGCACCGCCTCCTGAGCATTTTTATGCCAGGCCTCCTCTGTTGAGGTGCTAACCTTGTCCATTTGTTGCTCATTTCGAATTTCTTCGAGATATACATTGCTCACACTTGTTTTTCTGGATTTAAACTCCTTTTCCAGAAAGACACCATTACGAGCAACAAACACTTTGTTTCCGCTTTGGTTGTAGAAGTAGCATACCTTAGTCTATTTTGGATAACACACAAAGTGACATTTATCGGATTTGGGTGAAAGCTTATCGGAGAGTAAACATTTTACATAGGCTTCACAACCCCATATCCTTAGAAAAGGCAATTTTGGAACGTTTCCAGTCCACATTTCATATGGTGTCTTTTCCACTACTTTGGATGGTGCTCTGTTAAGTGTGAATGCCGCTGTTTCAAGCGCAAATCCCCCGAATGAAATAGGAAGATTAGCAAGACTCATCATGGATCGAACAATATCAAGTAGAGTTCGATTCTTTCTTTCAGAAACGCCATTCAACTTTGGTGTTCCTGGTGGAGTCCATTGTAAAAGTATTCCACAATCCTTCAATTGATCACCAAATTCTTTAGATATATATTCACCACCACAATCGGATCGTAATGCCTTAATTTTCTTCCCAAGTTGGTTCTGTACTTCATTATGGAATTCCTTAAATATTTCAAAGGATTCCGACTTATGTCGCATGAGATGAACAAGTCCAAATCTGCTTACATCATCGGTAAAAGTAATGAAATAACTGTACCCTCCCCTAGCCAAAGTACTCATAGGTCCTCACACATCCGTATGTATTAGGGCTAAAAGGTCATTGGCCCTTTCACTTGAACCTGTGAAAGGAGACTTTGTCATTTTTCCCATCAAGCAAAACTCACAAGTATCAAATGATTTGAAATCAAATGATTTGAGAATTGCATCTTTATGAAGTTTCTCAATGCACTTTGAGCTTATGAGGCCTTATCGACAGTGCCATAGATATGTAGTGTTTGAATCATTTGCTTTATTTTTCTTGTTGTCTATGTTATAGATGTGGGTTTCTAAGTCTAGCACATATAAACCATTTAATAACTTAGCGGAGACATAGAACATATCATTCAAATACGCAGAACAACAATTGTTCTTTATGATAAATGAAAAACTTTCCGAATCTAAAACAGGAATCGATATAATGTTCTTTGTGATAGCAGGAACATAATAACAATTATTAAGTTATAAAACTAATCCGGAAAGTAAAAGTAGGCTATATACTCCCACTGCCAATGTAGCAACTCGTGCTCCATTGTCAACACAAAGATCTACTTCTCCTTTTCCTAATGTTCTACTTCTTTTGAGGCCTTGCATATTACAAATAATGTACGATCCACTAGCGGTATCAAATATCCAAGAAGCAGAAGTTGCTAAGTTAACTTCTATAACTTACGTATCTGAACAAGAAACTCCTTTCTTTTGATCCTTCAGATACTTGGGGCAACTACTCTTCCAATGACCAACCTTGTTACAGGTGTAACAATAGTGCTCATCAGCAACTTTTTGTTTTGGTGTAGTCTTTTGCTTTTCAAAAGTTTCAGACTTAGCAACTTGTTTGCTTTCGTCCTTCCTAATAGCAATCCCAATCCTATTGAGTGATAGCCCTTTACTAACCATAAGAACATCCTTATGTTCTCTTCCTAGCTTGTAAGGGATGTTTCGCTCGATCTGAGTTAACATTTCATGCATCTCTTGCATCGTTGCTTCCTCTCCTTGCATATGAAAGTTGTTTCACTTTTCAGTTCTGAGAACGATTCCCATGTCCCTTTCACTTGCAGTGAAACGTTCAGCTTTCAATTCGTCCTTCGAAAGGACAAAGCGCAAATTACAAGTAGAATTGTTGCTGTTGTTGTTGTTGTTGTTACTTGACATAATTGCTACAACAAATAATAAAGCAACATTCAATTAATGTTTTTCAAGAAAGCAACAATTAAACAATTTTTAGTAACTACTACCCTTTATTCAAAATGAAAATCCCCTATTGAATAAAGGAATAACGAAGATCCCCTCCCAGTACAATCAAACGGACTTTGGCTGCCTTCAATTTATAGTTGTTGAGGTAAGTGAACACTTTACTAATTATAACTAATTATAATTCTTGGTAGACAGGTTAACAACTCCTTGTTTACTCCTATCTCTCAGCTTTAAAACCCAAAACTCTGTCTTTTGATGATTTTGTTGAGTTAAACCAAATATTAACATGTAAGTTTCAAAAACCTACCTTACTATCCCTGGAATTATGAGTAACACCCTGCTTTGGCAGAACCTATCGCTCATTATCTAACGCTTTAATTTATAGGTGTTGTTTGGAAAGAAATTAAAACTTAATATTACTTTTGGGGACCTAAGTTTACTAATATGGTCAATTAATAGTGAACACATGAATCAATTAACCACAAATAAACTTAGAAGCAAGCATTTAAACACAATAAATGCAGCAAATTAATAAAAGTTATAATTAAAATGATATGGTATGGCCCCCAAACTTAGGAAAATAACTAATCTTCATGAATCTTCCCTTGAATCTCCATGGATCACCATCCTTGAAACTCCTTGGATTCTCATGCTTGATTACATAATTTGAATTAAATAAATAACAAAAATTTAAAGTTACAAAAATACAAATAATTCGCAGATCGTATTTAATTTACATTCAAATATAATGATTCACAAATTGTATTTACTGTCCTAATTTGGGCCATACTGGTCATAAAATGCAAAATATAATATCATACATATTACATTAAACATCCACACATTTATAATATCAAAATAAAATAAACACAAACTATTTACTTATTAACAATTAATAAGCAAATAAACCTTTCCATAATAATCATAAAATCTAACAATTTTAAGCTAGAAATTATTTAGGAAACCTTATAATTTTAATTCAATTACTCATTTAAACATGGCAATAATCATTATTATTCACAAATTTGCAAAATAGGAAACTTTTAGATTTATGCTCAACTTTCGAAAATTAGATTTTCCTAAAAAAAAATTTTAAAATTGGAGGTTTGACTTGTTGACCGTTGACCAGCAACACAAGGGTGCCAGTCAACAGCCAACCCAAAACCCACCCGCTGGATGTCAAAACAAGCCACACTAATACGCTTCACGCTAGTACCAAGCCACGACGGGCATCATCACTCAATGAAGGTTCACCGCCGGCCAGCCCAGCTCACATCGCGATCCCCATCAGCACCGCTCAGTCCCTGCTGCCAGCAGGCGCCGAGAGCAACGCCCCAGCACCCACAGCACACACAGCAGCCCGCTAGCACACGCCCAGCCACACTCACCGACCCACAGGCAAACTCCGGCAAACACCAGCTGCCGCCAACCAGCCCAGCCGCCAGCAACTCGAGCGAGGAGGGAGGGGTTGCGCATGTCGCACGTGCGCGGTCCACCTTTCCCCACTTGCGCCGCCTTCTGCCTCGCCAGATTCCAGTACCCCGCCAGCCACCGTGGCTCCACCAATAGTGGTTGGGCCACCGAACTATCGTTGGCTTCCTCTTTAATTTTTGTAACGATTTACATAAAATTAAATTTATCTTTAACTGACAATTGTTTAAAGATTAAGAATTTAATTAGGTTTTAATAATCAGAAAATTATGGCAAAAATTTTGAATCAATCAACAAAACTTAACCAAATTTTTAGGATTGTTGAGATTACATTTGAATGAATAATCTCTATTAAATATTAAATCTAATAAAAATCCAAAATTAGGGCAAAAATCAAATTATATCGAAAAAATTCAGAAAATTAACAATTAATTTTCGAAAAATTCAACAATAAATTTTAGCTTGATCTACCAGATTATCACAACAAATAAAATAAAATATTTTAATTTTTACCCTTAAATTATATGAATAATCAAATTAATCATAAAATTTAACTAAAAATCACAAATAATATGATAGTGGGAAAAATAATCAAATTATTTTCAGCCATCATATTATTCATGATCTATGTGGGTGATAAATATTAGATTTATTCAACAAGTAAAAATCAAATCTTTTAATTGTTAACAAATTATTTTAATGATTAATAAAATTAAACATTAAATAATTTTAAATCTAAAAAATATTTTTATAAAAATCCAAATTTTTTGGGGTGAATTAAACAATTTATTTCGTCTACAATATAAAAAATTCGAAACTTTATAAAATTATTTGAGCATAAATCACAAATAAATCAATCATTTAGAATTTTCAATCAATTAATATCAAATATCAATTATGCAAATTCAAGCCATAAATAAATCCTCCCTTAATCGAATAAAAAATAATAACTTGGCATACAATAACATGATCATATGAATATTATGAATTAGGCAAAACTAATACCACTGTAGGAACATATAGATGCATATTAGAGGTGTCAAAAACTGGGCCGACGGGTGAACTCGCATGCGACCCAGACCCAACCTGTTCCGAGCCGAGAGTGGTCGGTTGAAAAGTCGACCCATTCCGACCCAGCATCCACCCGTGCCCAGTTGAACCCGTGGAATTGGTAACCCAACCTGAACTAGGTAGACCCGTGGCCAGTTGAACCCGTGAACAATGACCCAGACCCAACCTGTTTCCGACCCAAAACTAACCCGCACCCAACTTCACCCGCCAATGACCCAGTTAAACCCACCCAGTTATCACCCAACCCAGTTAGCAGCCGACCCAGTTGTGACCCAACCCAGTTATCACCGACCTAATTATCACCCAACCCAAATACCACCCGACCCAATTGTGACCTAACCCAGTTATCACCGACCCAGTTATCACCCAACCCAGTCACCACCCGACCCAGTTACCACCCAACCTAACTAAACCCGACCCAAAACCATTCCGACCCAAAATAATTCCGACCCAGTTTTCTTCCTCTCAGCACATGCTATGAGTATTAAGCATTAATCTGCTATTAAAAAAAAAAAAGAGTAATAAGCATTAATCAGCAACTACATTTACTCCCAAGTCCCACCAAAAATATCATCAACCATGATTGATGAACCACCTCATTTAATGATTTAAAACTGAACCCCCCAAACTCAACCCCCCAAGCCCCACCCATTCTTCCTGCTGCGCCATAAGTAACACGACATTCATCATTTCATCTTCATCTCTCTCGAAATTCAATACATAGATCTTGTATACCGCTGATTCGTAAAATCAGACATCAGTTAAAATATGTAAAATCAGACAGAGACAAATTGAAGAGATATCAGTTTGCTCAATCACGAAGAATCAAATACATAGATCTTGTATACTGCTGCTTCGTAGAAAAGTAATGACCAAAAACCAATCAAACAAAGCATAAGTAATTAAAATAAGATCAACAAACAATATTAAACTGCAAACATTTTTTCATTCATCAAAATTCACAATACATATACCAATATGTAATACTAATACCCAGCTTAGATTTGAGATAAATCAACTAAATAAACATACAACAACTACTACCATAGATCCCTTACTTCATAAATCCAATTCCATTAGACCTAATTATGCTCTTTCGCCTCGAATTCTCCTGGCAAGCTGGATATCCTTAGGCATAATAGTAACCCTCTTAGCATGAATAGCGCAGAGGTTAGTATCCTTAAAGAGACCCACCAAGTAGGCCTCAACAGCCTCTTGAAGAGCTACAACAGCGGAGCTTTGGAAACGAAGATCAATAGTTCCTGGTCTGAATCGGTGGGGATTCTTCACTCCTCCGGTTGCCGGGGCTGATTTCCTGGTGGCTTTGGTGGCCAGCTGCTTCCTGGGGGCCTTTGCTCCTGTGGATTTTCTGGTGGTTTTCTTAGTATGAGACTACGAGCCATTGTTTAAGGAGAGAGAGTGGGTAAAAAAGAGGTTGAGATTTAGGAGAGAGAATATTTGAGTGTGGAAATGAGGCGGGATGGGATGATGATGTTTGGAGGAGATTGGGGGTTTATATAGGGGGATTTGGGATGAGGAGGGAAGAGTTGTGGAAATGAAGAGTTTGAAGAAGTAGGTGGCATCCGTTGATGATGGAGTTAATCGAAGGTGGAGATTTGATTAGAGTGTGGTGTAAATGGATTGTGGTTTTGCAGATCGATGACATGGGTGTAATTTTCCCGCTCTGGTTTTGGAGAGTTTGAATTTTACGAAATTTTTTGAGAGCAATGCTATTCATGGAATAAGATTTCCTTTGATGGGATTGGGTGTTCCGATGTGAGCAAATAAAAAGAGTTTACTCGTTAGTGTTTATATGCCAAATAATAAGGTTGGTTTCTAGCGTTTTTAATTTATTTTTGTTTATCTTAACTTGTTAGACTTTATTTCAATTTAGTAGATTTTATTTTGGGTGTCTCGGTCCCTTCTGCACACCCCTAGATAGATGTATGTAAACACATTGATAGATATGTGCTAAAAAGCTTGCAAAGTTTGCAATTGGCTATAGTATGCACCACATGAATATTGAATGACGTGAAACTGTTAAGCCAAAGTTGTAATAGCATAATTACCGTAATACCAATACGACGATACGTATAGCAACTCAAAGAGACAGATAATCAAATAGAATAGAGACTCCTAAGTCCTATGTTACTATCTTAGTATCTTTTAAGATCCACAACTGAAACATCAACAATGAAAGTCGATCAATCTAATGATGCTTCGATTATTGTTAACCGTGTAATAACATCGATGATCGAGCCCTATCTTGTATAAAGAACCCCGTAACACGAAAGATGAAATACAATCAATCTTTTGATGGTTTTGATTAATGTCAAAGACAATCAATCTTATGATCATTTGTGAACCTTAACTTAACGAAAGTCGATCAATCTAATCTAATGATGTTTCGGTTATTGTGATTCGTGTAATAACATCGAGCCCTATTTTGTAAGATAAATAACCGTAACGTGGTTATCCAAATATGGACCGTTTAATAAGATCGCCTCCTATGTTACTATCTTTTAAGATCAACAAACAAAACATCAACGATCTTAATCCTCCATATGATTGGTATTAACTATGATCTACTTTCATAGTTTCAATGTTTCATCCTCTAGATGATTATGTATCATCTTGATCACAGTTATCATCTTCATATTCGATTAACGTTGATCATTGTTACTTGTTGAACGATGAAAGTCGAACAATTTTATAATTACGATGCTTTCATTAATGTCAACCTAATTCTTTAATTTTAACTCTTTTCGTTGCTATATAGTGACTCAGTGAAAGTGAGTAAGTCACTAACTAACTATATGTTTAAGTTTAATAGTTTATTGACTCTAATCAATAATTGGTATGGACTTATGACTTAGCCCTTATGGTTGTTACTTGAATACTTATGCAATCATGAATAAGAATAACCCGATGGGCAATAGCCAATAATATAACTATATAAATTATAGGTCTTAGTTTAGTAACTTTTTAAATTAGTAATATAAGTATTAATGTGTTATCACAAATTCACAATGACTCAATCACAATTCACAATATCAATATATCTGTATATCACATGTTAATTGTTATAACTTTCGACTTCGTAGCTTAATATATATAATTCCGACCCAAGTCATTCGGAGAGCCGATTTGTTCCAACCCAAGTCAATGCGCCGCCGGTTTGAGGCTTCAGCAGACCCAAGTCCTATCGAGAGCCGATTTATTCCGACCAAAAGTCATTTCGAAAGCCGATTTATTCCGACCCAAGTCATTTTGAAAGCCGATTTGTTCGTACCCAAGTCATTCCGTAAGCCGATTTATTCCGACCCATGTCATTTCGATACCGATTTTTTCCGACCCAAGTCATTTCGAAAGCCGATTTATTCCGACCCAAGTCATTCCGATATCGATTTCTTCCGACCCAAGTCATTCCGAAAGTCGATTTCTTCCGACCCAAGTCATTCCGAAAGCTGATTTCTTCCGACCCAAGTTATTCCGAAAGCCGATTTATTCCGACCCAAGTTATTCCGAAAACCGATTTGGGCCGACTTCACCTTATTCCATTCCGACCAAAATTCACCCAACCCAGATACCGACCGACCTAGTCTCAGCCGACCCAGTTCCAACCCTTTCCGACAGCCCTCTCACCCAGTTGAACCCGACCCAAGTCCACCCGACCCACCCAGTTCCGACCCATGACACACTCTCACCCAGATTATTCCGACCCAAATCATTCCGACCCAGGTTGGGTCAACCCAAACCCACCCAGTGACCAAGATTGACACCACTAATGCATATAGCCGAATTTCAGGAAACAATTTCCTAACATCTATCATAGGATCGCAAACATAATGAAATACATGAATCATTCAATAGGGATTAAATATCAAAACTCTGTAGCGTAATTTCCTTGTTGTAATCAAGCTTTGAAGATCCGAGAACCCCAAGTGTTCCTCTTCTAATTAGTCCACGAGCACTAGTTGAACACCAACGTTTGCTAGAACGAAGAGAATAAATTCTCTTGCTTTTGATGGTACAGGTGCCGGCTTAGGGGGAATAGTTTAGGGTTTCACTTTGACTCTCTTGTGAAAAGAAAATGCTTATTGAATTAATCATCACCTAAACCCTAATATTATATCATATACATAATAGAAGAGTCATAGGCTAGTTAGGAGAACTTATTCTCCTCATATTCCCTTTATGGCCGGCCCAACTCAAATCCTACATGGATTTGGATTGCTTTGTCCAACTTGTGCTACAAAGTGTCATCTCATAGGATTAATCTATTTTAGTTATAGGCCCAATCAATATTGTTCTATTAATCATATTTACTCTCTAGCAAGAAAATACGATTACTAAAATAATTAACTTTATTATCTTCATAATATAATTCCTATTTATATTTAGTAATTGTTGGGATGGCTAAGGACATATTCCTTCATACCCTAATACTGATTCATCATCAACACCAAATACTTTGCACAAATAATAAAACGAGACAACTTAGTTTAGTCTGTGTTTTCATACATCAAATATCATCATCACCATACGATACAAAGTAAGAGTTTGGTTAATCTCACGCAAACATTCAACACGATACAAAACTATTTTTCAAGGCTTGCTTGACATTTAATCTTCCAAGATTCGTATAAATCAACGACCCCAGACGGTGGTATAATTTCTGAGGATCAACTAAATTAACAAACTTTATTTTATTTTTTTTATTTATTTTTATTATTTTATTGAAGTTACTAATCTTCTATTCATGATGTAGATCGTTAAAGTATTCATGCAACTATAAGTATTGTATATTATACTAACTCCCTGTAATATTTTATTTCTTATTTTTATTTCTTTTCATGGACATTATTATTATTTTTATGCCTGATTGCAATATTTATCACATTGTATTTATTGTTAATCAAGACCTAAAGAAATGTTCTAACATTAATAAGATTAATTTGGACAATCTGCTAGGTTCCCTGTAAATTGATTGCACAATAACATATCACTGAAAATTAGATTTTTTATGTGTTTCATGAACCAACCTAGACTAAATTATTTTTAGGGTGCATAAAAATATTATTATTTCGTAAAAATTGACATGAATCGATATTTAGTAGAGGCCAACAATGGGCGAATGTGGTTCATTATGACCATATTCGTATCCTCATCCCCAAACTAAATCTTTGGTTCATTTTGACCATCTATGGAGTCAGGACGGGAAAATCTACATTGGATAAGTCCCTAATTTATCCCTACGATTTCCCAATATCCAATTAGGTTTATGAGTCTTCCTTTAAATAATTGTTGGCGACTTCTTTCAATACAAAACAATTTTCAATAAAACCTTTACAATGGGGTAGTCAAATCTAATACGCGCTCATCTCGCGTAGGCAAAATAAACACACGCCTAGACTTTGGTTTGTTGCTCTTGTGCTCCTCCTTCCCACAACATCTACGACGACCAACAACCGAGCCAGCAACCTATGTTGTTGTGTTATGCTCCTTTATTATTGGTTTCTTTTCAATTTCTAAATATGATGTAGACGCATTTATGAGACCAATGGTATCTTTTACAAATATATTTCATCCGTTTATTAATAGTTATGTCTAAAAGACATGACACGTTTGTCAATGCACGACTTTGAACATTATTATCTTTAATTACGGATAAGTAAAAAGTTGATTTTATGAATTTGGAGAATGGAGATGAATCTACCAAGATCCCATCATGAGTATATGTTTCCTTATATATATATATATATATATATATATATATATATATATATATATATATATATAAGAGGGTAAAGATAGAAAATGTAAATAACGTGTAAAGTCAGTATAGTACAACTATTTAAAAAGGATGAAATATTATATCTCATGAAATTTTTTTTATAACATTATTTTCTTATCAATGATATTTATATGAATATAGTATTCTACGAAAAAGTATGACCTCAAATATTGTGTATTAGTTCTTGACCTGCGTTTAGCTCGATATATGGAGTATATATACGAAAATATTTCTATGCATTAAATTTAAATATGTTGATTTGTATCTTGAAAGATGTCCTACAATTGTACTTAATATTGTATAACATAATTCCCGACATGACAGCTCTGTAGAAAATAATTATATTTTCTAGTGTGCAGATAAGTGTGGATCACTAAGGGAAAAAGATGTTGTTGCTACTTTAGAAATACTTCGGTTAATTTTAAAATGGAGCAAAAAGGAGCGATTTTTTTTTTCAGAAAAAAAATCTGAAGTACTCCTATTTTGATGAAAACCGAACGTGCAGTGTTTGAAAACTCAAGTGCTCCGATTTTTATCTTAATCGCAGCACTTGGCTAGACTGCTCCGTTTAAGATGAAAACAGGAGCAATTGATCTTCTCTTTTCCCTACACGTTATCGCAATTAACATTTTCCACATTCAATTCGTCAAAGCAAGGACATTCCGTATTCTCGCATTTTGGAGTTACTTTGGTTTGCTGCTATGGTGCTGCTCCTTCCCACAACATCTAATGCGACCAACAACAGAACCACGACCTGTGATATTGTGTTATGCTCCTCCTCCCTATTTTGTTTGTCGTCAGCTGTGTTGCTCGTTCCTCTTCTCCTCAATGACTATTGTTTTGTTGTTTCCTCTTCTCTTCGTTGTCTACGGTGCCTCGTTCCTCTCCTATTCGTCATCTGTTGCGCCCAAGAACCACCACCATAAGGTATATCTTTTCTTCTTAACATAGAACTTAGTTTGTTTACTAGGTTATTGAACTTTTACTTTAGGTTAGGTTTGTGGAACTTGTGTTTGTAACACCCTGCTCACGGGCAATTGATGTGTCATATTTATATATAATTTTTAGGTGCATTTAGCTTGCATTTCAGAGCATTTAGATCATATTTAGGTTCATATTGCATTATATTCTTAAGCTATACTATTCTACTCCTATCCGATATGATTTCGTGTTTTGATGAATTTCAGGTGTTGAGAACCTATTTGAAGTATAATTAGCTAAAATTGAAGATTAAGAGCATTTGGAAGAAGGTGCATTGTATAAGGATCGTCATGGATATCTTATAGTATGAGTTTTTGGGAAACATAGAGGAAAATTATTAGATAATTAAGAAATGTGAAAAGGAGTCACATGTACTCTTCTTACCATAACTTTTGATGTGTTTATGAGAACTTAATAATTGGGATATTATCTCAGATAACCCTGACTTATAGGCCTTTTTCCAATATAACCTTGACTTTGGCAGGCCTGTCTTCGATAAACTTGAACTTAATTTTTGTCATTAAACTGGACGGAATTTATCACGGCATTAACTTTGTTTGACTGTTGCTAAATTCATTTATTTCTCTCTCTTGTTCTTCATCTCTTCTCTCTCTTGTTCTTCATCTCTTCTCAAGCATTCATCAATGGTTTCCACCACTTTCTCCCTCTTCAACTTAGGTAAATCTCTTCAATCTTTGAAACCACCATCATCCAGCCACTACTCCAAAACTAGACCAAAAAAAATAATCACAAAAATCGCAAATAATATCATTACCATATCAATAATCTCTTGGAAATGACATTACTCTTACCACTTCCATTCGGCCTAACTTAATCTAATCATTAAAGGCATAATTGGGCTTGAGGCTTTTTTTCCTTGCTCATAACTCATAAATCACACACGCATAGAGAGTAGAGTCTAGAGGTCCTCTTCAATCTTCAAACTGAATGGACATGTCCTTTGAATCTGATTCTGTACCTCAATGCCCATACCACAATTCATGTTCCTGCCAAAACAATCCATCATCAAACATCTCACTCATCCTTGTTTTTCTTCTTCTCGCTCTCCAATCTCACCTCCATCTCTCTCTCTCTCTGATCGCAGACAAACGCACATCAATGCACCAACTCAAACAACTTCACGCCTATATGATCATCTCAGCTAGCCAATTGCTCTCTTTCTGCGATCTCTCCAATTCTGGTGACATCAATTACGCCGTAAAGCTCTTCACTTACACCCCACAACCTAATAATTTTATGTACAACACAATGATCAGAGCACAAGCTAGTGCGCAAAATCCTTTAAATGTTGTGTTATTGTTTGTGCAAATGAGGAGGATGGGTATTTCAATTTTCTTATTCTGTTTAGCTGGGTAATGAGGAACCCTAATTTTGACTGATTTTGGTCTCCTATTTAGTTATTAGCTAGACAATAATTTTGCTTGTTTTGTGAAAATGTAGGAGAGGAATTGAGTAGTTGGAGTTAGGGTTTTGACATTGGATTTTTAGTTACTAGCCAATGAATTTTCATGCTACATAAGAACACTCATTGGAGGAAATCTGGATTTTGTTATGATTTTGGGTTAATGGGTTCGGGAAAAATCTTTGTTATGAATTTGGGAAAAATTGATGAATACTTGAGAAGAGATGAAGAACAAGAGAGAGAATAGATGAATAACAAGAGAGAGAAAGAGATGAATTTAGCAAAAGTCAAACCAAGTTAGGGTCTACTTAACGCCATGTCTAATTCCGTCCAGTTTAATGAAAAAACCAAGTTCAGGATTATCGGAGACAAGGCTGCCAAAGTCAGGGTTATATTGGAAAAAGGCCTATAAGTCAGGGTTATTTAAGATAATATCCCTTAATAATTTCAGTGGATCTGGAAACTAGACTTAAAGATCTTACCAACGGTAGGTTGCACAGTCGAGGAGACAGGAGACTTCTAGTCAAGGAGTTATGCCTTTTGAAAGTTCGAACTGCTTCTGCTAGAATTTGATATTCTATGCGCAGATCACTAAATCCACCTGGTTTAATGATTATTAGACATTCCTTATCTTGTAACTTAATTTCCTAGTTATATTAGGTTACCTAGTATTATTTATGATTCACTTCTTGTGAAGGGCTTTCCTCTCACTCTCATTATTATTATTCTTAATCCTAGTTTCAGTTTTTTGTTCTTTTTCTCTCTAGCTTTTTAGTAAACCTAGTTTTCTTATTATTCGTTAATTCATGAGTATTATCTATTTCTTTCATTGATTTCTTTAATTATGTTTTCGTTGTAGATTCGGATTGAATAGTTTTTATTTCTAGAGTTGGGAATCCATGTTTATATGCTATGAACCTTAATTGATGTTTGATGGTTGATTAGTCATTGATATTTCTAATTGATTAGGTTTATTTTATTAATCTCACAACCCAATCAATTGTCTAATTAAATCTTGCTATATAATAACGAGTTATAGATCGATAGATAGTACTCCTTAAAGGCTTACCTATAATTAGCAAATCTGATTATGTTAGCAACTGTACTGCATATGTTGATTTGAGAGCGTTAAAACCCGACCACAGGATTAACTTATGCTCTATATATTTGATTATTGAACTATTGATGGTATTGTGATAGATTATAAATATACGCATGGTGAACCATTACCCTAGATATTTTTAGTTTGATTTTCGTATTTTATTAGTTTAGAATTAATGCTCCATATTCATGACCTTGCTTTAGTTTATCTAAACCTTTGAACCTAGATTAAAATGTCCATCTCTCTGTGTATTCGACCGTACTTACCCTACTACATTGTTACAAGGTTTTGCTAGAAATTATTTTTGACATGTGTATGACATCCTATCAACAATGCGCATCCAGGGCCTAAAAACGTCCTCATAAACCAATACAAGTTATTTCGACACATTTTATCCTCACTCATGCGCACCATAAGAAATTTCTCAGGAGTTTATCCATCCCAATCATGCTGAACTGTGGAGTAACTTAAGAAATGAGCTTCGTAGAAGAAAGATGCATCTTGTTGTATGAGTAGCCTGCTAAATCCCTTTTAAAGCAATCATAGGGAGTATTACATGTTTACTTTGGTTTTGGTTGAGGTTAGTGAACTTGTTTTGTTTAGACTTAGAAGATTTCAAGAAAATTAAACTATTCAACAAGGTTGAAAACTTGGATCTTTTCGAAATTCAAAGGTTCAAGGTTCAAGCTTCAAACTTGTCACTTCACATCCACAAATTAGAAGGATAATTCAGTTTAGTGTTAAATTAAGGAAAAATTGATCATAATAATCCCAACTGTGAGCCACCCACTTTTAATAATACCAACTATGAGTTAATCGGAATAATCCCAACTATAGGTGACGCACTTCAAATCAATTTTTTGAAAGGCCAATGACAAAGTGCCACATAGCATATTTAACTTGTTAAACTAGTTTGTTCAAGTCATCAAATCATTTTTGGAAGAATTCACATATAGCTATGATTAACTTGGAACAACTCATAGTTGGGATTATGAACAACGAATATACTATATATGGGATTGTTGTTATTAATTTTTTCTTTAAATTAATGAGAATTGTTTGAAAATACGAATTTTCGAAAAATATGAATAATATTGTCATTTTGAGCCCTAATTTATTTGGATCACTTTGATATATATATATATATATTTAGGATTTTTTGCGAAAAACTACCTTATAATTTCATTTTTTTGCGAAAAATTACCTAATAAAAAAAATATTGTGAAAAACTACCTAATAATTTTTTTTTTATTGTTAAAGACTACCATGCACCGGAGTGGGGAGTTGACTCAAATCTCCGGCGTTGACCAGGTCATATGAGTTGCACGTGTGTTTTAATAAACCCTTAATTTTAACCTTTTCCCCTAATTTCCCCAATTTTCCCCCTTTCAAGTGATTCATTCAACTCACTAAATCTGCTAAATGAAAGAAGTTTGATATTCAATTGTAGAAGGTGAGGATGGATCATCATAGGGTGAGGATCACTAGTACAGAATTGACGATTTGCGTCGGATGCGAGGCGGCCATTTGCGTTGGACATGGGTCCGACGACACAGCTCTCGACGCAAATCAAGATACATGATCTGCGTCGGAAAAGCATGCGACGCAGAATGCTCACTATTTACGTCGGACCCCGACCACCACGCGACGCAAATACTTCTTGGCTGCTAGCTGTTGTGGATGCAAAGGTGGACCATTTGCGTCGCATGTTGCCCATATGCGACGCTAATGACCTACTATCTGCGTCGCACATTGGACAGCATGCGACGCAGATGGTAACCCCATGCAGCCACAACGTTTGCGGCCCAAACTACCATCTGCGTCGCATGTTGATCAATGTGCGACGCAGATGTAGCTCATTTGCGTCGCATATGGAGCAATATGCGACGCAAATGATGCTTTTTGGGGTTTTTTTTTTTATTTTTTTTTCATATACAAAACCTAAAACTTCAAAACTAAATGAACATTATATTAATAATTATGAGCAGAAAATTCGGCAGAGTCTCCTTTGTAATTTGGACAACCCAAAAAATCGTTGGGAGAATTTTGCATATATACCAAAAGTTGTTCCAGTACATCTCAAAGCAACAAATATTGCAATCAATTGCAATCAGGCAATCAACAAAATATTGTTCAACCTATAAATACATATACAAAGTAGCTAGTTTGCAGCTTTGACGACCGCTACAAAGTATTTTGCAAAAAGTTCTCTAAGTTCGTTGATTTCAGTTGCGGAGTATGGCTGAGGACTTGGTGGAAAATCCTAGAAATATATTAATTTAGTTAACATACTTGAAAATTCTATAGGTATAATTAACGAATTTACGACATACATATACCTCATGTAAATTATCTGAATCATAGTGCATGCGGACGATTTCAAGCATGTTTTTATCACGAAATAGCCGCATTCCGCTCATCCCGATTGTTGAGCACACTACACCAAATTTAAGATATATATTAGAATCAGAAATAAAATCCTAAATAGAATTATAAAATGTGTACGAAATACAAAACATAAGAGTTTCACCGGGATCGTTATCCAAGACAATTTAGTTCCTTTATTAAATCATTCAAGGCGCGTGAAAGTTGTATATGCACTAAGTATAGAAATTTTGTAACAATTAATTACTATAAACATTTGTAAATTATTTAAAATAACATAAAATACATGTAAATTAATTAACATGTATAACAACTATGAACTTACGTATTCAGCGGCACTTTGATAGCTAATAATTTTCTTTCTCTCTGTAGCGAATTAAATATATACACCGCTTTCTTAGATAGACAAATGACAAGAAGAATCCAATGTTGCCTAAGGCATGAAATAAAATGTGATGTTCATATAACCACAAGTTCATATATATAAAACAAAGAAAAGATTAGTTTAACTAACATACTTTTGAATATACGGACATAGGATGAAACGCATAGTTTGATTCGCTTCATTGAACTTGCCATGTAGTTGATCACGGCATCTGGTTCATTGCGTATCATGGTCGCCGAAATCATACTTGGACACACGAAACCAATAGTACCCTCTGGTTCAGACTCCTCTTCCAAATACCTACACTCCAAATACTTATACTTAGAAGAAACAATAAAAATAAATATCAATGTTAATTAGTTTAGAGTTTGAGAATTCTCATATCATAAATATTTGTAAAATATATACATTAAGCCATGCTCCCGTGAGCGATTGAAAAACATCTTGTCGCGAGAGAATGATCATCTGATCACTATCATAGTTGAAGACAGTACCCTTCATAAATTGCATATTAAAACGCTCATCTGAGGGCCGGTTGCAAAATAAGCGGTGCATATCCTGGACAATATCATCCATCTCCTCCAATGATAAGTCATTAAAACGATCTATGTACCTATGTGCAGACTCATCGGTGCAAAGATCACTACCAACTAATTTTCTTTTCTTCTTCTTCATCGCACCTCCCTCAGGCAAATGTTCCTAATTCAATTTGACTTCTTTTTAATTCATACTATATATGTATATAGATTATTTCATATATCAATCAAGCTTACGTATTATATAAATCAAGATATTAAACATAAGTTACCTGATTATCTGAGACTATGAATACCAACTCTTTCGGCCATTCCATGAATGAACCCTCAGCTTGACTGAGTTTCACGATGTATGGAGTAGGTAGTGGAACTGGAGCATTTGATAGTCCGGAAAGAAATTATCAACACTCACTTTCACGGCCGTAGGATGTGATGATGACCCCAGTTGTGGATGAACGGTACCCTCAGCTACAATGATCGGCCCTGAGACATCCGCTAATGCCAAACGACATGGAACTTGACTCTTAACATCCAAGGAGAACACAATGTCATTAATTAAATGTTTTAGAAGCATAATATCATAATCTTAGAAGATATAAAATAAACTTATACCTGCAAGTTCACAAATGGATCATTGCCCCCCGAGTGACAGTTACTAGGATCAACTGGAGTGTGAGGACTTCGGACCGGCGCATCTTTCCATGTTTGATTTGGTGCTTGAAGACCAAATTGCGCCGCAAAAGCCATCAACCTTTCTTGAACTATTGCATCTATCTTCGAGTTCATCGCTTGCATCGTCTGTTTTCTAACTCTTTGGCTCACTCTAGCCTCGAACTCCTGCATCTCCTCATCATCCATACCCCTACCCTTTCGAGCAGTACTACTTTGATCAGGATCTCCCCAAACAGATGTAATCCCAATGCTACGCCCGGCTTTTAACACACGCCCAGGACGGTCATTCCTCTGTAAAGCACGTGATAGATCATCATCCATCCGACCTGGAACAAACTCTCCTACCTTTTCTTTCCTTTTCCAATCATCCTACGTCCAATTAAAAAAATTCATATGATTAGTAGAATATGAGTAATTAGACAAGAAAATATCATAAAATTTGAAAAATGCTTACAATGGACTCTTTTATCTTTTGTGTTTCTTCATTAGGGAAGAAAAGATTTCCTTCCTTATCTTTTTTCGATCTCACGAGAAGCCATGACAAAGTTCGATCCGGCAAGGAGGAAAAAACTGAAGATGTGGATGAGTCAATAGATGATGATGTAGATGATGAAGGGATATACCCTTTTCTTTTCCAAATAGGAATCATCTCTGCATATGACTTTTGACCCAGAAAATGAGGATGAATGTTGGCAGCCTGAGACTTTCTTGCTTTTTCACTTTTAGCATAATATAAAAACAAGTAAATAGTCAATATTCACAACATAAAAAATTGATTATAACATATTATGTGATTGTGAGGTACATATAATATACCTTAAACTCATCAGAGCTACACTTTGTCATAAATTGCTTCAAAATCTCTTCTGTAATGAAAGGGTAGAGCACATACGGTTGGTGATCATTGTGTTAGGCCCCTTCCTCGTTTTTGTGATCCATTGACTCACCAATTTTGAATTAAAATTCCTCCACCGCATCCCTTTTCTTCCTCTCATCCTCAACTATTCCAAACTCTCTCTTCAATTTAAAAAATAATACACGATTAGTAACTAATAAACAAGATCTCAATTAAATTCAATTTTTGCATGCGCATCGAAACACCTTCATCCCACAACAATTTCAGATCTTGAATGAGTGGGTCAAGATACACATCTATGTCGTTTCTGGGTTGCTTGGGATCCGAGATAAGAAGTGATAGCAGAATAAACTTACGCTTCATACATAACTAGGGGGGTAGATTATAATGGTCAGTAGAATCGGCCAAGCGCTATGATGGGTACCTAGGGTGCCAAATGGGTTTATCCCATCTGTACAACGTCCAAGCCTAAGATTTCGAGGTTCTTTACCAAAACTGGAAAACTTTCCGTCGATATTTCTCCATTGCGGAGAATCGGCCGGATGTCTAAGCATCCCATCTTTCTTCCTCTCATCCGCATGCCACCTTAATAATTTAGCATTATTTTCATCCGAAAATAAACGCCTAAATCTCGGAATGATTGGAAGATACCAAAGAACCTTCGCCGGAGTTTCTTTCTTTCTCACCCCTTCATCATCCTCCTTTGTCTTGTGCCAAGACTCTCCACACCTTGGACACTCACCCAAATCCTTGTACTCATTTCGATACAACACACAATCATTTTGACATGCATGTATCTTCTCATATTCCATACCTAATGGACACAACAATTTCTTTGCCACATAGGTAGAGTTGGGAATTTCATTCCCATCAGGTAGCAATTCTTGTAAAAAAGTGAACAACTCACTTAGACTTTTATCTGTCCAACTATGCTTCGATTTCATATTGAACAATGTAAGGATGTCAGAAAGTTTAGTGAAATTCTTACACCTCGGATACATAGGTTTGTCTGTTGCACTTAAAATATTATCATACATATTCGGACGATCGGTTCCTTCATCCTCCAAATTGTGCAACATCTCATCTACCCTATCATTCTCATCATCCACCTTATCATTCTCATCATCTACCCTATCATTATCATTATTATCCTCTCCTTTTTCGATATCAAGCTCAACCTCATCATCAACGTGATCATTATTCAATTCATCACAAAAGCTAGTAGAGCTCATACCCTGATCATAAAACTCTCCATGCCATGTCCACCTAGTATAGTTGCTCTTAAATCCACGACGAATCAAATGATCCTTAATTTGATCCACATCATGATACCCCCTAGAGTTATTGCAATCACAATAAGGACACAAGACCAACTTTGACCCATTCTGCGATTGACGTTCTAACGCAACCCTGATAAATTCATCAACCCCTTGTAGAAATGTCGCCGAAATCTGATTACCATACATCCAGGTTCGATCCATATTCATACACTAGAGACACCAAACAAGAACACAATATATCGATCACATCATTCAAAGTGTCTTATCAAATTCAGTCATGAACATTTGGGTCCTTGTCACTCCAACCTAACCCATCCTTGAGTTTCTCATCTCACTAGTGAATGAATGTTTGCTTTTCAATTCTAAGAAAAATCTGGCAGCACTTCCCTACAGTTTTCCAAGTATACGATGAAGATAGTAGGTAAACTATAAACATATGTACCCAGAGAACGCTTAGGGAAATGAGCTAGATCTTTCTTAGAATCGAAAACCAAACATTCATTCATATCCTAAGTGAGATAAGAAACTCAAAGACAGTCCCAAACCGGGGACTATTCAAGACTTACTCCTAATGAGTAAGCCTCGAACGGGTATCTAGGCCAATGATGCACATTACAATTAAACAGCACAAACCAATCCATTCCTTAGATTTCCCTCCCCACTCCATTAAGGTATGTCCATATAGTATAGGTTTGGTCATAATTCAACATATACTTTCCCAATCACATAACCAAACCATTCCTTAGATTTCCCGAACCTACCATATAGGTTTGGTCATAATTAAACATTATAGGGACAAATAAAACAAATAAACATAAAGCAAAAGGTATAATATATACCTCTGCTCTCAAGGAGCAGCGAAGACAAGCACAACGAGGTGAGCTAGGAGCACCGGCAAGCCGACAAGTAGAAGATGGAATGTGGCAACTGCATTAGGGCATAAAGCAACCCACAAATTAGTGATCAAAAGACATAACTCATAGACATCAACTATCTAATACAAAGGCATTAACAAATTACAAATTAAGAAACAACATTAAGATTAAAGTAGAATTATTAAGATCAATGGTAAAAAAAATCATAAGTACTACAAACTACAAACTACGAACATCCTAAATTCAATCTCAAAATTCATTCCACCATATTTATCATGAGTTGAATTCTAATTTCAACCCCTTAACAAAAATCAGAATTAAAATCAATCAAAGCAACTCCTAAAAAAATTAAGGGAACTTGAAATACATGCATGATTAATGTAAATTAATAATAAAAAAAAAAAACAATGACATACATTGCCAGCAGCAGCGGCGGCGAGTCGAACTAAGAGAGCGTGTGTGAGAGATAAAGAGAGAGTGTGTGAGAGTGTGCAGCGGCAGCTCGCAGATTCGCTGAGAATGGGCGGCGACCGGGACTGGGCGGCCGAACGAAAAGAGAGAGCGCACGAAGTAGAGAGAGCGCGAACGAACTAGAGAGAGCGCGAACGAACTAGAGAGAGAGGGGATTTGCCGGTCGCCGGCGTGGGTGAAGGAGCGCCGGAAAGGGTGAGGGATTTGCCGGTCGCCGGCGCGGGTGAGGGAGCCGGCGAATGTCAGGGAGTCGGCAAGTGTGTGCGAGGTTTGCAAATCGCATGAGAGAGAGAGTGTGGTTTGTTTTGGGAGATAAAAAAAATGTCGTTGGGAGTAATTAAAGCAAGTTATTTGCGTCGCACGTACCTCATGGTCCGACGCAGATAGTGGCTTCACTATTTGCGTCGCACCTACCACATGGTCCGACGCAGATGGCGTGTAGCGCCAATGCCAAAGTTTTGAGCAGTGATGCGAGCGAGCCAATGAGTATTTGCGTCACGTCGAAGCAAAGTATGACGCAGATGACTAGGTCATCTGTGTCGGATGCGCTTCACATGCGACGCACGTTGTGCTGCATGCGGGAAGTGTAGCTATCTGCGTGGGACTGGAGGCCCATCCGATGCATATAGCTTCAATGATGTGCGTCGGATGGTCCTTTGGTCCGACGCACATCATATCTTTTGCGTCGTTTGGGCCGCTTTTCCGACGCACATATCCGTTCCTATTGCTGTCCGTAGGTTATTTGCGTCGGATATTTAATGCTACCCGACGCAAATTGTACATTTGCTTCATTTCTTCGAGGGTGCGACGCAAATAGGCCGACGCAAATCGTCAATTCTGTGCTAGTGGATGGATCAACAAAGGGTGGGTCAATAAATGGTGATATAGGGTCAATTGATGGTTCTGATGAGGGTGATTTTAATGTAGTCTTAAGTTATGGGGATTATGAGGATGAGAGTGATGATGATATATTGGTTGAGAATGTTAATGAGGACATAAATAAAAGTGTAACCAGGAGCTTGGGTAGAAATAGTGGCCACCAAAAAGGATATGAACATGTTGAAGAAGAAGAAATAAACATTGAGTTGTCCTGTGATGAGGAGTTGAATGAATCTAATGATGAAGTACACAACTTGCCTAGTTCTGATGATGAGCAAGGGGAAATATTGGAGAAATAAGGGAAAAAAAGTTAAATTTAGGGATTTATTAAAACACACGTGCAACTCACATGACATGGACAACACCGGAGATTTGAGTCAACTCCCCAACTCTGGTGTAAGGTAGTCTTTTATAGCAAAAAACAATTTATTAGGTAGTTTTTCACAAAAAAAATGAATTTATAAGATAGTTTTTCGCAAAAAATCCTTAGAAATATATAAACCATTAATGATGCTTTTTGGATATTGTAAGCTTGTTTGACAACAGTTTTTGAAGGAAATTTTTCAGTTTGGATGAACTCAAAACTAACTAATGGTGAAAAAGTAGTATTTGGATCGGAGTAACTTTCAGTGGTTGAACTATTATTTTGGAAAAGTTAAAAAACGCTTTTCGGATTGAGTTATCTGTTAGAGTAGCTTTTAAAGAACAAATGTAGGTCATTTTTGTTAATTTTTCTAAACCGAAAACCAGCTTATGTGAATCATAATTGTTTTTACAGAAATTTGTATTATATATAGCAACTCATCAATACGCCAACCCTAGATTGCGGAATTAGTTTTTGTTGAACACTCAAACGAGAAATTCTTTTTATTTAGACACCACTTCAAGCCACAACTATTATGAACCAAAATCCAAACCTATGCAAACACCAAAGCTCGGAATTATTTTTTGTTGAACACCAAAATGAGATTTGCTTTATTTTAAGACATCATTTCAGGCAATCACTCCTATTCATATACTAACTTTGACAAGAAATATTTGGCTAATATATAAACCAAATCTTCATATAAAAGAAGTGTTGGACTTAATGCAATGTTTATTTAAAATACAAAATTTTAAATAATTTAAATAAATATTTCATTAGAAATATTTATTGTCAAAGTTGTGTGGTGGTGTGAATTGAAAAAATGGATTTCATTTAAATTATTTCATTTCAATACTGGCAATTGAAATCCCAACATTCAATTTCAAATCATTTGTTTGGGAAAACTAAGAATTTTTAAATCTAATATTTCAAATTCATTTTATGTTCGGAAAGTGAGTAGAATTTCATTTTCAAAATTGGAAATTTTCAATTGGGACTCTCCTTTTTCTTTCCTTCGTAACCGTTGCCAAGTTTGTCATATGCCCAAAATTAATTCTCAGGTTTGCAATGACTATGTTTGGCCGAAATAGATCAATCACCTAACAAGAGAGATAAACATGAAACAATTTGGTAGGCAAATTGTAGTGCGACTGAGGGAAGGAAGAGATAAATGGAGCTTGGCTGAGGAAAGAGAAAATATATATAGCTTGCAAGAGGAGAGAGAAATATAGTTTGCAGGAGGAAGGAGGTGAGAGAAACATACCATAACATTAAAGCACAAGAGAAAGGAGAGAGAAAGAGGAAGAAGATTGGTAAAGAGGAAAAAATGGGATTTTAAATAACAGCTATAAGATTGCATTTGAAATTCTTACTTTGGGCCTTTCTAATACATATACATGGAATTGTGTCAATTCCAAATCTTAATCTCATGATTTCCCAAACACTTGATTTTGGCCAAATCGAGAATTTTAAATGAAACTGTAGTTCCCAAACAAGCCATTAAGTTAATTCAATCCTCTTTAATCTATGAAGGTACTAACGTGACTCTAATTTAACTACCTTTTCAAGTTTCTGAATCGTTGGTTTTGCTACCCATACATTAACAATTTCATCTATCAATCTGCTATGTGTGGCCCACTTACGACTTTTTTCCCATTTCTTCAACTTTTTCCTTAAAAGTTGACTTATAATCTTGTTATTCCTTCTTCAAACATCATGTCCCTAAAATTTTCTTCAAAAAAACCTTGAAAAACCTGAATTTGGAATTCTGCGCATTCTCATTTGACTCTAGGGGTAGCTAATCATCCAAATAAGGTAATATTGTTGTTTTAATTTTTGTGGATTAGGTTCCATACATAATTGGAATTTTTATCTCATTGGGATCTTTGTGAATAAGTCGTGTGATTGGTAACGGAATGGGCATAATTGAATGATTGTTGAGCAAAATTAAAGCTTTGATATGATTAATGTTCAACGTAGTACATACTTGAGTTTGTATTAGGTTCCCTAATATTGGAAAAACATCCAATTTAAAAAAGCCTCAATTTGTTAAGAAGCCTAGTTTTCTTAATTGAAACTTGAATTTTACTTTAAGTTGTTGAAATTGGCAAACTTTCTTAAAATTGCAATGAACAATAACCCTAAACCCTTTATTTTTATTTATAAAGATTGATTTAATATGAAGAAAGATTGACAAATTGTTGGAGGAAAGGGATAATATGAAAAATTCAAGGAGAAATGTGAGGAAATTGGGGAAAATTAAAAGTGGGCCCCACTTAATGGAAAAAGGACGGAACCTGTTTACACGTAGCAAAACACATAATTTCGGACAAGAAAGGTAGTTAAATTTGAAAAAATTAGGAAATATAGTTATTTTAATAATGTGACATAAGAAAGGCAGTTAAAACAAAAATTTCCTACCTGAAATAACTATTCTTTATCGAAATAAATTTGGAAAAATTGATGCTATGAGGCTGAACTATTAGTCGTTCTCTTCAATGGGTTCCAACTTTTAATATTCTAGGGGGGGGCCCAAGTATGACATGACTCATTTTTGCGTAGACTTAGTTTACCAATGACTGGCTAAGGCAGCCATGTATACGCAGTGGGTCCTAGTTTTAATGAAGTTAAACATTTAACTATTTTTAAATAACCACCATAGTAATTGTAGTTTTCTCCAAAAAAAACGAACTCTTCTTATTCCCTCCATTAATCGTCTGTCAGCGACATTAACAAAGCTTAGAGCTGAGTTTCCCCCCTTTAATTCATAGCATGGTGAAGTTGGAAAAATCTTTTTTATTGTTCAAGTTGGAAAAAATTGTTACTCAAGTTGGAGAACTTCATTAACTCTTTGAGATTCTGCTTGAAGGTATGATTTTTTTAAAACCCTGTGGGAGTAATGTTGTTGAATGTGTTTTTCAATTTTGTTGAAAATGAGAGAGTTATGTTGCTTAATTAAACACTCTGAAATTCCAAATTTGACAAAAATGGAATTTTGAAAAATCTGGGTTTTTTGTATGAAGTTTAAGCTTGATTTATGAGATATTTGGGTTATTTGTTATTGGTGAATTTCTGTGTTCTTGATTGTGAATTAATGTCTGAAGGTATGTTCATTGTATCTTTTTGATTTGTTTATTCGCTTAGGAATGGATAATATGACTTTGAGATTTTGGCGTGGTGGACTATTTAAGAAACATGAGAAAGGGTGGTTGGAGTATGTAGGTGGAAGTGGGAGAACATTTGTTGTTGACTCAGATGAGTTGTGTTGGTGGTTTCTTGAGGAAATGGCTAAAAATGTGATATCTATAGAGTTATGGATCAAATCTTTTATTTGATGCCTAGAAAAAAATTGGATGGTGGCTTGGTAAGGGTTTACAATGACATGAAGGTGTTAGCTATGGTAAAGGTAGTTTAGAAATGTAGGTTTCTGGATTTGTACGTGGTTCATGGCATAGATAAGCCATTGGTGCTTGAAGAACATATAGAGCTGTTGGAAAGGCCACAAAAAAAACCAAGCCATCAGTTAGCAGTACCTTTTGTTGGTATTTTTAACCTACCCGTATACCAACCCAATAACCCAGCAGACCACTCAACCACAATCCCACATAAAAACCCAAATGTAACCTCACCCACTAACCGAATTGTTAAGACATCTAAAAGCCCAACTGAAAATCCCACTAAACAAAAATAAAAACCCACATACTGTTAGCACATGTGGACAATGGTCCCAACCTGTAGCAAATATCCAAAAGAGAAAAAGTCATGCTAAGTAGTTAAGACCAGTTAGGTCAAGTGCTAAGACTAGGACACCCCCGCAGAAGTGTAATTTCTCTACCACATACTTAGACCATTGATGTATCATATTTTTATATAGTTTTTAGGTGCATTTAGGTTGTATTTTAGGAGCATTTAGGTATATTATAGTTCATATTTGCATATATTTACTTAAGTTGCGAAATATTACTCCTTTTGTTCATTTTCGGTGTTGTTTGATGAATTTCATGTATTGAGAACATAATTGGAGTGTGATTGGACAAGTTTGAGTATTTAGAATCAATTGGAAGGAAGCTACATAGATAAGGATCGTTTATCAATATCTTTGAGTGCAAATTGGAGCCAAAATGAAGTTGGAATTTAATGAAAGAATTAAGGAAATTGAGTCATGTTTACTCTTTTGTCCGTAACTTTTGACTCCATTATTATAAATGATTTATTCCAGCAGCATTGGACAGTAGACTTGAATAGCTTTCCAATGATAGGTTACAAGGCCCAAGGTGAGTTATATTCAAGGAGATATGGGCATTAAAAGGTCGCACTGATTTGCTGGGGCTTGTTACGCGTACGCGGATTTGTTATATTCGCCTATTTAATGACTTAATTCGCTTTCCTTCTCTTGTAACTTGGTGTCCTAGTTATATTAGGTTACATAGTCTTATATATATTAGGAATCACTCATTTTGTGAGGTGCTCTCTCTCCTCCTCATATTGTACGTATTATTTAGTTTTCTTTGGAGAGTTACTTTTCGTTCTTCAAGTATTAATTCACGACTTCATCTTTCCATCATCAATTCAATTATTTCAACCTTATTTTATATTTTGATTATTAGTTATGCTTTCTCTTCTATTTTATTTAGTTTATTTGATTATTATATGTGAGTATTTATCTAATCTAGGGTTAAGCAAACCCTAGCCATGATTAATATGTGATGTATTCCTTTAAATTCCCAAACTAATTGTTTATTTGTTCTTGCTTAATTGATTGTGCAATTTCCAATACTAGATTATATTAAAGATAATTAGTATTGCTATCATTCCATTGTCTTGATCACAACGGGTGTTGGGTTTTGAAGGATTTGATTATTTCAATTAAGGGCAAGAGCTCTCCACGGGAGTAGGTAGAATAGAATTGTAGGAAGTTAGAGTGTCGTGTTTAATGTCTTTAATTTGCATGATTTCACGAGAGTAGGCTTGAGTGCATATTAGGGGAGCCATAGATACTCGGGAGAGGTTTATGGTATGTTATAGGGTGTACTTTTCCTTGTGAACATTTAATTAACTAGTTTGGGGTGGGAATTATTATTCTATTAATTAATGCTAGTGGGGATACTTAACTCTAGTGTCTTTAATTTATATATTCATTAGTATAGTTGATTCGTCTATCATTGATATTAATTTCCTTTAGTCTTACCATTATATAAGAGCTAATCATATAACAACTTTCTCTCTATGTGATCGATCCTGACTTTCCCTACTACATAGTAAGGAAGATTAGTTAGCTTATTTGTTTTTGTTAGGTGCGCGCCACGCCTATCAACTATATCTGCCTACCCCTAATATACCTACTGATGAAGAATCTCCTTTTACTTCTACATTAAATGCTAAACCACAGTAAACCCATGAAGCTGATTTTGAGACAACCCCGATCTCACAAGTTGTACCCTAAACAGCTCCACACACACATAATCAGACCCTAAACCACAAAGAGTACCTACGCCTACTCCTAAAACTTGAAAAAAACCAATTAGCCAACCTGAAGAAGAACTCATTTATGACCAAGAAACTTTTCCACATGATTATTATGAGTGGTATGATTGTAGACCAGAGAACCCACTGACCTTGAAGGAGCTGATTAGGGAAGCATCTTCTGACGAAGATGCGGATCCTGGGTATGAACCACCTTCTATTGATTATGATGAAGATGATGGGGATGATATTGAACTGGAGCCTGAGAGTTTGAGTGATCTTGAAAGGGAAGAAGAAGCTCAGGTTGGCTTTATAGAACAAATTAAATAAGTAGGTGATGCAAACAATAGTGATGATGAGCATTGGGATAGGCTGAGAGGCACAAATACAAAGCTATTTGAGTTGGCAAAGCAGCTTTAGAAGGATGCAGCAGAAGGAAGATTAGGCCTTAGAAATCATGGTGCTAACAATGAGGAACTGACACAGAAAATGGTGAGGCATGCAATGTGAGTGAATATGAGGACTGTGAGGATGATGTTCATGCCCCAGAGAATAGAGGTGATGAAAATGTGGATGGTAGGAGAAATAGAGGAAGAGGACTGTTAGTGAGTGAGGTTACAGACTTCAAAAATTTTGTGTGGAAAGTTGGATCCAGGTTCCCTAGTAGAGAGGCATTTAGGAGTGTTGTGGCTAGGTTTGCTATAACCTGTGGGAGAAACTTGTACTTTGCTACTGTTAATTGTGACTTGAAATCTTGTGAATGGCATAAGGCTTACTTTGAATGCACATATCTTTCAATCTATAAAAGGTTTTGATGTGATTCAAATTGGAGGTGAAAAGAGCTTTCCAACAGCAGGTCATATGCCCAATTCCGCTGAGAAACGAGAAAGTTATGGCTGTTCTACGAAGCGATGTCGAACTGGAATTCCGCCCAACCGGGTCGGGCGGATTCCGCCCGATCGGGCGCGAAACGTCAATCAGTTAATTTTAATGACCGCCTGGTCGGGCGGATCTCGCCTGACCAGATCGGGCAGCTTGGTTTTCTACGTGGTTCTGCGGTTTTCCGAATTTGATTCTTTTTAGGTTTTTTTATACAGTTTTTTCTAGGATTTTTTGTACGAGGTTTCCTTATGTTATAAATAGGACCTATTAGTGCTCATTATTAAATACACAACTTATGAAACACTTTTAGCCTCTAGAATTTAGGACTCCTTGTATTATTCTCTCTGTTTTTCTCCATCATAGTGAAGAAGCTCGAATCCCCCACCTGTGGACGTAGGTCTATTTTGACTGAACCACGTTAATTCTTGTGTTCTTTTGTTTATCTTCTTTATTGTTTTTCTCATCCTTATTATTTCATTGATTTTGTTCCGTATTAATCAAACTACAACACCCTGTTTCCTAACAAATTGGTATCAAGAGCTTGGTTGTTTAAGATCCTAGGTGTTTATAGAACGAGTTTGATTCAATTATGCCAACGAAGTTCAATATTGAGAAATTTGATATGCAAGTAAATTTTGGCCTATGGCAATTGAAGATGAAAGCCATCTTGGTTCAAAGTGGCTGTCACGAGGCTCTTGAATGTGCATCCAAAAAGCCTTCGAGTATGGCGGATGATCAGTGGGAGGAGATCGATTTGAAGGCACTCTCGGCGATTCATTTAAGTCTATCTAATGAAGTTTTGAGAGAGGTTGCCAAGGAGACAACTGCAGCGGATTTGTTGTTGAAGTTGGAGTCACTTTATAGGACAAAGAGCGTGACCAACCGTCTACTACTCAAATCTAGACTTCATGATCTCAGTCTAAAAGAAGGTAAACCGCTTGAGTCTCATTTAGATGAATTCTTCTCTATTATTATGGATTTGCAAAACATCGATGTTGAGATCGATGATGAGGATATGGCTATTAGGTTGTTGTGTTCTTTATAGCCTTCGTATAAGCATTTTCGAGATACTTCATTGTATGGTAGAGCTGATTTGAGTTTGCAAGATGTTCAGGATGCCTTAACTCAAAGAGATTTAATTGACAATAAGTTGGTTAATAAATATGCTCAAATTAATGCGTTGGTTGCTCATGGTGGAAAGAATTTTGGTAAGAATAAAATCTGTAACTATGGTCATGTGAAGGGTCATATCAAAGCTGAGTGTTGGAAATTTATGAAGAAGAATGGGGAAAACTCCAATGAGGACTAATCCACAAATATTGTCAATGATGGCTTTGATGAAGACGTTGCACTTTAGGGTTATTGTCAATGATGGCTTTGATGAAGACGTTGCACTTTAGGGTTACAGATTTGGGGCTGCGGTTTCTACGATCTCTTTATGATTGGTGCCCTTTGAGATCTCTTGGTGAAACGAGAAACCGTGTGGATTTTTTGCTATGGAGTCTATGATAGATTGTTTTTGAGTTCTTTTGTAACAATCTTGGTTATGCATTAGATTTTGTTCTAGTTATGCTATTTCTTATCTCAAATTTGGTACTTTTACACTAGAGGAAAAAAGACCAAGGGCTGCAGTACAAGGGCTGCGGTGATTTGAAAAACGCAGCCCTTAATTACAAAGGGTTGCGGTTAGCCCAAAAACCATAGCCCTTCATAATGAAGGGCTGCGGTTATAGAACAAGCGCAGCCCTTCACCTTTTCATTTCCCCCCTAAAAGCATCCCTCACTTGGCAATTCCCGCACTCACACCACACCCTAGTTGCTCATGAATCCCCGCCTCTCTCTCTCCCTCTCACACACTCACGTCCCTGCCCCTCTCTCTCCGACCTCGGCTGTGGTCGCCGCCTTGCTTCTTGTTTTTCGACCACCAGGTCTTTGCATTTTCGTATTCCTCCTTCCCTCACTCTTCTCTCTGCTAGGCGCCGTCTATTTCCCTCACCCGCAATCTCCTCCTCCTTCTTTCATTTTTGTCGCGCGAACACAAACTAAAACTTCCCACTTTCACTCATGTTTCCACCTCTCGTCCATCCCCTTTTTCTTATCCTCACCAACACACTTCTGGGTTTCGCCAATTTTGCAAGTTCAATGATTTGGGTACTCTTGCTGTTCTTTCCTTTATTTTAGAATTTATGGGTTTTCTTGTTTTTATGTTAGTGGTGAATTTTTAATGGGGCTGAAACCTTGAAAGTTCTAAACTTTTATTTACTATTGGAATTTAATCACTTTCTTTATGTTTAAATTGATGGAAGTGAACGAAATATTTGATTATTGTCTTGATGAATTTTTGTGAATGAGTATTTATTTGAGGGTGTGTTGTTTAGCATGAATTTTATGGGTTATCTTCGAATATAATTAAGTTTTGAATTCTAGGGTTAATTTAGAAGCTTTTATTATACTTCTTTGTTTTTTGTACTATCTAATCAACTGCCTGTGCAATATGTTCATCTGTTTCCAAGTATTCTAAGAAGGTATCTATGTATGCTAGCATTAAGATATGAATATCATATCTTAGTAATGATATAGATTGAATAAACTGAGGCTGTTTACTTGATTTATTGAAGTTTTTGAGATTTTAAGTTGAGCTGCACTAGTAATTCACTGGTTAGTCACTTAGACTTGTCCACGGGAACCAAAAAGTTGAATTCATGAATGTCAATTGACCAATGCTTAAGACTTTGAAAGGCTTATTTGGTTGTTAAATGCTGAGGAAATTTATGCTTGGTGAGGTTTGCTTAGAAAGTACATTGGGTGCTTATTAGCTTGTTACTCTCTTGGGTAGACTTGTCACATTATGTTGCTAAATGGATGAACCGAGAGTCTAGAATGTACCATGTTTGTTGTTGCTGAGCGTGTTGGTACCGGAGCTTTGTGGATAGGGATTAATTTTTCTATTTTTTGTTTTTCTTTTAGATGGCGAAAATCACACATGTTGATGCAGTTTGGCCTGGTTGGGGACATGCGTCGGAGATCCCTGAGTTACCAGATGCTCTAAATGAAAAGGGAATTGTATTTTTAGGCCCCCTGCTATATCTATGGCTGCTCTTGGAGATAAAATTGGTTCGTCATTGATCGCTCAAGCTGCAGATGTTCCAACTCTTCCATGGAGTGGTTCACATGTATGCATCAATTTCTTGGAGTTGTTACAATGTTTTCCAATTGGTTGGAGTTTTCTAATCATTTGCATATATCTCTATCCTTTAGGTAAAAGTTCCTGCTGAGAGTTGCCTAGATACAATTACTGATGATGTATACAAGGCAGCCTCTGTTTTTACCACAGAGGAAGCAATTGCTAGCTGTCAAGTTGTCGGTTATCCAGCTATGATTAAGGCTTCTTGCGGTGGTGGAGGGAAAGGAATAAGAAAGGTGAGTTAGTTCTTGGGGATGATGTCTGTTATCCATTATTGAACTTTTGCTCTTCCAACTTTCTGAAAAGGATTTCTATCTGGACATAGATTATGAACGAATGCTTGGAAGTAGTATAAGTTAGATCCCCCTAATGCATATAAAACCACCATCCTTCCACCAAATTTTCATTATGATTTATGGGTTTTGCGCTTTTCAGGTTCACAATGATGAAGTAAGGGCGTTATTCGAGCAAGTGCAGGGTGAAGTTCCTGGATCACCCGTATTTATTATGAAGGTGGCTTCACAGGTTAGACTTTCTACAACATCGATGCAATAATAGAATAAACTTGTATGAAGATGACTTAAAGTTTCTTTTCCTAAAAAGGTATAATTTATGTTATGCAGAGTCCACACTTAGAAGTACAGTTACTGTGCGATCAATATGGCAATGTCGCAGCATTGCATAGCCATGATTGTAGTGTTCAAAGGTGGCACCAGAAGGTGGGTACCTAGTTGAAAATTTTGTTTTATTTTCTTTAGTTTAGTATGTCCTGGGTCTTAACATATGCTTTTCAAAGGGACTTATTTTATGATTTTTGTAAGCTACATATATCTTATGGATTGTTAGGCAAACATGATACTGAATGATTCTATCTCAATTGATCAGATTATTGAAGAGGGGCCAATAACTGTAGCTTCAGCAGAAACAGTTAAGAAGCTCGAACAGGCAGCTAGAAGGTTGGCCAATTGTGTAAATTATGTTGGAGCAGCTACTCTTGAATATTTGTACAGCATGGAAACTGGCGAGTATTATTTCCTTGAGCTGAACCCTCGGCAACAGGTACAGAGCACCCTGACCTTCTCATTAGCAGCCAGGATGTACTCACTTGCACATTTTATGAACGTGAGATAATGAATCAGGAAGGAAAATGTAGGGATGATGCATACTTCAGTATTTCGACCTAATTTCCTCTAGACTTGAACAATCTCCCAGCAATGTCCTGATTGCACGCCTTGCTTTGTTGAAATGTTTTGTTTTTTTTTTTTTTCCCGACAGATCATGATATATGTTTATTCCCATCTTTCAAGTAACATCAACCATGCCTTGTGAAGTTATATTCAGCTGCACACTTGCACCTGCACATTCAAAATCTCATTCTTTTTAACTAAATTATGCATCTTTCACTTTTTTTTTCCTATTCATTGTTATTTGAAGACAATGTTGGATATAATGTGCCACATTCTAAATTTCTTGCATATGCCAAATGCTGGTGGAGCACCACATTCTTGAGTGGATTCTTTGAAATAAATATTCCAGCTGCTCAGGTTGCAGTTGGCATGGGTATCCCTCTTTGGAAAATTCATGGTAAATGACTGGCTCCCTTTCTGATCATATATTTTTTGTACTCCATCTTGTTCCCGTTTGTGAGATGACTTGTTTGTGCAATTTCAGTTGTGGTAAGGAACATGGTGGGGGATATGATGCTTGGAGAAAAACATCAGTTGTGGCTACTCCTTTTGATTTTGATAAGGCACAGTCTGTGAAACCAAAAGGTCACTGTATTGCCGTACGTGTGACAAGTGAGGACCCAGATGATGGGTTCAAGCCTACTAGTGGAAAAGTACATGTTAGACTATCCCGGTTCCTTTATTTTACTTTCTGAATTGGTTTGTTTTGCAATTGTTGTGGAGACATTGATTTCGTTGATTGATCTGGACTGCAGATTCGTTTTCAGTGGATGGATACTTGTAGCAATTACATTGACCCTCTGTGGAACTTTTATGATCTTCAATTCATAAGTGTTCTTTTATGTTCAGTAGTGGATAGACCAAGGTTTGTAAATCAAGCTGGTCTTGCTACATTACCTATTCGTTGCAGGAGATGGATGAGCTGCGTATGTGGATGAGCTGCGTTTGCGATGGCGATTTGATCATGATGCTTTCTAATGTTGCTGCCCCTGGGTATTCTTTTCCTTTTCCTTTATTATGTTTACTTAGATAAATCTGGATGGATATATGATATATCTATGCCACTAGTCACTAGCTTTTTCCATTTATTAGTATTAATAATATGACAAGGGATGAACTTCACTCTCAATTATTCCTGCCAGAAAGAATCAATTGCTTTTTCCATTTTGGTTTTATTTGTCAGGTTTTGAGGGATTCAGATGCTAGTCTTGGTGGAGTTGTTGTATTGCCTTCACGGCTGTTCTTTGGTTGGTTTATTTTCAGATATTTGTGATCCTGCTCATATATTGCAATTTAGGGCAACCTCGAACTAATGTAATTCAGTTATTATTTTCTCTATATTTGTGCAAAAAACATAATTTGTAATAAAAATGAAACTTTTATATATGTATAACTGTTTGGGAACATTTAGGACGAAAAAATGCAAAAAAAAAATAAAAAAATTGGGCTGCGGTTCGGGAAAAAACCGCAGCCCTTAGAGCATTAGGGGCTGCGGTTAAGGGCCAAAACCGCAGCCCTTAACCCACCAAGGGCTGCGATTTTTGCCCTGACCGCAGCCCTTAATGCGCTAAGGGCTGCGGTTTTTAACCACAACCCTTCCTAAATGCTAAGGGCTGCTAGTCCAATGGCTGCGGTCAAAAAACGCAGCCCTTAGGCCCCTTTTGACCGCAGCCCTTGGGCTTTTTTCCTCTAGTGTTATGTTTTGTTAAGTACAATTGCAATTTAGAAGTTATTGATGTCAATTGGTTTTCTAGAATTGCTTGAGTTTGTTGTTGAGATGAAGAAGTGTTTGAAGAGAGTTTCGTCAATTTAAGTAAACATGTTTGGCATTGGTGACTTTATACTCTCAATCTAGGCCATGTGATGGTTCCGTATAGTTTTGTGTTCGAAGACGCATTGGTACACAATTATAGAAGATGTTCGTTTTCTTGATTGCCTAAAGTGATTAGGCTTATGGAATTTTGTTTAAGGTGGAGGTTTTACGTTTTTTTGTTTTGGGCGAGCATCACTTTTGGTTCAAGGTGGAGGTATCTTGATTGATTGGTTTCAACTCAAGGTGGAGATTGTTAATTGTGACTTGAAATCTTGTGAATGGCATAAGGCTGACTTTGAATGAACATATATTTCAATCTATAAAAGATTTTGATGTGATTCAAATTGGAGATGAAATATTGTTCAAAGAGCTTTCCAACGACAGGTCATATGCCCAATTCCGCTGAGAAACTAGAAAGTTATGGCTGTTCTACGAAGCGCTGTCGAACTGGAATTCCGCCCAACCGGGTCGGGCAGATTCCGCCCGATCGGGCGCGAAACATCAGTCAGTTAATTTTAATGACCGCCCGGTCGGGCGGATCTCGCCCGACCCAGTGGGGCGGCTTGGATTTTGACGCGGTTTTGCTGTTTTCCAAATTTGATTCTTTTTAGGGTTTTTTATGAAGTTTTTTCTAGGGTTTTTTGTACGAGGTTTCCTTATGTTATAAATAGGACCTCTTAGTGCTCATTATTAAATACACAACTTATGAAACACTTTTAGCCTCTATAATTTAGGACTCCTTGTATTATTCTCTCTGTTTTTTCTCCATCATAGTGAAGAAGCTCGAATCCCCCACCTGTGGATGTAGGTCTATTTTGACCGGACCACGTTAATTCTTGTGTTCTTTTGTTTATCTTCTTTATTGTTTTTATCATCCTTATTATTTCATTGATTTTGTTCCGCATTAATCAAACTACAACACCGTGTTTCCTAACAGCTACAAGTAATAAAAGGAGGTAGGGGAGAATGGAGGTGAAGTGCAACACAGGATGCCCTTTTAGGTTGTTTGTTTCATGGGATTCAAGGAGGGCCTGTTATGTTGTCAAATAAGTTAATGATGAGCATAGCTGCACTAAGGACATGGAAAACAATAGACAAATGACATCAACATGGCTTGCAAAGCAGTTTTAGGAAATTTCAATGGCAAGGCCTCACTGGCCAGCCAAGGAACTTATTGAAACAGTGACACAAGAATATACGGTTGCCATAAAGAGGGCCTTGACCTATAAGGTGAAGTACAAGAACCGTAAACTGCTTCATATGGTTCTATGGAAGAACATTATGCTAAGTATGGTAGATACCTTCAGACCTTGAGGGACAGTGATGAGGATATCATTATCAATATGCTGAATGATGAAAGGCCAAGGGGGAGTGCAAATCCAGTGATTCAAAGACGCTTTATCTGCTTTGATGGTGTTAGAAAAGGCTGGATGTAGAGATGCAAAAGGTTCCTGAGCATTGGTGTCTGCTTCTTGATGAGCTTTCTGGGTGGTCAATTACTGACAGCTGTTGGCAAAAATGCCAATGATCAGATGCATCCAGTTGCCTGGGCCATAGTAGAAGGTGAAAACAACTCTTCATGGGGATGGCTTATTAATCACTCTTAGTCTATTAATAACACTCATAGTCCATTAGTCCTAGTCTATTAATCATTTCTCACTAGCTGATCTCCCATTTGAAGTATGTATATCTTCAATCTGTAAACTCTAATTGCCAAAATAGGGTTATTACAAGGACAAAGCCCAAAACAAAACAAATATAAAAGCACGCGTAAGTAAAAATTACTCAGTACATGTGCATGCATGATATTAAAAACATTATTTAATAAAAACATTTGAAAAATGTACTTTCTAAAACTTTTCTTGAATACTTGATAATACATATTAAATATAAGTATACAACCTTGATAAAAAAACTCGTTCTTCCTTGCCTAGGTACTTTTGCTAAAGTGTGCACACCCCCCGAAATTTAGTATTCCTTGACGAGTCTATTACTAGAGGATACTACATTGTCTACATGACTTACTACAAGAATACATGGGAAAATAAATATTAGCTACTGTTCTTTCTATTAATTAACAAGTCGTTGCTTCTTTATAATTGTGATCATAAAAAATCATATATCTATAAAAACTCATTTAGAAATAATCCTTGATTTAGAAAGAATAGTAAAATTCTTATATAAATTTTCCATATAAAGGCATAAATAAATTATCTCACTCAAGCGATAACTTTTGGAAAATATTTTATAAAAACTACATTTTGAACATTTAAACATGAATTGAATGATCAAACTCCTTTTAAACCTCCATATAAGTTTCATGATCAAACTTTATAATAATAATAAACTAAAAATATGGTTCGAAGTCCATAAAAAAATTATGAACATTCAAAAAGATCATACAAAAACACATTATGTCCATAATAAAACTTGTAAAAACATGCATTTTAACCCAAAAGAATTCCTAATAACATGATACTACGCTTGCAAAAATAATTAGTAATGATTAACACATACAAACACCTTGAGAATTTAACACTACTAATGGAGAGAAAATGGGTAGGCTGAGAGAGAGAGAGAGAGGAGTGCATTCATCATGCACCAGGGTGTACCATGTACGAAAAATCTATTATAAAAGCCTCTTTTCAAAGTCATTCTAATAATTTAAAGCCATTTTAGTAATTAAACTTTAAATTTTATAAATATAAATTAACCAATAACATGGAGTATTACAGACTACCCTTTTTAAAAGAAGCTTCGTACTCGAAACTTGACGCAAACAAGTAAGAAACAAATCAAGTAATTCACATATACTACAGACTTTCAATAAAAATTTGTTGACTCAGTTACTGACTCATGAAACAAGTCAAAGTTAGGTTAAATTCGACTAATACTAAAATTCGACTTAATAACCATTTGCTAAAGTTTGTAATACAAAACATATAAGAATCGTTGGTTGAAAAGAAAAAAACATAATAACTTGAGAGGTAATATTTTAGAAATCTTTTGAGCTTGGAGAATGAACCTCTTTTTTAAGGTAATAATACTTTTGCCTTCAATACATCAACATACGAGAAAAAAATATAATATGATAAATTAAACATTTATTTCACCATATACCCCTAACCAAATTTTTTTTGCACCATATACCCTTTCAACTTTTGAAATTCACCATATACCCCTCACTTTTGAAAAAATACATCCACTTACCCTTAATGACTAACGACGTTAAACTCCGTTAGTTAATATCATTAACCCCTAATCCCGTCCCCCCCTCTAACCCTATTTAACTAACCTAAATCTACCCCTACCCCTAATCCTAACCCTAAACCTAATACCCTAACCCTAACACCTAACACCCCCCACCCCCCTTTACCCCCCCCCCACCGCCACCATCCCTTACCCCACCACCCTTACCCCACCGCACCACCACTTCAACATCCTCCTCCCTCCCCCTTCCCCGCAAGCACCCCCTCCACCCTCCCCGCACTCCCCTCCCCTTCCCCTACTGAATCCCCCTCCTTTTCCCCCCGCCGTCGCGTAACCCCCCTCCCCTTCCCCGCCGTCGCGCGACCTCCCTCCTCCCCTTCCCCCGCTTTAACCCCCCTCCATTTCCACCGATTCTTCCGAAAAGCCCAATAATCCAGCAATCCAGATTTTTCGAAACCCATCAACCCAAATTTTTTCGAAAACCCAACAACCGAGATTTTTTGAATTGAACCCGGGTTTTTGAAACACAATCTAGCGGGAAACAACCCGGTGGGGAAGAACCCAGATTTTTCGAAACATGAATACAGGTTGGGAAGGGGAGGGGGTTAGCGAGGTTGCGGGGGAGTGGAGAAAAGGAGGGGGTCGGCGGGGAGTGGGGAAAAAGAGGGGGTTCGGTGGGGGGGTCGGCGGTGGTGAGGGGGTGGTGGTGAGGAGGGGTGGGGGCGGTGGGGGTAAGGGGGCGGGAGGGGTGGTTAGGGTTAGGGTTAGTGTATTAGATTAGGGTTAGGGGTAGATTAAGGTTAGTTAATTAGGGTTAGAGGGGGATTAAGGGTTAATGACTAACGGAATTCTAACACCGTTAGTCAAAAGGATAAGTCGATGTATTTTTTGAAAGGTGGGGGGTATATGGTGAATTTCAAAAGTTGAAAGGATATATGGTACAAAAAAAAAATTGTCATGGGTATATGGTGAAAAAACCGTAAATTAAAATATGCTGAAAAGGTTGGTTTATGACAAACTAAAAGGTTTGTAAATTTTGAATAGGAACATGTTAATTACCTTCCAAATTAAATTCTAGAATAATGAAAAGTACATGTATGAACGCACTAAAAAAGAAGTTAGATGACTTGAAAGGCATATGGGCCGACGTGGTCCCGACAGTATTATGGTCTAACAGGACCACTGAGAAGGGAGCAACAGGGGAAACCCCGATCAGGCTGGCATTTGGTGCTGAGGCGGTGCTACCGGTCGAAGTTGGACTGCCGAACTGGAGGATTCTGAATTATGATCCTGAGCTGAATGATAAACTACACAAAGAAGACCTCGATCTCTTGCCGGAGGTAAGGCTCGCTGCAGAGCTTAAGTCGGCCGCTTACAAAGACCAGATAAGCAAGGCCTACAACAAAAGGGTGCGAAGCCGGTCAAAAGAAAATGGGGACTTAGTTCTCAGACGCACAACGGCTATAGGGAAGGCCCACGTAGAGGGCAAGCTGACGACCAACTGGGAAGGACCTTACTTAGTAAAGGAAGAAATAGTCCCAGGAGCGTACCGATTGGAAGATATGTCCGGCAAACTGTTGAAGAATAGCTGGAACGCTAGTGTACTCAAAAAATACTATCTTTAAGGCTTTATTAGTTTAGCTCAATAGTTAATAATAAGGCGGCGCTGTGGCCAATATTAGTATTACTTACAAGTAAGGCGCTGTAGCCGTCACTAGTATTATTTGCTTTTTAATTGAATAATTCTGGTATGACCAAGAAGTGCCACTTGTAATAAGATGAGCATTTGTTAACCTACAATGCGTACAACTTATTTGTAGTTCCTTCACGGTCAATGATCTAAGTTGATCTGCCATCAGGAGAAACTAAGACAGTGCAGAACAAGTTCCTGGGCGGCCAATGACCTAATCGGATCTGCCGCCACAGCTAACTAATTAGCCAAGACTCTTTGTGTTGGTCAATGACCTATTTGGATCTGCCAACACAATAGACACCTCCTGTTGGTCAATGACCTCCTTGGATTTGCCGACAGGAAGCAGCAACCTTCTTCCTAGTAAATGACCCAACCTGGATCTGCCGGCAAGAAAGACGCTAGGCTTAACCGGTCAATGACCCTAGTGGATTTGCCATAACAAGATAGATAAACAAATTTATTTATCGCTCTATGAACCTACATGGATCTGCCGTAACAAGATAGATAAACAAATTTATTTAACGGTCTATGAACCTACGTAGATCTGCCGTTATGCTAGTACATCGTTTGCCGATAACAGATAAAAGGAAGAACAAACAAAGGCAAAACAGATAACCAACAACAAAGTTGAGCAAAATAGACGGCAAGGCTTGGACAAAATTCAGGAAGGGGTGAATAAGGAAAAACCTAAACCGCTTTGTCAGAATCTGACACCCCCGCCGATTTGGCTTCAGTGTCGGGGATTTTCAGTGACTCCTCTGCGGTAGATGCCGCTGCAACATTGGGATCAGGACGATCATAAATGACAACAACTTCGGTCTCTTTGAGCTCGTCGTTGACTGTCTCATTTAGGGCATCATCCTGATCTTCCTATTCAAATTGATACCGGGGATCAGCATTGGCAATGTCAGCCTTAGTGACCCCAAGGTCTAGACTCTCGCCATCAATAAGGATTTCGAACTCCCGGCGGCCGTGGGCGTCTTCCACCTAGCTCCACTCAATGTCAGCGATGGCATGTCTAGCACAGCGCATGGCGGCGGCCCAACCCCTATTATATCTGTTGGCCAGGCGGTTGACGAAGTTCATGGACTTCCGGTATTCGACCACAGCGCCGGCCTCCTGGCCCCTCGCAGCTTGAAGCTCCTCCCTTAACGTCTGCAGCTCGACTTCCTTGTTTTTCAAGGCCAACGTGTTGGTTTGGTTTAAGGCCTCAGCCGACTGCAATTCCTTCTTGACCTTGTTCAGGTCAGTTTTAGTCGTCTGGAGCTTGTTCCATTCATTAGTAACGGTAACCAACTCCTCACCCTTGGCGACCAGTTACGCGTTTGTAGCCTTGTGACCTTCTACTGCACCGAAGTAGGCAGCTTGGAAATACCGGTCACAAAGCTCTCGATCAGAATGAGCCAACTGAAAGAAATACAGGAAAGGGTCAAAAATTAACATCATAAAAGATCGATAAAACACTTGACTAAAATAATAGAGATCGATTGACTTACCACGGCCAAGTTGTGAGCGTGAACATCAGCGACAGCCTGGACTTGATCCACCGGCATGTCGAACTTCAGCTGAAGGCCCTTCAAGAGCCGGTACCCAAGATTACCGCCTTCCAGAGGACGGTCCAACAACAACAACTCATCGTCCAGGACGTTGAGTCGTGGCTTGAACAGTTCGTCGTCACGGACAGGCGACCGGGTCCATCTCTTCCGGATAATCTCCGGTATTTCGACCTCAGCATGTTCGATAAAAAGCCGGCCTTGCACAGTTGAGTGAAGTGCTGCAACTCCGGTATCATTGCCGGCAAGGTCAGCTGCTTGTAGATTTTAGGTCGTAGGGAAGACGTCCTAATCACGGTCTCCCAGCTCCTCAGCAGACTCTTGGGGTCCTTATCTCCCTGGGTCACAGGGCCGGCAGTTTCCTTAGTCGGACCCTTCTTTTTAGGCACTTTATCGCCCTGCCCCTCAGCCTTCCTCTTTTGAGGAACGACAGAGGGTTGTTTGCCGGCTGGAGCAGGTGGAACTTTCTCCGGAATCGGTATGTAATTCTTGTTCAAATGAAGAGCCTCACTAATCAGATGTTCCCGGCCTGAAAATGATCAAAGCCCATGTCAGCAAAATTCAAAACGAAATAATAATAATAGCAAAATAACAGCAAACAGGAAGGTCAAGCTCCAGGTAATCGGTATAATCCTTAATTACCATGGGGCTCAGCTTGGCATAAGAGAAGCGCAGAAAGGGCCGCGTTGCCTTAGATGTACTTGGCATGAGGCAACCAAGTCAGCGGCACAGGGACGAGCTTGCCACCCTTGGGGCCGGTTTGGTAGACGCATCAAAAAATTTAAAGGCCGCCAGCTCCCGGCGTGTTAAATGCCTGTCGGGAATGTGTTCCATCCTGGGACAAGGTTTCGTCCAATACCGGCGCAAAGGGAAGTCATCCGGTACTCTGACCCAGAAAAAACAGGACCTCCAATATTTCTGGGATGTCAGCTTCGGATACACCGTTAACTTGCCACAATTGGTGTATATAGACATCCATCCGCCCTGGCGAAGTTCCTTGTCGGCCTTGGATCTCTTCTTCTTACCCTTACCCTTGCCCTTGCCCTTCGCGGAGCCATCTTCTTTAATCCAATAAAGCTTCTGGCAGAGGTTTAGGGTCTCAGGGAACCTTTTATAGCTGACGATCCAGGCATAAGTAATAAGGTTATGCCACCCTAACGGCGTAAGTTGCGACAGACATATGTTCCATGCCTTAAAAATTTTGACAATGAATGGGTCCAGAGGATATCTTAGGCCGAAATCTAACATATGCGCATACACAGCCACATGCCTAGGAGGGCAATCGGTAACTTATGCTACGGTTTTATAAAGAGTTTTTCCCCTTATATTTAAGCTAAAATGTGTATCAATGGTTGGAGGTGGGCATGGGTCGAGCCAGCACGCGCGGGCCGGCCCGGCCCGGAATGAGCCCGCCCGAGGCCCGGCCTGGCCTGTTGTCCGCTACGTGGGCCGTGGGCCTATCATGGACAAGAAATTTAATTTCAGGCCCGCACCGGCACGAGCCCGCCTATATAGCCCGTGGGCCAAACGCCCCTTTCCTTTGTTTTGTAGCCTAAAACTGCCAAGAATCCAAAAAAACAACATAAAACACGGGCCAGGCTCGCAGGAGGCACGAGCCCGGCCCGCGGGCCTGGGCCGGGCCGTGGACAAAATCTGAAAATTCCAGGCCCGGCACGGCCCGCCACTCACGGGCTCGGGCCGACCCGACCCGCCATTTCCCCAAGCCCGCGGGCCGAGCCCGTGAATAGGCCCGGCCCATGCCCAAGTCTATCAATGGTGCTCTTAGGAGCCATTTCACGCTAACTTTCTTCTTCTAGTTGTGGTTTTCTGTTTTGTGATGTTTTGTAGGTATTAGGTAACTTTTTCCCTATTTTCTACTGCTTTACGTCTAGCACAATCGAATGGAGAGGTTCGAAGGCATATATGATGAGTTCTGGGGTCCCGAGAATACTTTCCTAGGCCTTGGACAAAAGAAGAAGTGAAGCCAAGGAATGAAGAAACGGAGCCTCGCCCAATTTCATCGGGCGCCTCACGCCCGATCGAGCGTGCATCATTGTCAAAAACACGATTTGTTGCGGGCCCGAGCGGGCGCTTCGGCCCTGTCGTTGTTCGGTGCCTGGCCCGATCGGGCGAGAAGGCCCGACAACATCGGGCGTATTCGCGTGCTGCTGAGGAATTCTGGGCGACACATGCGTGTTCGCGTGCTGCGAAGTTCCATCGCCCGACATCATCGGGCTGGTGCCTTGCGTGCTGCTGTGTGCGTCTGCGGAGCTGCGCGCTGAACCTCGACGAGCCCGACTCCATCGGGCGGCCTAGCCCGACATCACCGGGCGGATGTCCTTTTTACAGCGCTCTGCGCGCTGAATGCAGCGCTCTTTTACAAAACCAGTCTCCACCTAAATTGAAAGATCCAGGGAGTTTTTCCATCCCCTATCACATTGGCACCATATTTATTGACAAAGCTTTATGTGATTTGGGTGCCAGTGTGCGTGTCATGCCTCTTTCTATTTATAAGCAACTGAACATGGGTGACTTAAAATGTACTACCATTACTCTGTAAATGGCTGACCGTTCTGTGAAATACCCCTAGGTATATTAGAGGACGTTCCTGTTACAGTAGGTAAATTCTTTATCCCTGTGGACTTTGTTATATTAGACATGGCAGAAGATACTCAAACACCCATTATCCTCGGGAGACCTTTCCTCCATACTGCTGGAGCAGTTATAGATGTTAAAAGTGGAAAACTGACACTGACTGTGGGGGATGATAAGGTTATGTTTAGCTTAACCAATGCCCCTAAACGCCCAATGCTAGAGGAATCATGCTATAGTGTTGATGTTATAGATGAATCGATCCATGATTGCATGCCTCATTCCCCCTCCCGTGATACTTCAAATGATGTGCTTGTCTTAGAGTCAATTGCAGGTGATGAACATTTTATAACGGTCTTACAGACTCACAAAAAGGCCATTAGGTATAGCACTGATGACTTGACAGGAATAAGCCCTGACTTTAATGAGCACCGCATTCATCTACATGAGGGCCACCACACTAGCATTACAGTCCAACGCGAGTTGCAAGAGGTGGTACAACATGCGGCTACTAAACTGCTCGATGCAGGCTGATGGGCCGCTGACGTCCATGTCCCTTTCCTTCCCCTTGCTGCAATGAGGCCATTGCCAAGTTCAGCTTGGGGGAGGATTTCTGTAAGTATTAGTGTTGCTTTTCTTTTTCTTTTTACTGCTTTTTAGGTTAGTTAAGTTAGTTTAAAGTTTAATTGCTTTGGCTAAAAAAATGAAATATTGCTGGAAAAAAAAACAAAAAAATACGAGTTGAATATGAATAGATTGATTGCTTCCCTGTGCCCCGAACTTTGCTTTGAAAAACGATATAACTCATTATACTGGATAGTTGGGCATTTGTGATTGGGATGTTGTGATGTGATCTCTGATTGCCTTGATCTTGAGGGGATTTTGATGATAAAGTGCTTACTTTAACTGCATGCTTGAATTGGTTAGATTGTGAGGATTCATTCTAGCTGTCGGATTTATGTCTATATCCGGTCTATTCTTGTGTGTTAGTTCCTCGTAGCATTCTTATCTTGGCTTTGGCATTGTACTCGTTGATTTCTGGTGACTTTGGACATGTGTTGTGATAGAGGCGTTCATTTGTTTAATTTTAATTCTAGCCCCACTGAGCCTAATGACTTCTTTTTGGAGCTATATTAAGCCACATTACACGCCTTGAGCCTTTACAATGACTATTGTCCTAAGCCTAGCTTGGGGGAGCATTTGTTAAGTTGATATTATATTGTGTTGTTGATTCCGTAGGGTGGTTGGAAAATAATGTTATGTTGATACAAAATAAAGTATAAGAATAAAAAAATAAAAAATAATACATGAAAAGTCTCCATGATCTTCACTCATTAAGTATCAAGAAATTCATGAGAATTATATTGAAGGAGACAATTAATGGCTGGTTCGTGAAATTTCAGAGTTGGTTATTATCTTGGTCATGTTGTTGATGCCCTGGGAGTTGTTTCGACCACACCTAGTCTTACTAGTGTTTTTGCTCCCCTTTTCTTGGCTTTTCCACCACATTCCTTAAATAATTTCCGTACCTTTACCCGAGCCCCATTACAACCCTGAGAAAGACCTTTTGAGCACGTGTTAGATTGTTTACTGGAATAATACTGAGTCAATATGCCAAAGTTGAAGATTAAGTTTGTTATTTGAGTCGACCTGATTAATATGAGCGAGATTATACCTTTCTAAACACATGAGAGTGTGAGTGGGAAGGGCTGTTATGGTTGAATTGGTGAGTGTTCGGGCACATATTATGCCTACCACAAAATTGAGAGGAGTAACACCTCGGCGAGCACCTTTTCAAGATTTGCATGTTATGTAGTGCAACTGCATTTGATGGTTTGCTTAGGTGATTGGTGGTCAGGGTGATCTGAACAACTGAACTTGAATTTTGCTTGCTTGAAGGATTTTGAGTTTGAAGATGTTTCAGTCTAAATTTCTTACTTGAGGGGTGAAGCAATTTTGTTCATGTTCATGTTGTGCTTTGCTTGAGGACAAGCAAAGGTTTAGCGATGGGGGAGTTTGATGCTACGGTTTTATATAGAGTTTTTCCCCTTATATTTAAGCTAAAATGTGTATCAATGGTGCTCTTATGAGCCATTTCACGCTAACTTTCTTCTTCTAGTTGTGGTTTTCTGTTTTGTGATGATTTGTAGGTATTAGGTAACTTTTTCCCTATTTTTTACTGCTTTACGTCTACCACAATCGAATCGAGAGGTTCGAAGGTATATATGATGAGTTTCGGGGTACCGATAATACTTTCCGAGGCCTTGGACAAAAGTAGAAGTGAAGCCAAGGAATGAAGAAACGGAGCCTCGCCCAATCTCATCGGGCGCCTCACGCCCGATCGGGCGTTCATCATTGTCAAAAACACGATTTGTTGCGGGCCTGATCGGGCGCTTCGGCCCTGTCGTTGTTCGGTGCCTGGCCCGATCGGGCGAGAAGGCACGACAACATCGGGCGTGTTCGTGTGCTGCTGAGGAATTCTGGGCGATACATGCGTGTTCGCGTGCAGCGAAGTTCCATCGCCCGACATCATCGGGCGGATGTCCTTTTTGAGCGCTGATACTTTGGTTATGCCCGATTTCATCGGGCATGCTTGGCCCGATTAGGCGATTAGCCCGACGCGCACATTTAATGATTTTCGGGCTATTCTTTTTAGAAGACTTTTCCTAGTTTTAGGTTAAGTATAAATAGCAAAATCATAATATTATGGATTCATCTTGGTTTTTAGTCTTTATATCTCATAGTTTCTCTCAAGAACCCTACTTAACTATTTTCATTTTGAATTCAAGATCAAACCTTTGGATTAGTTGCAAGTTCAATATAGTTCTTCAGTTTGGTAATCTTCTTTATTGCTTTCTCTATTATTGATTAGATTAATTCCTTAGTTATTTGCAATAGTTCAAAGTATGAATTTTTACATTGATTTTGTTATTGTTTTCTCAAGCATGAGTGAGTAGTTTTATTTCTAGGATTGTGGGGATCTATGTATGCAATGAGGGATTGATAGATTAGTACAATTACCCTTTATTTCAATTGTTTCATGTGATTGAATCGTTCATGCTAGATTTGTGAATTAGGCCTGATTGTATTTCTATTATCGCAATATTGAATCTGCTTCGAGAGGAGAGATTTCGTATAGGCTTTCAATCATTAGGCATAGTGATCCTTGACCATGCGAGAGCGGCTAGGTGATCTTTGAGGGAGGTAATGTTCGAGAGAAATTACATGTGCCCTAGATAAATTGACTTATTAGGTGGTTATTATTCGTCTCTGATTTCCCGAATTGTATGCATAGTGATCCATAGTCCTAGTTCTTTATTAATTGATTCTTACCTTCGTATTTAGTTTTGTCATTTGCTTAGTTCAGTGAAACAACCATTTTCATCTGATTTAATTAGTATAATATTAGAATTCAGATACAATAGTATAACTTTCTCCCTGTGGATTCGATCCTGACTTCCCTGACTACTTGTTAGTGGACCTTAGGTTATTTATGATAAGGTGATACGACTTTAGCCTGTCAGTAACGCGACATCCTTCGGACGGCATCACCAGCTAATAACCATCCGGAAAAGCAAAGTACTCTGCCCTTTTACTGCAGAATGAGTTGCTCAAGGTCGTTCTCCTCCAGCTCTTATCAATTTGTATAGAGGAGGGACTGCCAGCCTCGCATGGCGGCATGTATAAATCGGCCAGCGTCTCGTCGTCATCCTTCGGGATGACTTCGGGAGGATCTTCATCATCATCAGCTTCTAGGGATACTGACTCAGCGTCCGACATCATGTCACGCAGGACACTATCCACATCTTCGGAAGCAATCGAAGATACTTCATCTTCCATGTCATCGCCCTCATCCATTTCATCATCAGACGACTGAGAGTTTGGTGCACCCTCCTCTAACACCCCTGCCGGTCTAGATGATGAGGGTTCACCAAGGGGATTAGCAGAGGTGCCGACTAGTGAAGGAATTAGCAATGGAGAGCGCTCAGCCAACCCCAACATAGTACCGTATTGGCCAGATACCGGCACTCCTACGGCTGCTTCAAAGGCCCTAATTGTGGTAAGGGGGGAAGCATGTAATATCGGCTCCTCAAGATCTCTGCCAGAGGTATTACATTCATGGCTGGATTTAGTCCTACGTTCTTTAGTTAAGTCTAATACCGGTGAGTTAGCTGACACTATAGGGATTGAAGATTTACTATCGGAGGCAAATTCGCTATCAGTCATGGAAAGGGGTTTTCAGATATATTTTGGGAATCAGAAGATTGAGACATGATTAAAAGCAAATATTGCGAAAAGATGAGGAAATTTCTCGGAAATACCTGGAAAGAGGAAAGTGGCAAAAGAGGAACACGAACGAGAACTAAATCGACCGGCAAGAAACCTTGAAAGAATGGCATGCAGAATGCGACTCGAAATCTCATGACGAAGATTTTGTGCTTGTTTGGAGGAAATTTGGCTGAAATTTAGAGAAGTTATGAGCAAAAGAAGATTTAGGTTCAAAGAGAAAGAGCGCCTGAATAATGGTGTTAGAAATTTGAGAGCAGTTGAAAATGAGCAAAGGGCGTTGGCAAAACCCTATTTTTAGGGAAATTCATGGTCCGGATCAGATGACTCTTCGTCTTCCCGTCCACGATCATGCCACGTGTTACCAAGTGCGAGACAACTGTGAACAGTTACTGACACACTAGTCACATCCTCACGAAGATCAAGGCGACGATTCGTATTCACAAGCCAACTTTATTTGCAGGAATTCCTAACGGCTCTTAATGAAGGCCTGATTTTCGCATCATCCATGACGATTTAGCATTGGCTAAGCAGGATATGTCTGTTCCAGTCATACCGGCTTGAGGGCTAGTTGTATGGGGGCTATCTAAGTTCCATACCGGTCCAACTGGACCGTTATTGACTATCATAGTCAACTGATCTAAGGAGATCCCATTGACTGGTATTGAGTCAAACTAAGATACCGGCATATCGGCTTAATTCAAAAACATTACCGGTGTTTACCACCTGGGCCATTGTTAAATGGGACTGGGTCTGACCTAGTACTTACTCAACGCGCCTATGGGCCTAAAGATAAGCATCAAAAGAGGATAGACTTTTATTCAACCAATAGGAGCAGTGTCCTACCTTGCTTTGGACACTGCCGGCTCCTATAAATACCCCATGATCTGAGTCATAAGGTACGTTCACATATACTATTATACTCTACTTGAGATATACCGGTCATTATCCTTTACTGACTTAGGCTTCGGAGGGGCGTTCCTCGGATCAACCTTCGAGGTTAGCTTCATGTTCTGTCTTGCAGGACATCAAACTGGCATATATAGTTGAAGGATACCGGTTCACTCCAACAGCATTTACTCCATACCGGAACAGTACAATATTCAAACATGCTTTTTTTCTTTATTTATAACTTACTTTTGCTTTTCTCCATCTCCATCAAAATTTAACTAGCTTCTCATAACTCACAAAGGTCTCACAAAGAATATTATCAAAATAAACACTTAATCCTACTTTATTACAAATCAAAACAATTCATCATTCATAAGCAAAACTTGTTAGCATACTAACACAACAATGCTTCAAGAAAATGACCTTTCTTAAATCCTCAAATGTAGGGCTCCTTGTAATCCATTTTAATACTTCCTTAAATGCCATAATAATTAGGAAAAATTAATGGAATCATCCCAACTACGGCCATTGCGCTCAAAATTATCCCAAGTTTGCTAGGTCCCTTATTGAAAATGGTCTGACTCTTATTGGTCATTTTATTTCACAAGCTTTTGTTTTCTTTTAAAAGTAATTTAATGCATATTGGTACTTGTTTCAACTGGATTGTCGTGATTATGCCCTATAAGGTGTCGGCAGAGTCCTTTTTGCAAAAAAACTCGCTTTTAAGGTCAAAAAGCACCTTTCCGTACGGCTCGAGATGGTAACTGTGGAAGTTGGCATAAATGGTAGTTGTTTCTATTGGATTCTCGTGATTTGTGCCGCATACGGATGGTTGGTGGAGTTCGCAACGTTTTTTATGTGCCAAGAAACACCAATTTGTTTGGCTCCAAATGCTTACGATGAAAGTTGTTATAATGGTAATTGTTTCGACCAGATTCTCGTGATTCGTGTCTCATAACTGTGATCGACTAAGTCAATTTTCGCAAAAACATGCTCTTTAATCCAAAATAGTTTTCAAAAAACCTGATATGATGCTTGCAAAACAATTAGTATCGATCTACATATACAAGCACCTTGAAAATTTAACAATAATAATGGAGAGAGAATAAGTAGGCTGAGCGAGAGAGTGTTTAAACTTGAGAAAAGTGATTTATTACTCAAATTTTAGTGTAAAGGATATATGAGGTAGAAGACCCCTATTTATACTAGTGGGAAAATGGTAGTATAAATACAACTAGGGAACATAAAAGATAGGTTTTAGGAAGATAAACCAAAATAATTAAAAATTAACTAATACTTTAACCTTTATCCAAGTAAACTTAGTAAAAGACAGAACTTGTCTCAAATTTAAACAAGATACTTATAGAATTCTTTTGACGCGGTAACAAATTTTCTTTTTTAAATTGTAAAAGTTGGTCGTTTACTTTGAAACATTAAAGAAACTGTTTTTTTTTTTCAAAATATTTCGATACAAAAGTTAGTCAAAACTAAAGCCTATAAACCCATTTGGACTAAAAATGATTTTAAATACCGAAAATGTGTTATTAAAACCTCTTTTTAAAGCCTTTTTCAATAACTAAAGGAAAAATTGACAAGAGCAGGCCCAACTATGACCACCCTTCCATAATAGATTCCAACTTTCGATTATTCTACGCAGGTCCCAACTTTGGAGGGTATTATTTTTTATCGGACCCTTCAGGTTACCTAACCTGCTAGAGCAGGTTATGGGTCACGTGGCTTCATTTAAAATCACGTGACTCCCTGGTTCTCTCTCTTCTTCTTTACCTCCTTCCTTTTTGCTTCACCTCATTGCTATAGACCGTAGCTTCATTAGCTGCGTTGAAGTTCCAGCAGGTGGTGGTACCACCGACGCACGACATAAGCAAGTTTGAGCAAAAGCATCATTGGCAGAGGAGAGATGATAAAGAGGCTAGAACCAAAGAAACCGAGGAGAGTGAAACAATTAAGTTTCCTTCCATTTTTTGGATTCCTCAAACCTTTGACACATCAATGGAGTTTTAGATGAATAAAAGCTCAACCTTGTTGAGTTTCCATCAACATTAAAAGAGAGAGAATTTGAGGTTATTTCTTCCATTAGTGGTTTTGCTCAAGCTTTTAGATTGATGTTAATAGGTGATTTTGGATCAACCAAAATACAAAGCTGGGGCTGGGTTTATCTTCATCAAGATAGAGAAGGCTTTCACCTTTAATGGAAGATCAATCAATTCGTGTAGATTACAAGTAAAATCTTTATAGAAAACAAAGTTGAGTTTCTAATTGGAATTTGAGGCATCAAAAATAAATGTGTGACATTGGATGATTTCAAACCTGAGTCTAAAAACGCGAACCCATTTGTTTCCTTTCAACAAATTCAAGGGGTCCAAAAACTTTCTATTTTTCTCAATCTGTAAAGAGGGAAACAAAAACTCATAAATCAGTCACTCAATTCAACAACTATGAGCAGAAAATTCGCATATTAAAAAATTCAGTGGAGGATGAGAGAGCAAAGAGGAAGGATGAAGACTGAGTTTGCCGGTGAGATGAAGACGGTGGGTCTGGGAGGGAAGAGGAGGGGGTTGTGGGTGTTTTCGGGTGGCAGGGGAGGGGGCTAGGTTTGTGGGGTGGTAGGGCCGGGGGTGGTAGGGAGGGGGAAGAGGATTTGGTGGCAGGGGAGGAGAGAGAAAGACTGAAAAAGGAGGAAGGAGAGGGGTTTAAATTTTTTTTTTACAGGCTAAGCAGGTCGCCCTTCCACTTGGACTGTTTTTGTAAAGGACCCCTTAAAGTTGGGATTGGTGTGGAATAATCGAAAGTTAGGATCTATTATGGAAGGGTGGCCATAGTTGGGCCTGCTCTTGTCAAGTTTTCCATAACTAAAAGCCTTTTGAGTATAATAAACCCTGATAATATATATATATATATATATATATTAATTAAATAATTTGCCATGTTTGACCTACTGCCAGTTGCCAGACAAACTAGGCTTCCTTTTCCCCATAGTTCAATAAAGACTACAAGATGTTTAGAACTTGTTCGTGTTGAAGTTTGGGGTCCCTACAATATCCCAACTCATTCTAGTTGCAAATTGTTTCTTACTATTGTGGATGAGTTCTCTAGACATACTTGGATGCATATGTTGAAATACATGTCTAATGTTGCTGAGGTATTACAAAATTTTGTTCACTTTGTGGAAGGGCAATTTCAGTGTAATGTTACTTGCATTAGGTCAAATAATGCAAAGGAGTTAACTGAGGTGATATGCTTAAGTTTAACCATCAGAAAGGCATCATTAGTTAGAAGAGTTGTCCTGACACCCAGACCATCAACAAAATGGCATTGTTAAGAGGAAACACAACACTTACTAGAAACTGCTCGTAGTTCTTAATGGGGAGAGTGTGTATTATATACAACAATTTTTATCAATAGACAACCTCAAAAATCTCTCACTTTCATTACTCCTTATGAAAAGGTTTTTGGTTCTCACAAACCTAACTTAGATCATTTGAGAGTCTTTGGTGTTTATGCTTTTCTTCTACACTTAAGCGAAACATAACCAAATTTCATTATACAGCTCAGCCATATGTTCTTGTTGGTTATCCTCTCCATTAAAAGGCTTACAATTTTCTTAACTTGCACACAAAAAAGATACAAATCAGTAGAGCTGTACTTTTTGAACACCATTTCCGCTAACGTGTTTCTTCTTCTCCTACCACTCCTTCTTCCACTTTCCCTATTTTTCTTCCGCACTCTATTGAACCTACTTCTATCCCTGATTATCACATTCCAGATGTTTTTTCTTTTACTTCTTCTTTTTCACCTTCTGCTTCAAACTCTAATACTATTCCAACCACTTCTCTTTCTTCTGCACTCCCTTCTTCCTCATATCCTCCTTTACTCACACATTCACCTACTTATTCTATTTCTTCATCTCCATCTTCTTCTTCTCCCATCAAGACTTCTCATACAAAGTGTGACCCTACACCTTCCATTTCTCTTATAAAATCTTCCAGAGTTGTTAAACTTCTTACATATCTGGATACTTATGTTCTTTCTTCTACTAAACATGCACACTTGTCTTCCTATTGGTGCACTTTAGTACATTTTGATGCCTTGCCTAACTCAGTCAAGTCCTTTGTTGTTCATGCTTTTTTTTTCTCTTTAAGAGCCTGCTACTAATAAAGAAGCCTCCACTAATCCTAATTGGGTTTCAGCTATGCATAAAGAACTCTTTGTTCTAGAAGCTAATCATACTTGACAAGTTGTTTCTTTGCTTCCTGGTAAAAAGCCGATAGGCTATAAATGGGTGTTCAAGGTTAAGCTAAAAGCTTATGGCACCTTGGAAAGGTATCAAGTGAGACTTACTTGTGGCTAAAGGATACTCTCACAAGTATGGAATTGAATTGATTACCAAGAGACTTTCTCATTAGTTGTGAAGATGGCTACTGTGAAAAGACTTATTGCTTTGGTAGCTTCTAGGGGGTGGTCTCTCTTCCAACTAGATGTTAATAATGCTTTTCTCCACGGAGAATTGCATGAAGAGGTGTATATGATGAAGTTCCCTGATGGCATTCCAAATCCATACTACAAAGTTTGCAAACTCCAAAAATCTTTATATGGCCTTAAACAAGCCTCACGCCAATGTTTTGCTAAACTAGTAGATGAACTCTGTAAATTGGGTTTCAAGCAGAGTAAAAATGATTACTCTCTCTTCATTACAAGGAGAGACACTCAGCTTACTTTACTTATTGTTGCTTATGTTGATGACATTGTCATCAATGGGCCTGATTCAGCTATAACCAATCATGTTAAGCTTCACCTGGATTATATGCATAGCATAAAAGATTTGGGGCAGCTCAAGTACTTCTTGGCCATTAAAGTAGGATATATTACAGACAGCATCACTTTATCTTAGCAAAAGTTCACTGAAGAGCTCTTATCATATGCTAATATCAATGTTTCCAAGGCTGTTGCCACACCTCTTCCTCTTCATATCAAACTTGGTGCTGAAGGAAAGATGTTCATGAAGGAATATGTCCTTAGACATCCCGGCAATTACTAAATTTAAATAGGAATAATAGTATGAAGATAATAAAGTTAATTATTTTAGTAATCTTATTATCTTGCTAGAGAATAAATATGATTAATAGGACAATATTGATTGGGCCTATTACTAAAATATATATTAATCCTAAGAGGTCACACATTGTAGCACAAGTTGGACAAAGCAATCCAAATCCATTTAGGATTAGGGTTGGGCCCGTCCAAAGGGGAATAGGAGGAGAATTAGCTCTCCTAACTAGCCTATGATTCTTCTATTATATATAGGATATAATATTAGGGTTTAGGTGATCAATTCATTAATAAGTTTCTTTTCACAAGAGAGAGAGAAGTGAAACCCAAATCTATTCCCTCTAAACCGGCGCCTATACCACCAAAAAGCAAGAGATTTTCTTCTCTTCCCTTCTAGCAAACGCTGGTGTTCAACTGGTGATCATGGACTGATTAGAGGAGCAACACTTGGGGCTCTCGGATCTTCAAGCTTGCATACAACAGGGAAATCACGCTACAAAGGTTTGATATTTAATCCCTATTGAATGATGCATGTGTTTGATTATGTTTGCGATCCTATGATAGATGTTAGGAAATTGTTTCCTGAAATTCCGCTATTTGCATCTATATATTCCTACAGTGGTATCAGTTTTGCCTAATTCATAATATGCATATGATCATGTAATTGTATGCAAAGTTATTACTTTTATTCAATTAAGGGAGGATTTATTTATGGCTTGAATTTGCATAATTAATATTTGATATTAATTGATTGGAAATTATAAATAATTGATTTATTTGTGATTAATGCTCAAAAAAATTTATAAAGGTCCAATTTTTTTATATTATGGACAAAATAAATTGGTTAATTCACTCCAAAATTTTTGGATTTTTATAAATATATTTGTTAGATTTAAAATTATATAATATTTAATTTGATTAATTTTTGAAATAATTTGTTAACAATTAAAATATTTGATTTTTCTTTTTTATAAATAAATCTAATATCCATCACCATCATATATCTTGAATAATATGATGGCTGAAAATAATTTGATTATTTTTCCCACTAATTTTTCGAATTTTATCATATTATTTGTGAATTTTGATTGAATTTTATATTTATTTTGATTATTCATAAAATTTAAGGATAACAAATAAAATATTTGATTTTATTTGTTATAATAATTCACTAGATCGCCCTAAAAAATTATTTTCGAATTTTTCAGATTTTAATTGTTAATTTTCTGAATTTTTAGATATAATTTGATATTTTGCCCTAAATTTTGAATTCTTGTTGGATTTAATGTTAATAATGATTATACATTGAAATCTAATCTCAATAAACTTAAATTTTGTTTGAGATTTGTTGATTGATTCAAAATTTTCTACCCTAATTTTCGGATTATAAAGCCTAATTAAATCATTAATCTTTAATCAATTATTGAATAAAGATTAGTTTAAATTTAATGTAAATTGTTGCATAAATTTAAAAAGGGAAAGCCAACCATGGCTGGGTGATCCACCGGTGTGGTGGTGCCATGGTGGCTGGCGGGAGGTACCGAATGAAGCAGGGGCTGGGTCGCCGGCGAGGAGTAGTGGGGCGTGCGACACGCGTAGGTCTGCGCTCCTCGCGTGCTGCTAGGCTTGTCCCGCTGGCGGTTATTGCTGTCGGCGAGTGACTCGGCTGTTCTCGCTGGCGAAACTGCGTGGAGATGCTGCTGGCCAGTGGTCTTCCGGCTGGTTGGCGATTGTTTATGGGTGTCGTGTTGCTGCTGGTTGTTGTTGAGTGGTGGTTGGGTGTGCAGACGTGCGGTATTGTGCGTGTTGGGTAAGCCAGCGTGGGTGAGGAAGAGCAGAGGTTTGACTGGCAGCTTGGCTACTGGTCAAACCTCAAATGGAAAAAAAAAATTTACTTTGAAAAATCTGATTTTTTAAGTTTTGAGCATAAATCAAAATTTTTCAATAATGCAAATTAAGTTATTAATATTGATTAATGCCATAAATGAATATGTAATTGAATGAAAATAATAAAGTTTCCTAAATAATTTCTAGCTTAAATTTCTTATGTTTTAGAATTATTATGGAATGTTTTATTTGCTTATTAATTGTTAATAAGTACTCCCTCCGTCCCGGAATAATCTTTACACTTTCCTTTTTCATCTGTCCCAGAATACTCTTTACACTTCTATTTTTTGATATGACCCACTGTCATTTTAATCCTTCTACCTTTTAAACATTGGCCCACACTCTATCTCCTCCAAATAAAATAATACCACTCCTATTACATACCAACTCTAACCATGGCCCACATTCTCTCTCTTTAAAATAAAATAATACTACTTTTACTAACTACTAACTCTTATCACATCTACTTTTCAATAAAATAACAATTGATAACCAAACAACAACTTATCATCTAAAACTACGTGCCTTGATAAGTGTCAAGAGTATTTTGGGACGGAGGGAGTGAATAGATTTGTGTTTATTTTATTTTGATATTATAAATGCTTGGATGTTTGATGTAATATGTATGATATTATATTTTGCATGTTATGACTAGTATGGCCCATGCGAATCGTTAGTTTTGAATGTAAATTAAATACGATCTGCGAATCGTTTGTATTTTTGTAACTTTAAATTTTCGTTTCTTATATAATTCAAATTATGTAATCAAGCATGAGGATCCAAGGAGTTTCAAGGATGGTGATCCATGGAGATTCAAGGGAGGATTCATGAAGATTAGTTATTTTCCTAAGTATAGGGGCCATACTAGATCATTTAATTATTGCTTTTATAATTTTCTTGCATTTATTTTGTTTAAATGCTTGCTTCTAAGTTTGTTTGTGGTTAATGATTCATGTGTTCACTATTGATTGACCATATTAGTAAACTTAGGTCCCCAAAAGTAATATTGATTTTTAATTGCTTTTCCAAACAACACCTATAAAGCCTTAGATCATGAGTGATGGGTCCTGCCAAAGCGGGGTGTTACTCATAGTTCCGGGGATAGTAGGGTAGGTTTTTTGAAACTTAAATGTTAATGTTTGGTTTAACTCAACAAAATCATCAAAAGACAAAGTTTTGGGTTTTGAAGCTAAGAGATATGAGTAAACAAGGAGTTGTTAACCTGTCTACCAAGAATTATAATTAGTTATAATATGTAAAGTGTTTACTTGCCTCAACTACTATAAATTGAAGGCAGGACCAAAGTCCATTTGATTGCAGTGGGAGGGGAACTTGGTTATTTCTTTATTGAATAGGGGACTTTCATTTTGAATAAAGGGTTGTAGTAATTAAAATTTGTTTAATTATTGCTTTGTTAATAAACAATGATTGAATCTTGCTTTATTATTTGTTCTAGTAATTATGTCTAGTAACAACAATATCAACACCAACAATTCTACTTGTAATTTGCGCTCCATCCTTTCAAAGGACAAATTGAATGCTTAACGTTTCATTGCAATTGAAAGGGAAATGGGAATTGTTCTCAGAACTCAAAAGTTCGACAACTTTCCCATGCAAGGGGAGGAAGCAACGATGCATGAGATGCATGAAAGGCTAACTCAGACTGAGCGAAACATCCCTAACCAGCCTAGAAAAGAATATGAGGATGTTCTTATGGTTAGTAAAAGGCAATCGCTCAATAGGATTGGGATTTCTATTAAGAAGGACGAAAGCAAATAAGTTGCCAAGTCTGAAACTTCTGAAAAGCAAAAGACTACACCAAAACCAAAAGTTGCTGATGAGCACTATTGTTACACCTATAACAAGGTTGGTCATTGGAAAAGTAGTTGCCCCAATTATCTGAAGGATCTAAAGAAAGGAGTTTCTAGTTCAGATATGTATGTTATAGAAGTTAACTTAGCAACTTATGCTTCTTGGGTATTTGATACTGCTTGTGGTTCGCACATTATTTGGAATATGTAAGGCCTCAAAAGAAGTAGAACATTGGGAAAGGGAGAAGTAGATCTTCGCGTTGGCAATGGAGCACGAGTTGCTACATTTGCAGTGGGAATATATAGTCTACTTTTACCTTCAGGATTAGTTTTAGAACTTCATAATTATTATTATGTTCCTACTATCAGAAAGAACATTATTTCGATTCCTGTTTTGGATTTCGAAGGTTATTCATTTACAATAAAGAACAATTGTTGTTCTGCGTATTTAGATGATATGTTCTATGTCTCCGCTAAGTTATCAAATGGTTTATATGTGCTAGACTTAGAAACCCACATCTATAACATAGACAGCAAGAAACATAAAGCAAATTATTCAAACCCTACATACTTATGGCATTGTCGATTAGGCCACATAAGCTCAAAGCGTATTGAGAAATTTCATAAAGATGGAATTCTCACATCATTTGATTTCGAATTATTTGATACTTGTGAGTTTTGGTTGATGGGGAAAATGACAAAGTCTCCTTTAACATGTTCAAATGAAAGGGCCAATGACCTTTTAGCCCTCATACATACGGATGCGTGTGGACCTATGAGTACGTTGGCTAGGGGAGGGTGGGTATAGTTACTTCATTACGTTTACCGATGATGTGAGCAGATTTAGATATGTTTACCTCATGCGGCATAAGTCGGAATCCTTTGAAAAATTTAAGGAATTTCAGAATGAAGTACAAAACCAACTTGGGAAGAAAATTAAGGCATTACGATCTGATCGTGGTGGTGAATATATATCTCAAGAATTTAGTAGTCATTTGAAGGATTGTGGAATACTTTCACAATGGACTCCACCAGGAACACCACAGTTAAATGGTGTTTCCGAAAGAAGGAATCGAACTCTACTGGATATGGTTTGATCTATGATGAGCCTTGTTGATCTTCCTATTTCATTCTGGGGATTTGCGCTTGAAACAGCAGCATTCACACTTAACAGAGCACCATCCAAAGCAGTGGAAAAGACACTATATGAAATGTGGACTGGAAACTTTCCAAAATTGTCTTTCCTAAGGATATGGGGTTGTGAAGCTTATGTAAAACGTTTACTTTCTGATAAGCTTTCACCCAAATCCGATAAATGTCTCTTTGCGGGTTACCCAAAAGAGACTAAGGGATACTACTTCTACAACCAAAGCGAAACAAAGTGTTTGTTGCTCGTAATGGTGTCTTTCTAGAAAAGGAGTTTGTTTCCAGAAAAACAAGTGGGAGATATGTATATCTCGAAGAAGTTCGAGATGAGCAACAAATGGATGAGGTTAACACCTCATCAGAGGCGGCCCGACATGAAAATGCTCAGGAGGCGGTGCATTCAATTCACGTACCTCCTATCGTCCCACTTGGAGATACTCCATGCGAAGTCACTGAACCTAGTGAGGTAGAAACTTCTTCTGTTGTTCCCCAACATAGGTCTAGTAGGACCATCATTCCGTCAAAGAGATATATTGATTTCCTTTTGACTGAAAGTTCTAAAATAATGATTTTAGAATCAGAAGAACCTACTAGATACAAAGAAGCTTTGGATAGTCAAGACTACGAAAGATGGCTTGAGGCCATGAAATCTGAAATGGATTCCATGTCTGAAAATCAAGTATGGGACTTGGTTGATTTGCCTGATGGGGTAAAACCCATCAGATGCAAATGGATTTTCAAGTTGAAAATAGACAAGGATGGAAACATTAGTGTTTTCAAAGCAAGGTTGGTGGCAAAAAGGTTTCAAACAAATTCATTGTATTGCCTATGATGAAACCTTCTCACCAGCAGCCATGCTGAAGTCCATTAGGATAATCTTTGCGATTGCTGCCTTTCATGACAATGAAATATGGCAGATGGATGTCAAAACCGCTTTCTTGAATGGGTTCTTGAAAGAGGATGTGTACATGACACAACCTCAAGGTTTTGAAGATCTAGAAAATCCAGGGAGGGTATGCAAGCTTAAGAAGTCCATTTATGGACTAAAGCAAGCATCAAGGAGTTGGAACCTCGGATTTAATGAGGCAGTCAAGAAATTTGGCTTTCTCAGAAATGAACAGGAATCTTGTGTATACAGAATGTTAAGTGGGAGTAGTATTACTTTTCTGGTCTTGTATGTGGATGACTTACTTCTCATAGGAAATGATAAGGCCATGCTTGAGTCAGTCAAGGAATGGCTTAAAAATTGTTTCTCAATGAAAGACATACGAGAGGCTGAGTATATATTGGGAATAAAGATCTATAGAGATAGGTCGAAAAGGCTGATTGGACTTAGTCAAGAGACTTATATTGATAAGGTTCTTGCAAGGTTCAAGCTGGAAAACTCCAAGAGAGGTTTCATTCCCATGCAACAAGGCATAACACTTGGCAAGACTCAATGTCCTTCGAGTCCTAATGAGGTCAAGCGTATAAGTAATGTTCCCTATGCTTCTGCAGCAGGATCCATTATGTATGTCATGATATGCACTCGACCGGATGTTGCATATGCTTTGAGTATATGCAGCAGATACCAGTCAAATCCGGGAGATGCGCACTGGATTGCAGCGAAAAACATCCTTAAGTACTTGCGAAGGACTAAGGATAATTTTTTGGTTTATGGTGGAGATGGTGAGTTGGTTGTTACTGGATACACCGATGCAAGCTTCCAGAGTGACAAAGATGATTTTCGATCTCAATATGGTTTCATGTTTTGTCTCAATGAAGGAGCTGTGAGCTAGAAGAGCTCTAAGCAGAGTATCATCGCGGATTCTACAACAGAGGCTGAGCACATTGCAGCAGCTGATGCAGCAAAGGAAGCTGTTTGGATCAAAAAGTTCATTGGTGAGCTTGGTAGAGTTTCTAGCATTGAGAATGGCATTGACTTGTACTGTGACAACAATGGTGCCATTGCTCAGTCTAAGGAACCCATATCGCATCAAAGGTCTAAACATGTGCTCAGGAAATTCCATCTTATTCGAGAGATCAATGTAAGAGAGGATTTGTAAGTAAGCAAGGTTCATACTGAGGATAATATTGCAGATCCTCTAACTAAACCGCTTGCTCAACCTAAGCATGAGTGTAATACTAGGTTTATGGGGCTTAAGCAAATGGGAGAATGGCTTTAGGTTGTTTACTTCATGTTTACAATTGTAAAGACATTTATTATGCTTTGAATGTTTATCAATAAAAAAAAAAATCTTATTTAATTGTTTGGTTTAGTATTAAATAAAATGTCCAAATAATTTGTGTTTTCAAATAGGATTATCGAAAACGCTTTGATAATGGAACCCTATAAAGTGAACAGAAATCACAATTTATTTTAAGTCCCTAGTCTAAATCACTAAATTGGACATAAGTGATTTATTTAAAAGACTAGTATATAATTAATTGATAGCGCAGTTCCATGGGCTATGGAGACATAGAGATGTCTAATTGATTATATGGATGTATAATTGATACATTGAGGCTTGACCTAATTAGATTCTAAAAGTAGAATCAAACTACTATATTTAGTGGATTCCTTAGACATGAGTATGACTTAATAACCACAATATAATTAGTTTAACTTTGACACTGTTAAACGCCGCGCCGTAAAAGGATGTTATAAAGGCAGTGATCAGGTGGGCTAAGAATTGAGCGGGAGTTATGGTCATACAAGAGTGGATAAGTCCTCCTATTAAATAGGAATGGTGTCTGGGCCTCTTGATGAGCGAGAACTGGAAAATTGCATGGCCATGCGTAATAAGATTAAAGAGTTAATCCTTATTTGAGCAGTTCGAACTCAGCGATCAAGGAAAAAAAATTTGAGAATAACATTGTATTATCAAATTTGACATTAAGTGACTTAAGGAATTTAACATTGCGCTCTTGTCTTCGGTCAAGTGGGAGATTGAAGGAATATGTCCTTAGATATCCCGGCAATTACTAAATACAAATAGGAAAAATATTATGAAGATTATAAAGTTAACTATTTTAGAGATCTTATTTTATTGCTAGAGAATAAATATGATTAATAGGACAATATTGATTGGGCCTATAACTAAAATATATTAATCCTATGAGGTCACACATTGTAGCACAAGTTGGACAAAGCAATCCAAATCCATTTAGGATTAGGGTTGGGCCGGTCCAAAGGGGAATAGGAGGAGAATTAGTTCTCCTAACTAGCCTATGACTCTTCAATTATATATAGGATATAATATTAGGGTTTAGGTGATCAATTCATTAATCAGTTTCTTTTCACAATAGAGAGATAAGTGAAACCCAAAACTATTCTCTCTAAACCGGCGCCTATACCACCAAAAAGCAAGAGATTTTCTTCTCTTCCGTTCTAGCAAACGTTGGTGTTCAACTGATGCTCGTGGACTGATCAGAGGAGCAACACTTGGGGCTCTCGGAGCTTCAAGCTTGCATACAACAGGGAAATAACGCTACAAAGGTTTGATATTTAATCCCTATTGAATGATTCATGTGTTTGATTATGTTTGTGATCCTATGATTGATGTTAGGAAATTGTTTCCTGAAATTCCGCTATTTGCATCTATTCCTATAGTGGTATCAGTTTTGCCTAATTCATAATATTCATATCATCATGTAATTGTATGCAAAGTTATTATTTTTATTCAATTAAGGGAGGATTTATTTATAAATTGAATTTGCAGAATTAATATTTGATATTAATTGATTGGAAATTATAAATAATTGATTTATTTGTGATTAATGCTCAAATAGTTTTATAAAGGTCCAATTTTTTTATATTATGGACAAAATAAATTGGTTAATTCACTTCAAATTTTTTGGATTTTTATAAAGATGTTTGTTAGATTTAAAATTATTTAATGTTTAATTTGATTAATCATTGAAATAATTTGTTAACATTTAAAAGATTTGATTTTTTTTTTTATAATAAATCTAATATTCATCACCAACATAGATCTTGAATAATATGGTGGCTGAAAATAATTTGATTATTTTTCCCACTAATCTTTGGATTTTATTCATATTATTTGTGAATTTTGGTTAAATTTTATGTTTAATTTGATTATTCATAAATTTTAATGATAACAATTAAAATATTTGATTTTATTTGTTATGATAATTTAGTAGATCACCCTAAAAAATTATTTTTGAATTTTTCAGATTTTAATTGTTAAATTTCTGAATTTTTTGATATAATTTGATATTTTGCTATAAATTTTGAATTCTTGTTGGATTATAATAATTATACATTGAAATCTAATCTCAATAAACTTAAATTTTGTTTGAGATTTGTTGATTGAATCAATTGTTGAATAAAGATTAGTTTAAATTTAATGTAAATTGTTGCATAAATTTAAAAAGGGAAAGCCAACCATGGCTGGGTGGCCCACCGGTGCGGTGGTGCCACAGTGGCTGGCGGGAGGTACCGAATGAAGCTGGGGTTGGGTCCCCGGCGAGGAGTAGTAGGGCGTGCGACAAGCGCAGGTCTGCGCTCCTCGCGTGCTGCTAGGTTGGCCCCGCTGGCGGTTTTTGCTGTCGGCGAGTGACTCGGTTGTTCTCGCTGGCGAAGCTGCGTGGAGATGCTGCTAGCCGGAGGTCTTTCTGCTGGCTGGCGATTGTTTTTGGGTGTCGTGTTGCTGCTGGTTGTTGTTGAGTGGTGGCTGGGTGTGCGGACGTGCAGTGTTGTGCGTGCTGATCAAACCTCCAATGAAAAAAAAAAAATCCTTTGAAAAATCTGATTTTTTAAGTTTTGAGCATAAATCAAAATTTTCAAATTATGCAAATTAAGTTATTAATATTGATTAATGCCATAAATGAATAGGTAATTGAATGAAAATAATAAAGTTTCCTAAATAATTTCTAGTTTAAATTTGTTATGTTTTATAATTATTAAGGAATGTTTTATTTGCTTATTAATTGTTAATAAGTAAATAGTTTGTGCTTATTTAATTTTGATTTATAAATGCGTGGATGTTTAATGTAATATGTATGATATTATATTTTGCATGTAATGACTAGTATCGCCCAAATTAGGATAGTAAATACGATTTGCGAATCGTTATTCTTGAATGTAAATTAAATAGGATCTGCTAATCGTTTGTATTTTTGTAACTTTAAATTTTTGTTATTTATTTTATTCAAATTATGTAATCAAGCATGAGGATCCAAGGAGTTTCAAGGATGGTGATCCATGGAGATTCAAGGGAGGATTCATGAAGATTAGTTATTTTCCTAAGTATAGGGGCCATACTAGATCATTTAATTATTGCTTTTATAAATTTCTAGCATTTATTTTGTTTAAATGCTTGCTTCTAAGTTTGTTTGTGATTAATGATTCATGTGTTCACTATTGATTGACCATCACTACAAAAAAATGCTCGTATAGCGATGGAGTTTTAGAAACGGATTTGTATCCGTTTCTAATTTAGAGATGGAAAATTAATAATCCGTTTCTAAAAAATATAGGGACGGATTTTAAAATCCGTCCCTAAGTTAGAGACGGATTTTAACATCCGTCCCTAAGTTAGAGACGGAATTATAAAATCCGTTTCTGGTGTGTTTTACCAATTTTTCCAGACTTTTGTCAAAAAGATAGATCTAATTTAGAGACGGATTTTCAAATTCCGTCTCTAAATTAAATTCCGTCTCTAAATCAAGTTCCGTCGCTAATTTAGGGACGGATTTTCAAAATCCGTCTCTAATTTAGGGACGGAGTTTCACATTCCGTCCCTAAATTAGTCAAATAGATATGTTTTATAATGAACTTTCAAATCCGTCTCTAAATTAGAGACGAAAATTCAAATCCGTCTCTAAATTAGAGATGGATTTTCATTTCCGTCTCTAATTTAGAGACGGATTTGAAAATCCGTCTCTAATTTAGACACGTAGATATTTTCTATAATGCACTTTAGAGACGAAAATTCGAATCCGTCTCTAAATTAGAGACGGAAATTCAAATTTGTCTCTAAATTAGAGACGGATTTTTAAGATCCGTTTCTACTATTTCTTTCAATTATTATCAATTCCACACGTAGAAGTAAACAAGTAGTACATGGTGTAGTTGGTATGGGTTTCTCCTTGTGACTTAGAGGTTTCAGGTTCGATTCCTACCAACTGCGGTTCTTGAGAATGGAGATTCCCTTTACCAATTTCCACTGCTTCCAAGAGCCTTGCCAACAAAGCCAGACTGGGTTGACCAAAGCGAGGTTCCGAACCGAGTGAGATTGTGAACCGGTAATGGGACCGGGTTGAACCGAACAACTAACAATAGGTGATATGAAAAAAAAACCATTCCTAAACTTAGAGACGGATTTTTGAAATCCGTCTACTTAGAGATGGATTTCAAAAATCCGTCTCTAAAATTTGAGACGGATTTCTTAAATCCGTCTCTAAAATTAGAGACCGATTTCAAAAATCCGTCTCTAAGTTAGAGACGGATTTTCGAAATCCGTCTCTAATTTTTTGCTACGGGTTTAGAAACGGATATTATTTCGTCGCTAAATTAGAGACGGATATTTGGTATTCCGTCTCTAAGTTCGTTTAGCGACGAGGACTTTAGTAACGGACATGATCCGTCTCTAAATCCGTCTCTGAGTACATATAGCGACGGATTTTGACGGTTTAGAGACGGATTATGTCCGTCGCTATAGAGTGATTTTTTTGTAGTGCATATTAGTAAAGTTAGGTCCCCAAAAGTAATATTGAGTTTTAATTGCTTTTCCAAACAACACCTATAAAGCCTTAGATGGGTCCTGCAAAAGTAGGGTGTTACTCATAGTTCTAGCCTTCTAGGGATAGTAGGGTAGGTTTTTTGAAACTTACATGTTAATATTTGGTTTAACTCAACAAAATCATCAAAAGACAAAGTTTTGGGTTTTGAAGCTAAGAGATAGGCGTAAACAATGAGTTGTTAACCTGTCTACCAATAATTATAATTAGTAAAGTGTTTATATACCTCAACTACTATAAATTGAAGGCACTGCCCAAGTCCGTTTGATTGTAGTGGGAGGGGATCTTGGTTATTTATTTATTCAATAGGGGACTTTCATTTTGAATAAAGGGTAGTAGTAATTAAAATTTGTTTAATTATTGCTTTCTTGATAAACATTGATTGAATCTTGCTTTATTATATGTTGTAGTAATTATGTCTAGTAACAACAATATCGACACCAACAATTCTACTTGTAATTTGCGCTCCGTCCTTGCAAAGGACAAATTGAATGCTTAACATTTCATTGCAAGTGAAAGGGAAATAGGAATCGTTCTCAAAACTCAAAAGTTCGACAACTTTCACGTGCAAGGGGAGGAAGCAACGATGCAAGAGATGCATGAAAGGCTAACTCAGACTGAGCGAAACATCCCTAACCACCCTAGAAAAGAATATGAGGATGTTCTTATGGTTAGTAAAGGGTAATTGCTCAATAGAATTGGGATTGCTATTAAGAAGGACGAAATCAAATAAGTTGCCAAGTCTGAAACTTCTGAAAAGCAAAAGACAACACCAAAACTAAAAGTTGCTGATGAGCGCTATTGTTACACCTGTAACAAGGCTGGTCATTGGAAAAGTAGTTGCCTCAAGTATCTGAAGGATCAAAAGAAAGGAGTTTCTAGTTCAGATATGTATGTTATAGAAGTTAACTTAGCAACTTCTGCTTCTTGGGTTTTTGATACCGCTTGTGGTTCACACATGATTTGTAATATGCAAGGCCTCAAAAGAAGTAGAACATTGGAAAAGGGAGAAGTAGATCTTCGCGTTGGCAATGGAGCATGAGTTGCTACATTGGCAGTGGGAGTATATAGTCTACTTTGACCTTCAGGATTAGTTTTAGAACTTAATAATTGTTATTATGTTCCTGCTATCACAAAGAACATTATTTCGATTCCTGTTTTTGATTCCGAAGGTTTAGCATTTACAATAAAGAACAATTGTTGTTCTGCAAATTTGAATGATATGTTCTATATCTCCGCTAAGTTATCAAATGGTTTATATGTGCTAGACTTTGAAACCGACATATATAACATAGACAGCAAGAAACATAAAGCAAATGATTCAACCTACATACCTATGGCATTGACGATTAGGCCACATAAGCTCAAAGCGTATTGAGAAGCTTCATAAAGGCGGAATAATCAAATCATTTGATTTCGAATCATTTGATACTTGTGAGTTTTGCTTGATGGGGAAAATGACAAAGTCTCCTTTCACAGGTTCAAGTGAAAGGGCCAATGACCTTTTAGCCCTCATACATACGGATGTGTGTGGACTTATGCATACGTTGGCTAGGGGAGGGTACAATTACTTCATTACGTTACCGATGATGTGAGCAGATTTGGATATGTTTACCTCATGCGGCATAAGTCGGAATCCTTTGAAAAATTTAAGGAATTCCAGAATGAAGTACAAAACCAACTTGGGAAGAAAATTAAGGCATTACGATCAGATCGTGGTGGTGAATATTTATCTCAAGAATTTGGTGATCATTTGAAGGATTGTGGAATACTTTCACAACGGACTCCACCAGGAACACCACACTTAAATGGCGTTTCGGAAAGAAGGAATTGAACTCTACTTGACATGGTTCGATCCATGATGAGTCTTGCTGAGCTTCCTATTTCATTCTGGGGATTTGTGCTTGAAACAACAGCATTCACACTTAACAGAGCACCATCCAAAGCAGTGGAAAAGACACCATATGAAATGTGGATTGGAAACGTTCCAAACTTGTCTTTTCTAAGGATATGGGGTTGTGAAGCTTATGTAAAACGTTTACGATAATTTTTTTAGAAACCACCTTATATATATTTTTTTTTTCAAAAACAAACCTTAAACAAAAAATTTCTTGTGAGAACAAACCTTATGCCTTATTCTGATCATTGATCCAAGGTTCCGACATTGACCATGTCATGGATTTTGTTGGGTTTAAAATTCACTTGCCTTGCACATGACATGGTGAATGCCGGAACCTTGGATCAATGATCGGAATAAGGCATATGGCTTGTTCTTGCAAAAAAAAAAAATTAAAAAGGTTTGTTCTTGCAAAAAATATTTTGTTTAAGGTTTGTTCTCGCAAAAAAAAAAAAAATTATATAAGGTGGTTCTAACAAATTCATATTTTATAAGGTGGTTTTTGACCAAAAAAATCCAAATTATAAAGCTATAAAATTGATATTTATAAAGGCATTTGTTTCAACTAAAAAACCAGAGGTAGTATACTGTATACATGAGACATTGAATAAAAAAACAAAGGGAGTATTGCCATTAAAGTGCGGTAAACATTGAATAGCCTGAAATGTAGAAATACAATCCCTGATTGCAATGAAACAGAATCGCCATTACAAGGACAAATGAATGAGGTGAGTTCATGAAACATAATTCATGAATTCCTCATCCAACAAAAGCTCATTCATATTCTCAAGGCTAACTTGTAAATCGACACTATTCGGACCAAGACACCCTGGAAAAGACGTAAGCTTCCCATCAGCTCCGTTGGTATACCCTGTCCTAGCAGTAACTGGTTTACCAAAACTCGAATTCAGCTCCATAAAAATCATATCTGGGTGAACCACCCATAAGCACAGGGTTAGCCCCAAGCGATTTAAACCCAGGGCGCTTCACTTTGGGACTCTTACCAGCGGGTAACACCAACTTTTCACGGGCTGCTCGATCATCCACTGCCTCGACCTCCTGGTGGATCAGCATGGTTGCCCAACCTAAGTCCTTTGCGAGCAGCTCACCAACCTTCGCAGTAGCCATTGCTGCAACAAAGCTGTTTGCGAAATAGTCAGGGGACAAAGGTGGGTTTAAACGAGGCCTAATATTTACTGTCAATATAAATCTGGTGTCTTCATCACAGGATAATTTTCGAGCTCGAGTAATGGCCTTCCGGCTTCCAGATAAGCCCACACAAGGCCTTATAAGAAGAGAGTGTTGGTAGCATTTTCTTTACCTCGGCATTGGCTTTGGCTTTGAGTTTTGCCATTGATGCAGCTGAGAAATGGAATATTCTCTCTTAGTAGATGGCCTTCATTGAATCGGGTAATAAATTCATTCTCTTGCATGAATGGTAATTTCAAGGTTGGATAGCTCTCAGATATTGAAAGGGGTAATTTAAAGACAGGCAGGCGTGAGATATGTGTTGTTTCCGATCCAGAAACGAATATCTGGGACAAGATATTAAGAAAATGAGACAGAGATGTGCCATCACCAACACAATGGTTGATGCAGCATCCAATAAAAAACCCATCAGCAAGCTCTGTCATCTGAACAGATAATAATGCTCTGGTGTGGCCGTCATGATTAACTTGTCGCTCGCCGAGATCAAAGAATGACTGGATCACCAGAGGTACATCTGTGCTGGTTTCGACAACATCAGCTACACTAAGCTCTGAGGCCGAAGCATGGATGAGCCTGGCTCCGGGACCCCTACGGCAATCGACGAATATAGAGCAGCTATGTTCTATCTTCGTATTTTTTGGTAACGAGGCGACCAGCTAAGGGGTAAAAATAGACAACGGCATGAGAAACAGAGTTTTGAAGATTGTCAAAGATATTCTTGGTGTTTGAAGATGATGAGGTATTGAAAAGTAGACCATATTGTGTGTTTCCTAGTGACAGCAATTTTAGAGCTATAGGACTCAAATAATGGTCCTTTTCAGAGTGTTGAATCTCGGATTTGGGTCGCACGAAACACTCTGAAATGAGCACAACCCGAGACATCTTTCCAAAGCTTTACGTGCAAAGACGGAAAATGTGTAAGGGTAAATTGGGAATTTCGGTGCTGCTCTGAGAGTGAGCAAGGGTCCAAGGGGTAGGTGACCGACTAATGAAGATGTGCTTGATATCGAAATAGGAGATGGGACCCGTGTTTTGGACATAATAAGGGAAATAAATTGAATTTGCTTTATTATTATTTTAGGAAGTTGTTTCGGTATTGAACAAGAGGGTACCTGATATTGCGAGACCGCTATCTATAACAGTCCTTGAACCTCGCCAGTAAGATGTACCTGCAAGATGAACTCCAAACATGGGGTGGGGTCCCCATGGCGGAGCCTCCAACGCTCAAGTCAGTACCCAAAAATAGATAAATATCGTAGGGAAAGTAGGGTAATTTGTAGAGAGTGAAGAGAGATCCCTTTTACCTTGACCCTTAGTTGGGTATTTATAATGGTGACTTGATAGGTTAAACGGAGTAAATGAGCCGCTTATGGCCTACGGGCCATATAATGAGTTATTCCTAATAGAGGAATGATCATACTCGTATTGGGCCGGTATATTATTGTTAAAGTAATGGGGAATATAGAACGCTTTATTCGGCGTCATTATTATTCCCATACAACTAGCCCCACAGGTCTAAGTTCAATTGGAGATTGAACTGGAGTTGGATGCTTTATAATTTAGCTATAGAATGTGCCTTGAGACTTTATAATATATTACAATCTCGGCAATTAGTGTTACAAAGATAATGTCGAGTTTGTACCGTTGCACTTGGTTTCTTTTCGAGTCACAAGTTGCTAATCGGTCAACTGACAATACATGGTGTCGAGCTTGTACCGTTGCACTTGCTACTTTTCGAATCACAAGTTGCTAATCGGTCAGCTGACAATACATGGATCCTTGTCGAAAGTTGATAGATTCCTTTTAGCTTGAAAGAAAAGAATGTAGTTAAACAATTAACAACTGGGTCACTTTGTTAACTTTACATTTCTATGATCATTTTGAGCAATTAATACTCAAACGTTTTTCTAATGATTTATACTCGCTAGCCCACACTCTTGAGTTGTGTCAGCCTTATCCAGCTATTATGACATACTTACTAGCCCCATACTGTTAAGTTGAGTTTGAGTCGGCTTAGGAGTAGTATGGTCTATACATTTACAAAGTATGCTATGAATATGAGCATGTATGGTCCCTTAGTTGTGCCATAAGGATCTGCTATGATGTAGTCATTACTCTTCACATAAGCATAATTGAAGCAAAACTGATAAACACTTGTTGTGAGATAGACTTACTCACACTATTGTGGTGTGTTCTTGCAAGTGAGCATAGCATGTTTATTGAGTAGTTTGTGTCAATTTACACCTCTATTTATACGCAATTTAAATGCAGCTACTTTAATGCATAGAACAATAATCTATAAGACAAAGATTGAGAAATGCAGGCAATTTTACAATGAGACATAATTTGTGCTTACATAGATGATATAGGAAGGACTTAGCTCTACTCCTTTAATGGGAGAAGTTGAGTATGTGATCTCCCTTAATGAAATACATAGACCATATATCACTGACCGTTAGCGGAGATAGTCAGGTTAGGGTTTGCTTCTCTTTAACGGCAGATCAACTTAGGTCGTAGGCCGTTAACAAAGATAGTCAATTTGAGGTTTGCTTCTCTTTTTATGGCAGATCCACCTGGGTCGTTGACCGGTTAGGGGTGGAATTAGCCCCTGTCCACTCTTATTTGCCGGCAGATCCATATCAGGTCATTGACCAACAATGGAGCTATAGCGACCGTTTCCTGTCGGCAGATCCAAGAAGGTCATTGACCGACAAGGGACATCACTTGCGTTGGTAGATCCAAATCGATCATTGACTAACACCAAGTCACATGTCAATTTGGTTTCACCTGACGGCAGATCCATATAGGTCATTGACCATAAGGGAACTTCTCTTGCATAATTTTAGTTTCTCTTGACAGCAGATCCACGTAGGCCATTGACCGTCAAGGAACTTTATCTTGCTTCGCTTTAGTTTCTCTTGACGGCAGATCCACGTAGGTCATTGACCGTCAAGGAACTTTATCTTGCTTCGCTTTAGTTTCTCTTGACGGCAGATCCACGTAGGTCATTGTCCGTCAAGGAACTTTGCCTTGTTTCGCTTTAGTTCTCTTGACGGCAGATCCACGTAGGTCATTGACCGTCAAGGAACTTTGCCTTGCTTCGCTTTAGTTTCTCGTGACGGCCGATCCACGTAGGTCATTGACTGTCAAGGAACTTTGTCTTGCTTCTCCTAGACGATTAGTTGTTAATGCACATATCGTTAGTTGGGATGAACCAAAAACATACTAATAAAAATATCTGAAATATTAAGAAGATGTTCATCTTATTAAAATAAGTGGCTCTACCGGCGGTGTCAGACTACTTTCAAGCATTTTGTTTGAGCATTTAGTGTGCACTGTGACCTTGATGTAAGAGATCTCCAGATTCACGGAATATCCATGTATGCCTTTATTATGTAAATGTGGAGATATAGCTCAAACGATGACGATCATTCCATGATATATACATTTGCTCAAATAAGGAGCTTCATGAGTGTGCAAATGGAAGCTTCTGAGTTCAGCCTTATCTGGCGACTAGCTCTACCTCTAGCAACTCTATGAGACTTTAAGGCATCTTATTCTTTTTACTAAAAGAAGTGGAGTCTGCCAACCATTGTCTACACATGAGTTTACTGAGACATAGTCTGTCACATGTGGTCTGTGAGGTGTGGTCTACAGCAAGGTATGTAAGCCATGATTGATGGGTCTGCTCAGCTACATGCTACCGTAAGAGGGCTGCAGGTCTTTTTCTCAGCTTTAATTATGCTAGATTAATATGAGTAACTCCAAGTATATGGAACTTGTAGCACACATAATCCAAACAAAAACCGAGTAAAATAATGAAACTTCCCTGGCTTGCTGTTCACATATTTCTGAATGCATTTGCTCCTGGAGACACATGGTTGCTTAGATAGTGCAGCGATCATGGGTGCCTAAATAGCAAATGAATTTCTCCTGAACAGTTTGTCGAATGATTAGTGTGCAAACAGATAATACTACCATGTCTAAGTAAATGCTTGATCCCATCAAATAATAAGGATATATAAGAAAATTAATGTTTGATTGAAATTCAATATGTTGTGATTGGAATTCCTAGAGACCAATGTGTCTTGGTTTAGTGATTATTACTCACTAGAATACTAGGTGAACTCAAGTCATCCTATCACATTAATACCATATTGATTTCAATAGAATAGTGGGGTTACTGTGGCACGCATAACAATAGCTTGATGTTCTGATTTCATTGAAAGACAACTTGATGTTCTGATTTCATTGAAGCATATTGTCAAACACTTTATGTGCGTTATTGAGGTGTGCTTTCCTACATGACATTGAATGATAAATTTTACCCCAAATTGATAAGGTATTTTCGTTTGATGTTCAGTTACAATGAACTCAACCAATGCAGACCAATATTCAAGTCATTGCACACAAGTTCAAGTTCTAAAATGTATATTTAACAATAATGGCACAAATAAAGAACTTATCTTTCCATTGGATTAATTGTGCTCGCTCTGTTGCTGAAGGTTTTGATCCTTGCACGAGAAGCCATTGCAAAGCTGTCGTGAATTGCGAAGATGGTCCAAGTACCAGCATAAAATAAAGGAGCCAAGTTTTTCTTCTAGAGAGATATTCTCCAGTAGCTTCCCCTTGAGCTTTTGTTCGTCTTTTTTTATAGTGTAGCAGGTGCAAGACTCCACTTTTATCAATATTTCCATGGATGTCTATCCAACTTTAATTGCTAACTAGGGATCTTGATAAGAGAACAAACCTTTTCTACCTTATGATACATACTTGTCTGGCCCGCTCGAGAATTTCACCAATACATTGATGATTATAGATCACTTTCCTGATTTTTTAATTTTTCAAATTAGCTAATTATGAGTGGTGAAATCTGCCGCATATTAGCATGTAATGTTCTTTCGTCCCTTGATCTCCCCCAATCTCTCCATGAGGTTCAGGAGCAATAGTTAATTGTTATTGCCCCTCCTTCTAGCATCAATTGTTTCGGTATTAAACAAGAGGGTACCTGATATTGCGAGGCCACCATCTATAACAGTTCTTGAACCTCGCCGGTAAGATGTACCTGTAAGATGAACTCCAAACATGGGGTTGGGTCCCCATGGCGGAGCCTCCGACGCTCAAGTCAGTACCCAAAAATAGATAAAAATCGTAGGGAAAGTAGGGTAATTTGTAGAGAGTAGAGAGAGATCCCTTTACCTCGACCCTTAGTTGGGTATTTATAATGGTGACTTGATAGGTTAAACGGAGTAAATGAGCCGCTTAGGGCCTACGGGCCATATAATGAGTTATTCCTAATAGAGGAATGATCATACTCGTATTGGGTCGGTATATTATTGTTAAAGTAATGGGGAATATAGAACGCTCTATTCGGCGTCATTATTATTCCCATACAGAAGTAAATGGGATAAGAAGTTCCAATTTCCAAAGATGATAAAATAGAGTTTTAAAGTTAGTGTTGGAGTACAAAATGATACTCAAGAACAAGAAGGGGGGTTGAATTGAGTTACAAAATTTAATCGATTTTCGCAAAAACAAAACTTGTTTTTAATGTTTTAGCTCAAATGAAGTCTTATAGAAAGTAATAGCAATGACATAAAAGAATGAGACACAGGGTTTTACCGTGGTTCAATCTCAACTTTGAGATATACGTCTACCCTACCAATTCTTTTATAAAATAAATCTCAAAATACTTCTCTTTTGATACAATAAGATTCCAACTTTACTAACTCTAGTATTGATCCCCAACATCTAACTCTAATTGTTGCTACTCTCTATAATAATATAATTACAGAAAGATTTAGTCCTCACAAGTGTGCATCTTAGATAAGCAAATTAAGGAATATTACAATCGTAATAAAGTACTTTAAGCTCAATGGAACTCTGTGCTATGCTATGTGCTATGGGAATACGTTTTAAGCTCTAAAAAAACTCACAAATCTTTTTCCAGAAAACGTGTTTTTTCACAACTCATTTTTATCCCTTATAAAGATTATTTTCTGATCAAAGATTACCCTAAATGACATAATAATCTTTTTGAATAATCTTGTTCCTAAAGTTAAGGGATAAAATCTCTAAAGAAACCGAAAACGTTTTGTTAAGAAAACTGATTTTTTATCTTTTAAAGATGAAGATTTCATCCTTATCTTTTTCAACCAAAAATCATATTTTATAAACTCTTTTTTTCAAATCTTTCCGAATTTTTTTTTTCAAAAACTTTTCTTTTCAAACTTATTTTCGAAATTCCTTTTTATAAGAACTCCTCTTTTTATTCTTCAAATACAGAAACATTAAATTAACATAATTATCTATTTTCCTAACTCTAAGAAAATAGTGAATCATCCTAATATCACCATTGTAGCCTTAGCACAAAATTCCAACAAGTTGATTGCATTTCATTAACATGAATAAAATACATAACTAGACCTAAGCTTCAACTTCTTCAAGTCCTTGAGCTTCCATGATCATCCGAGCTGGACAAAAGACTTAGGTCACTGTTACACAATTCACATATTATAACATAAAGTGTTTATCATCATCAAAATAACACTGAATTAGAGTTACAATAAATTCCCCTTTTTGATGATGACAAACACATAATACTTCCCCCTCAAAATTAATCATTAACAAGTAACATGATGACCAAGATAACCAATATATCCAAGATAACCAAATACTTGCACACGAGATAATTCCATTTATTAGTCAAAGTATTATACCCATGTTCCGCCTTTTGACATTATAAAAAAGCAGAGCATCAACATGTTTAGCGAGTCAAAGCGAGATATAGTCAGCAAAATAGTGCAAGTAGCTCAAGCAATAGATACTAAGGATGTTGGTGCTATATCAAAATCTAATTCACAATCCGAAGCTAAGAAGCAAGAAATAATCCAACTCACAATCCGAAGTTATAAAGCAAGAAATGATTAATCACGAAGGATCATATGGTCGTTCATTTGTTTTAGTGTCTAAAACAAGTTCATAAGTCACTAATGACCCAATCAATTGTTCTAGTGAAAGTGTTGTCAAGTCTTTGGCTTCTTGTATAGCAGTTATTTTAGGAAGCCAACGGCTTGTCAAACTTCTTAAGACCTTTCTTACTAAATCCTCATAAGAATAGATTTTGCATAGAGAACGCAGTTCGTTAGTGATTAAAGTAAAACGGGTAAACATCTCTTTTATTGATTCTTCCTTATGCATAGTAACCAGTTCATATTGTTGGACAAGTAAATCAATTCGAGATTGTTTTACCTCATTCGTACCTTCGTGGCCCAACTCTAGAGTGTCCCATATTTCCTTGGCTTTTGAGCATGCATAGATCCTTGAGTATCCCTCAGTTCCAATTCCATATTGGAGAATACTCATGGCTTTCAAGTTCTTCTTGGCCATTGCATAGTCGGTTGAATCGTAGTCGTCTTCATCTTTGTCAACCTACTTTCCTTCAACATTTTTGGCTTGGATAAGGATTGTTCCTTTTCTTATGATTTTCCAGCATTCATAATGACCCTTCGATGTATATCCTCATCCTAGCCTTCCACCATACATACTCTTTTCCATTGAAAACTGGACACTTTGAGTGTCTTTCTTGAGAGTCATCTTGCATGTTCATTTCTTTTATTCTCCAGGGATGAGCCTTTCGAGAATAACCTGCTCTGATACCACTCGTTGGAGTATAAGGTGACACTCAAGAAGGGGGGTTTGAATTGAGTGACAAAATTTAATCGATTTTCGCAAAAATAAAACTATAGCACTGTGCCTCACACAGTGTTAAATACTTGCAGATTCGTTTTATGAAGTCGTATAAAAAGTAATAGCAATGAAATAAAAGAATGAGACACAAGGTTTTTACAGTGGTTCAATCTCAACGATAAGATCTACGCCCACCCTACCTATTCTTTTAATAAATGAATCTCAAAATATCACTCTTTTGATACAATAATATTCCCCCATTACTAACTCTAGTAGCGCTCCCCAACACCTAACTCTAAGTGTTGCTACTCTTTATAATCATAGAATTACATAAACATTTAGTCCTCAAAAGTGTGATTCTTAGATAAGCAAATTGAGGAATATTACAATCGTTATAAAGTACTTTAAGCTCACTGGAACTTTGTGTTATGCTCGTGCTATAGGGATACTTTTTCAGCTCACAAATCTTTTTCCAGAAAATGTGTCTTTTCATAACTGCTTGTTATCCCTTATAAAGATTATTTTCTGATCAAAGATTACCCTAAAAGATATAATAATAATTTTGAATAATCTTGTTCCTAAAGTTAAGGGATAAAATCTTTAAAGAAACCGAAAACGTTTTGTTAAGAAAACTGATTTTTTTATCTTTTAAAGATGAAGATTTCATCCTTAGCTTTTTCAACCAAAAATCAGATTTCATAAACTCTTTTTTTCAAATATTTTCGAAAATCTTTTTATCAAAAGCTTTTCTTTTCAAACTTATTTTCGAAATTCCTTTTTATAAAAATTCCCCTTTTTATTCTTCAAATACAAAAACATGAAATTAACATGATTATCTATTTTCCTAACTCTAAGAAAATAGTTAATCATCCTAATTTCACATTTTAGCCTTAGCACAAAATTCCAACTAGTTGATTACATTTCATTAACATGACTAAAATACATAACTAGACCTAAGCTTCAGCTTCTATAAGTCCTTGAGCTTCCATGATCATCCGAGCTTGACAATAGACTTAGGTAACTCTTACACAATTCACATATTATAACATGAATTGTTTATCATCATCAAAATAACACTAACTTAGAGTCACAACAGTTAGGCACACTGGTTAGTTGCTCCAAGTTGATTTGTCGCATACAATAAAAAAATATTTAGGACATACAAAAACACATGTTTGGAGATGATATGTCTGATTAAATGGTTAATAACTTAATATGTCAAATTGCATCACATTAGAAATATATATCAAAATTATGGCTAAAATGAAATTCACTTTCCCAAAATTGCACATAAAGGAAACTATAGTACACAAATCTAGTTAATAGTTAAATATTATCTAATATTGCCATATACAACCAATGATTGGAGATCGATGACCACAAAATTCACGAAAAGAACCCAAAATAGCTGAAAATGAACTAAAATGACATTTTTACTTTTCCGTATACAATAGAATTTAAAATAAAGCACTTAAATCTAGTTTATATTCGAATACTACTTCATACTGCCATATTCAACAAAAATTAGAGTTAAGTTATCCTAAGTACAAGAAAACAACGAGAAATGGTTGAAATTGGCCTAAAATGACATATAATTACCCAAAGTTCCACAAAGGTAGCAAATTAGAGCACATTTATCTAGTTTATCGTTATATACTATCTCTTATTACAATATTCAACCAAAAGATTTGAGTTACTTGTCCCAAAATACACGAAAAGAACCAGAAATGGGCAAAAATTGGCCTAGAATGACATTTACTTTTCGAAAGTTCCCTCTAAACCAAATTAGAACACATAAATCCAGTTAGTAGTTGTCCAGAATACACAAAATAGACCCTAAATGACCTAAATTGATCTAAAATGATATTTATTATTTTCTTGAAATTGCATATAATGAAAATCAGACCCCATAAATCTAGTTAAAGATCACATATATACTATCTCATATTATCATATTCAACAAAATATTTGAGTTACACGACTTGGAGCACAAGAAAACAACTCAAAATGGACTAAATTGGCCTAAAACGACATTTACTATTTCGAAATTGCATAAGATAATAAATTAATGCATATAAATCTAGTCGATAGTTCGTTAACATAACTAATTAATTAACATATTCCATACATAACACGTTAAACGTATTTTTTTTTCCTATAAGTATCCAAAGAAAGCAAATAATATAACTGATTACACATATTTAATACGTAACTATGTTAGTAATATAATACCTAATCTGCTAGAATTTTATATATCATAACTAATCAAATAAGAACACATTATAAATATATGGATTTTTTGCGAAAAACTATCTTATAAATTCATTGTTTTGCGAAAAACTACCTAATAAAATAAATGTTGTGAAAAACTACCTAATAAATTGTTTTTGTTGTAAAAGACTACCTTACACCGGAGTTGGGGAGTTGACTCAGATCTCCGGTGTTGTCCATGTCACGTGAGTTGCACGTATGTTTTAATAAACCCCTAATTTTAACTTTTTTCCCTTATTTCTCCAATATTTCCCCATGCTCATCATCAGAACTAGGCAAGTTGTGTACTTCATCATTAGATTCATTCAACTCCTCATCACTGGACAACTCAATGTTTATTTCTTCTTCTTCAACATGTTCATATCCCTTTTGTTGGCCACTATTTCTACCCAAGCTCTTGGTTACACTTTTATTTATGTCCTCATCAACATTCTCAACAAATATATCATCATCACTCTCATCCTCATAATCCCCATCACTTAAGACTACATTAATATCACCCTCATTAGAACCATCAACTGACCCTATGTAACACCCCAGAATTTCAAAGCGGAAAAGAAAGAAATAACAATAGTATTAATAGGACGATGGCGGAAACATCGTCTTCTGGGAATGTCACTACTACAAGAATGGTGTTTAAATAACTAAGTGATAAAAACAAACATAAGTAAGTACTATAAGTAAATTAATTACTTAGATTAAAATCGAAATGAGAAAACTATCTCAAACTAATGAGAAGTCTAGAACTAAAACCCCTAATAGATTATTTCTCGCATCTCAACCCGAGCCCAAAATCAAAGAAAATTTCCATCAACAAAACCTGCAAAATATACAACAAATATCCATAATCAGTGGGAAGTAACTAGCAGTTCTCCCAGAACAAAAGAAATCAAAGCATGATTCAGACATAGATTAATAAGAAAGGAAAGCATAAAGTCAAGTCAACTACAATATGCATCCACTTCCATATAACTCACAAATAACGCAAATGAATAATAAATAGCAAGTGAGTTGGATAAAAATAAATAAATCATCTCAAGAGTACTTTTATAAAATTAAAATATAGGTAAAACAAGTTATTGAGTCAGAAACCGAACGCTAGTGAATCGCAATTCACTTCCAAAGGTTTGTCAGATCGCAATCTCCAGGTCAGTCTATGGGCTTACGTTCCCCACTGCCTGTGTCTAAGAATGGCCAAACTCCCGACGCAAGGTAGAACACGCAGAACACCCTGACCTCTCGGACGACAACAATTAACCCAGGTGTACCCCTAGTTCGCAAACCAGGTGGTTGGCATGTTCTTCACCGGGGACTACATCTATCCCACCGGATGTCCTTATCTCAAAAATAAAATCATAATTCATAAATATCATCAAAGTATCATTCAGCTCAAAAATATTCGTCAAAAGGGATGCCACCCGGCCTTATATCCATAATTCAACAAAAGTAATTTTTCAAAAATCTTCAAAGTAGTAACTTACTATCTCCAACCACAATACTTTAAACATCACTAAGCATCAACAATGATAGTGAAATAGTTTTTACAGCACTAACAACATCAATAAAAAATGCATCACCAATTAACTCCAAGGCTTATTAAATAAATGAATAGTACACAATTAATCATTTTTACATAAATCAAACATAAACATAATGATACCAATAATACTTACAGCAACCTACTAAACACTAGCATCCAAGAACATAAAATATCACAAATTATTTCTGATTAACAAGCTCTCAAATAATTTAAAAGAGTATCCTCAATTTCACAACAAAAACCCAATAATAATTATTAAACTAATAAGTTCGAGCAGTAAAATCACACAAAAATTATCATATGACCCTAATGGCTAAATAAACGCCCAAAAATTACCAACAATTTACACAACATGAATAAACTCACGGACATATATATTAAACAAAGAAATGAATTTTTTGGCCTCCAGAAATAATTTTCATGATTTATATACTGACAGAAACGAAATTGCAAAAACAGATATATTAATTAAATAAACCAGTACACAGTAGGCAAAAATTATTCTAAGGCATGAAATACATACTACGCATACAACATGATCTAAGAAAAATAATTTCAGCAATTTTAACATCCGTTTAATAATTATTATGCAATTTAGCCAAAAACGCACAAAACACCAATTAAATCAAATAAATACCAAAAATAATACAAAAATTATTTTTCTATATACAGTAATCACACAGCATGCATTGTAACACCCCCAAAATCCATACACGTCTACGACTACGTTGCATCGACTTCGGGAGTGTTACCGCCGCGGTGAAACGCAAGGCAAGATAAAATCAAAACGTCAACAACTCCTTTATAAGAACTACATTGCAGCGGAAATAAAATGTTCACTTCAAATTACAACTCGGGAATCACCATAGACCCCTTTTTATTCAAACCATTAACTATTCATACTAATTGTTATATAAGTTCAATAAAAACATTTAAAAGCTTATAAACCAGAAAATATCCCCCGTATGCCGAACTCATGCAGCAACACCAGCACACCTAGTCTGCTCCCCATTGAAGCATCAATGGTTCATCACAGGTCAACAACAAGACAATAACACACAATCAGCTATGCTGAGTACATAGTAAAGCAGTAAGTGCATACAAAGCATAAACAGAATAATAAGGATCATTCCTAAACATGATACTACCATAGCATTACATTCATTACTTTTTATTTAGTTGGCAGCGAACGGGCACCGTCATCTTACTAGAATCATACGGGCTACTGAATCCTTAATAGACAACTTGGTCTATTAGATGGAATGTAAATACGGTTTCGTTCCGTTCCACATCCATCACCTTAGTATGCATACCCCCAAGATCGTACGGAACCTTCCGCCTACTTGAGTTATCAAAATTTATAAGGACACTACTGTCGTCACAATAGTCCTGCGTAGGAGTGTAGAACAAGTCCCACACTCCCCCCATTGTTCATTACTTGTAGGGAGTCCAACTACAAGTTATCGCCAATATCCTTCTTAATAATATTCATTCATACAACATCGAACATATAATCGTTAAATTCTTAGGTACATTGCTCAAATTCTCTAATTAAGAAATCTCTTGCAACATCCTTGTTACAACAATAAGTCATATGCTTTCAATCCAATTCTCATTTCATGCTTGTAATGCGATAGAACTACGCATACCAATAATAACTCATTCCAACTCACAAGTCATACAACAAGGAAATACATACAGATTTCCAATTGATTTCATGTTACCAAACAATCTCATCAATCATAATCAACCACAGTTCCCTATCATGGTTCTAGGTTCCAATATAACAATCACAACCTAAACTGAACTAGTACGCGTACGTACCTTGTAACGAAGAATCTTTGCTGCTTACTTAAACGTTCCGCTTATGAAATTGGGACCTAATCGAATAATAGAAATATTTCAGTGCTAAATCCTTGGTACGATGAAAATAAAAATCAGCTCAACTAACTATGTAAAATTTTAGTGTTTCGAACAATAAATGAACGCTCTTGTTGGTTAGACTTTTATTTCATAAACTTTATTGAACTAACATATTTATTACTTACTAATGAGGTGCTTATAAATCTGATTTTGTTTAACTTTTACACTACTTTGTTTACAATAACAAAACTTAACTAGATACCTATATAAGAACTATAAAATCAGATTTGAAGAACTAAACCAAAGTAAGAATTAGTAATATATAATAAATCTGATTTTGTTTAGTTCATAATATACTTTTATTTAAAATCACAAACTTAAACCAATATACATAAGTATAATAAAAACAGAATTGAGACTTAAACATCCTCCTAAGAACTACTAATATAATTAAGAATTTGATTTTTCCTTTAACCTTTACTATACTTAGTTTACAAAACTAAGTCAAACCATTATATCCAAGTATTATAAAATCAAATTTGAGGAATAAAGTTATCTCAACAATTAAAGCATAATTATAATTCTGATTTTATTTTAATAATTTTATGCTTTATTACTAATTACAAAACTTAATCAAAATACATAACAAAATCAGATTTAATAAATTGATTTGAAGAAGAAAAGAGAGGGGAAAAACCACCGGAAACCGTCGACGACCGACGCCGACGGAGCACCGGCGAGCCACGAACCTCTACTGCGCGGCACAACCCCGAACCCCTTGATCCTCGTGTGCGACACTTCCGGCAGCGACGACAGGACCCACGACCCAGCCGCTGGATCACCGGCAGAACTCGCACAACCACGCGAGGTTCGACCCACCTTCGCGCGACCCCCACCAACGCTCGAACCACCAGACGCGACGCGAACCTCCACCGCAGCCTCGCGCGACACTTCCGGCAACGTCCACGAACAGCCGACAACGATTGCCACTAACCGACGCCGGCGAGGGGGTTTCCAGATGCAGTGAAGAAGAAAGAAAGAAAGGTAGAGAAGAGAAGGAGGAAAGAAAAGATTTTGAGAGTGAAGAGAGGAAAAGAAAAAAAACGGCTGACTAAGTGAATAGGGTTTTCAAAAAAAAAAATTTCTCTCTTCCTTTTTATAGTATGAGAAACCTTAGTTTATTAGGATTCGTTTCCAAATCGAATTCTGACTTACTTAACAAAACCGAATTAAAATATAATTAGGTACCAAGGTAGGTTGTATATTTAAATTATAAGTGTAGGCTTACCTAAACTATACCATACTTTACCTTCACTTCTACTTTATATTTTCTTATTTATAGCAAAATAACTCCAAAAATACGGAGTATTACAGGCTTCTCCCCTTAAAGAAAGTTTCGTCCCGAAACTTTGAGGTTGCCAGTCTTAACGACGAACTTTCGCACTTCTAAGTCCCAAAATTTCACAAGCGTTTTCTCGTTTTCGCAATTCACATAAACAATAATACACATAAATAATAACTTAAGCAAAGCGCTCTATCGCATTCTCCCCCCTTTAAAAGAAAAGTTACGTCCTCGTAACTCGCCTACCTCTTGAAAAAGCTCAGGGTACTTCAGACGCATCGCATCCTCTGCTTCCCATGTGGCTTCTTCGGTATTCTGATTTCTCCACAACACCTTCACGATTTTGACGTCTTTATTCCTCGTACTACGCACCTTGTTGTCTAGGATCTTGATGGGTTTTTCCTCATAGGACAAGGATTCGTCTAACTCGACGTTTTCAGGTTCTAGGACATGCGACTCGTCAGGTACGTATTTCCGAAGTTGGGATACGTGAAACACGTTGTGAACCCTTTCTAATTCGTTTGGCAAATCTAAGCGATAAGCCACTTTGCCTACCTTTGCCAAAATCTCATATGGTCCTATGAACTTAGGGCTTAGCTTCTCTTTCTTCCCAAATCGCATCACTCCTTTCATTGGAGACACCTTAAGCAGCACTTTTTCACCAACTTCATAGTTCTCTTCCCTTCGCTTCTGATCCGCATAGGATTTCGCTCGTCTCGTGCGGCCCTAATCTTGTCTTGAATGACTCGCACTTGATCAACAGTCTCTTGAATCATTTCAGGACCTAACACCACCGTCTCACTAATATCGTTCCAACACAAAGGACTGCGACATTTTCTCCCATACAACGCTTCAAATGGAGCCATTTTGATACTAGCATGATAACTGTTGTTATATGAGAACTCTATGAGGTCTAAATGGTCTTCCCATGATCCCTGGTATTCTAAGGCACAAGCTCTTAACATGTCTTCCAAGGTCTGGATGGTTCTTTCTGTTTGGCCGTCCGTAGGCCGGATGAAAGGCCGTACTCATTAATAGCTCACTACCAAATGCCTCCTGGACCTTTTTCCGGAAATTCGAAAGGAATCGCGAATCCCGATCAGACACTATACTCGTGGGTACCCCGTGCAGTCGAATGACATGTTTAACATATGCTTTGGCTAGGGATTCCATACTCCACGTGTGTTTCATGGGTATGAACCTTGCAGTTTTGGTCAATCGGTCCACTATCACCCATATTGTGTTATTACCTCCCCGACTCCTAGGTAAGGCTACGACGAAGTCCATGGATATCGAATCCCACTTCCATATTGGAATGTCAAGAGGTTGAATTTTGCCTTGAGGTCTCTTGTGTTCACTCTTTTACCTTCGACACGTCGGACATTTGGAAACAAACTCGGCTCTTGCCCTCTTCATCCCAGGCCACCAAAACATCTTTTTGAGGTCCTTATATAGCTTATCCCCCCCTGGGTGGACGGAATAACTCGTATTATGACCTTAACTCATTATCTTTTGCTTCAACTCCTCACATTTTTGCGGTACACACCACCGACCCTTGTAGCGTATACTCCCATCCTCATGGATTTCAAACCCTTCTGCTTTTCCCTCCTTAAGTTTTGCTTTGACCCGCTCAAGTTTCACATCCCCAGGTTGACCCTCCCTTATTTCATCTAGGAAGTTGGGCTGAATGGTTAGGGCACTCAATAATTTTTCCACTTCCCCTTCATGAACCACTTCAAGCCGGGAGTTTAGAGAATTCTTCACAAAGTTTGTCGAAGCAACTACCAAGGTGTTTAGGCTATGGCTAGACTTACGACTCAATGCATCAGCAACAATGTTTGCTTTACCCTCATGGTATTGAATATCTAAGTCATAGTCCTTAATGAGCTCTAACCATCTGCGCTGTCGCATATTAAGGTCTTTCTGGGTGAAGATGTATTTGAGGCTTTTGTGATCGGTGAAAATTCGGCAAGTCACACCGTAAAGGTAATGTCTCCAGATTTTTAAGGCAAAGACAATTGCAGCCAACTCTAGGTCATGTGTTGGGTAATTAACCTCATATGGTTTCAGTTGACGGGACGCATAAGCTATAACTTTCCCATTTTGCATAAGAACACAACCCAACCCATTCTTTGACGCATCACTATAGACATCATACCCCTCATCCCCGTTAGGCAAGGCTAGAACAGTCTTGAGGTTAATCTCTCTTTGAGTGTTTGAAAGGCTTTCTCACTATCGTCGATCCAGGTTAAACTTGCAATCTTTCTTCATTAAGTTGGTCATGGGTTTTGCGATCTTCGAAAAGTCTTTCACAAATCTCCTATAATAACCGGCTAAACCGAAGAAACTCCTTATATCTGTGACATTCTTTGGGGTAGGCCATTCACTCACAGCATTTATTTTTGCAGGATCTACTGACACACCCTCCTTAGAGACGAAATGACCCAAAAATGACACCTTTTCCAACCAGAACTCACACTTTGAAAACTTGGCATACAGTTGGTTCTCCCTAAGTGTCTGTAAAATAAGCCTAAAATGTCCCTCATGATCATCCTTGCTCCTTGAATAGATCAATATATCGTCTATGAACACGACTACGAATTTATCGAGGTAGGGTCGAAAAATCCTATTCATGAGGTCCATAAAAACAGCAGGTGCATTGGTTAACCCAAAAGGCATGACGGTAAACTCATAGTGTCCATACCTAGTCCTGAAGGCAGTTTTAGGTATATCGTGATCAACAATCCTCAACTAATGGTAACCAGACCTTAAATCTCTTTTGGAGAACATCCCTGCACCCTGAAGTTGGTCAAACAAGTCATCTATCCTAGGTAATGGATATTTGTTTTTCACAGTGACATTGTTCAACTCACGGTAGTCTATAGACAACCTCAAACTACCATCCTTCTTCTTCACGAATAAGACAGGGGCTCCCCATGGTGACATACTAGGTCTAATGTACCCCTTCTCTAGTAGTTCTTTTAACTGGTTTTTCAACTCGTTCATTTCTGCTGGAGCCATTCGGTATGGGGCCTTTGAGATAGGTCCAGTTCCAGGTACTAAGTCAACAGTGAACTCTACATCTCTCCTTGGCAGCATACCAGGTATTTCTTCAGGAAAAACATCCTGAAATTCGCTAACTATAGACACATCCTCAGGTTTTAATGGATCATCCTCAACCCTTCTCACAGAACACATAAATAGAGGCCATCCTTTATATATATAACCCTTAAGTTGCAAGGCATTGATTACCTTAATCCCAGGTTCTCGAGGTATTCTCCTATATGACACCCTTTTTCCCGAAGGATCTCTCAGTTCCACTTTCTGTGCATCACAGTCTATCTTAGCCTTGTACTTCCCAAGCCAATCCATCCCCAAAATGATGTCTAGGTTCGATAAATTAAACTTTATTAGATCGGAAGGGAAGAAGCCCTCCCCTATTTTCAGCGAGACATTCAGGAATTTCTTAGAGCAATTAACAGTATCCCCAGACGGAATAATTATAGGCATAGAAATTGACTCAGACTCAACCAGTGCTAGAGTTCTAACAGTTGTATGGCCAATAAAAGACAAAGATACGCCAGAATCGAACAATACTTTAACAGGAATTGAGTTAATAGAGAAAATACCAGTGACCACATCTCTACGAGCTTCTTCTTCACTAGCCGTCATCATATACAGCTTCCCTTTGCCCTTATTATCATTGTTGTTGGTCACCTGATTCCCAGATGGTGCCTGGTTATTTGCATTATTTGGTGGTTTGGAATAATTAGAGTTCCCTGACCCATTGTATGTGTTTCCACCATTCCCATTCCCATTCCTAGGCTTGTCCCCATAGTTCCCTTTCTTTTGACCATTGGGGTTAACCTTATTCTTCGAGTAGCACTCATACGCCCTATGCCCCAGCTTCCCACATTCACGACACTCCACTTTGTTACCCTCACAATCTCTCCCAGGATGGTTGTTTGGGCACTTCTTACACCTGTACACACGCTCAGGTCTGCGGTTGTTGGTGTTATTGTTGCGGTTATTGTTATTATGTTGAGTGTTGTTGTTGTTGGGTCCCTTACCAAAGTTTCGTTGGAAGGTTTGGTTGTTTTGGTTCCCCTGGTGCTTCTTTTCAAACTTTTGAACCTCGGGGTTTGGATTCTCCTTTCGTTTCTCCCCTTGTTTACCCCCTTCCTCTCGTTTCCTTATGGCATATAGGTGGGCAGCTTTGCCAAAGACATGGTCCAATGAGGTGAAAGTATCTCCCCCCCAGTCTCCCCTGCAGGTCAAGGGTGAGTCCTAACTCAAAACGTGAGGCCTTAGCTTCCTCAGTAGGGGCAATTTCAGGAGCAAATCTCATCAACTCAATGAATTTGCGATAATACTCCTCAACAGACTGGTTCCCTTGTTCTAGCATCATAAACTCCTGGGCTTTCTGCTTCTTGAGGTATGGAGGGTAATACTTATCCATCAGGGCTTTCTTGAAGGTTTCCCACCCAAAGTCAGGTTGTTTAAGGAGGTTGTCCTTAGCTTGGGTCCACCAAAAGTGTGCATCCCCCTGAAGGTAATAGCTTGCTAAGGGCACAGTCTTATCATCTGGACAGGAGAGGGTAAAGAACAGCTTATCAAACTCCCCAACCCAGTTTTCTAGTTCCTCTGGCCCCCCTTTCCCATTCAGTATTGGTGGGTTCCTACGGGCAACCTTTTCAGACAAGTCCCCATCCAGGTTATGACCCTGGGCTAGGTTAGCTGTGATCTGCACTAGATCACGAATCGATTGCTCGACATTCAGAGAGGTATCAGGCGTGCTGCCTTGACGAACCATTCTGCGCTGAAAAATGACACAACGGCTGTTTCAGCGATATGCACATAGTCGTTTATTTATTTAACTGCGATGAATGTCCTATTATTCCCCTCATCATCGGAAATGTAGATAACAGTTCTAAGGTTTGGCGCTATGTGGTTCTCGGGTATGAAATCACCCTCAAAAGTTTGGTACCTAGCTCTTTTTGCAGCTCTAAAGGACGCTTGCGGCTCAGATTTAACTCTAGGATTCTCAGAATTCACATTAATTCCCGAGCTTTCCCCCACATGATAGGTTCCTCGAACTAAAGGTGATGAGGTAGAGGGCTCCCAACTTCTTTTCTCACGAATTCTCCATTCATTTTCACAGTATTTAAGATCAGTAATAAAATGTCCTACGGTAGGAAGGTATTGGTTCCAGTAAGTGTGTTTGACCCTATTAAAATTTCCATTTTCTGTCCATATATCCCCATATCTACAGTGTACGAAAAGGTAAGGTTCCTCCTTTGGGACATGCTGCAGCATAAAATATACTTTCTCCATTTCAGTCATTAGTCTAGTATCTCCCTGTAAGGTCCTATACTCCATAGCAGCTTTCATTTTATGGGCCCAGATGTCCCAATCTTCCGCTATTCAGTGTTTCATCAGGTGTTCCTTAGGACCTATGTCGTAAACCATCTGCGAATTTAAAGAAGGAAAATAGTCTAAGTTTTGTGAATTTAAGGTTTTTAAGTATACATTATATATAAACATATATAAGAGGTAAAACGATTATTTTCAATTTTAGAATCCCAAGTCAAAATATTTATAACAATTTATATGATTCTTTCCTAAAATATTCGAAATAAGGTTTTAGTTCAATATCTTTTCTGAAACATCTTTGGAATATTATACTAATTCGAACTTTTAGGCAATTAAAATATTTTTCTATCAAATTTTAGTGCCATCAACCACTATCATCGTACATCCTCCTACTCTATTCACATTTCGAAGATTCAAAAGAACCTTTCACCAATTCAATCAAGCAACCACACCACATTTCATATAATCAGACAAATAAAGGCAAGAAAGGCAGTACAAATAAAATCATTCCTATGATTTAATGCACGCAAAGTAATCTATATGCTCTTATCCCATACTACCAATTTTAAAATCTTTTAAAACATCTTTTGAAAATAGGAACTTTTGGCTCTGATGACCAGTTTTGTAACACCCCCAAAATTCATACACGTCTGCGACTACGTTGCACCGACTTCGGGAGTGTTACCGCCGCGGTGAAACGCAAGGCAAGATAAAATCAAAACGTCAACAACTCCTTTATAAGAACTACATTGCAGCGGAAATAAAATGTTCACTTCAAATTACAACTCGGGAATCACCATAGACCCCTTTTTATTCAAACCATTAACTATTCATACTAATTGTTATATAAGTTCAATAAAAACATTTAAAAGCTTATAAACCAGAAAATATCCCCCGTATGCCGAACTCATGCAGCAACACCAGCACACCTAGTCTGCTCCCCATTGAAGCATCAATGGTTCATCACAGGTCAACAACAAGACAATAACACACAATCAGCTATGCTGAGTACATAGTAAAGCAGTAAGTGCATACAAAGCATAAACAGAATAATAAGGATCATTCCTAAACATGATACTACCATAGCATTACATTCTTTACTTTTTATTTAGTTGGCAGCGAACGGGCACCGTCATCTTACTAGAATCATACGGGCTACTGAATCCTTAATAGACAACTTGGTCTATTAGATGGAATGTAAATACGGTTTCGTTCCGTTCCACATCCATCACCTTAGTATGCATACCCCCAAGATCGTACGGAACCTTCCGCCTACTTGAGTTATCAAAATTTATAAGGACACTACTGTCGTCACAGTAGGCCTGCGTAGGAGTGTAGAACAAGTCCCACACTCCCCCCATTGTTCATTACTTGTAGGGAGTCCAACTACAAGTTATCGCCAATATCCTTCTTAATAATATTCATTCATACAACATCGAACATATAATCGTTAAATTCTTAGGTACATTGCTCAAATTCTCTAATTAAGAAATCTCTTGCAACATCCTTGTTACAACAATAAGTCATATGCTTTCAATCCAATTCTCATTTCATGCTTGTAATGCGATAGAACTACGCATACCAATAATAACTCATTCCAACTCACAAGTCATACAACAAGGAAATACATACAGATTTCCAATTGATTTCATGTTACCAAACAATCTCATCAATCATAATCAACCACAGTTCCCTATCATGGTTCTAGGTTCCAATATAACAATCACAACCTAAACATGATACTAATATATCGAACTGAACTAGTACGCGTACGTACCTTGTAACGAAGAATCATTGCTGCTTACTTAAATGTTCCGCTTATGAAATTGGGACCTAATCGAATAATAGAAATATTTCAGTGCTAAATCCTTGGTACGATGAAAATAAAAATCAGCTCAACTAACTATGTAAAATTTTAGTGTTTCGAACAATAAATGAACGCTCTTGTTGGTTAGACTTTTATTTCATAAACTTTATTGAACTAACATATTTATTACTTACTAATGAGGTGCTTATAAATCTGATTTTGTTTAACTTTTACACTACTTTGTTTACAATAACAAAACTTAACTAGATACCTATATAAGAACTATAAAATCAGATTTGAAGAACTAAACCAAAGTAAGAATTAGTAATATATAATAAATCTGATTTTGTTTAGTTCATAATATACTTTTATTTAAAATCACAAACTTAAACCAATATACATAAGTATAATAAAAACAGAATTGAGACTTAAACATCCTCCTAAGAACTACTAATATAATTAAGAATTTGATTTTTCCTTTAACCTTTACTATACTTAGTTTACAAAACTAAGTCAAACCATTATATCCAAGTATGATAAAATCAAATTTGAGGAATAAAGTTATCTCAACAATTAAAGCATTATTATAATTCTGAATAATTTTATGCTTTATTACTAATTACAAAACTTAATCAAAATACATAACAAAATCAGATTTAATAAATTGATTTGAAGAAGAAAAGAGAGGGGAAAAACCACCGGAAACCGTCGACGACCGACGCCGACGGAGCACCGGCGAGCCACGAACCTCTACTGCGCGGCACAACCCCGAACCAATTGAGCCTCGTGTGCGACACTTCCGGCAGCGACGACAGGACCCACGACCCAGCCGCTGGATCACCGGCAGAACTCGCACAACCACGCGAGGTTCGACCCACCTTCGCGCGACCCCCACCAACGCTCGAACCACCAGACGCGACGCGAACCTCCACCGCAGCCTCGCGCGACACTTCCGGCAACGTCCACGAACAGCCGGCAACGATTGCCACTAACCGACGTCGGCGAGGGGGTTTCCAGATGTAGTGAAGAAGAAAGAAAGAAAGGTAGAGAAGAGAAGGAGGAAAGAAAAGATTTTGAGAGTGAAGAGAGGAAAAGGAAAAAAACGGCTGACTAAGTGAATAGGGTTTTCAAAAACTTTTTTTCTCTCTTCCTTTTTATAGTATGAGAAACCTTAGTTTATTAGGATTCGTTTCCAAATCGAATTCTGACTTACTTAACAAAACCGAATTAAAATATAATTAGGTACCAAGGTAGGTTGTATATTTAAATTATAACTGTAGGCTTACCTAAACTATACCATACTTTACTTTCACTTCTACTTTATATTTTCTTATTTATAGCAAAATAACTCCAAAAATACGGAGTATTACATGCATCAAGTATACTCATGTCAAATTTGTGAATAATTTCATTCAAAAGGTATTTTAAATAATTCCTAGCGTAATAATCTAATACCGAATAACACTCTAATCACTATGGTTCTAAGATAACTACTAGTTACCTGGAACGTCGGGAGGAGAGCTGAGTCTAAAGAGATAGTTAAGAGCTACGCATACAATCCAATCTCTCTTCTAACCCCAAGGCACAACGAACGAAAATTGAAGCAACCAGTCACTAGGCATTTTCTTCTTGAACGTTGATAAATCTCATGTCACACTGCTCTGTTTCGACCATGATTCCCGGTGATCAAAAGCTCAGATTCTAAATCTCTCCTGTCAGAGTGTAGAACAAGATGTTATAAACGTTCTGTCCAAATTTGAAGATGATCCAACGGTTAGATCTCCGGCTACGGTTATTTTCGTGAAGGTGTGACAGGAAAAATCGGGTTGAACCTTTCTATTCTTTTCCTCTTCCTATTCTCTCTTTCTTTTCTTGAAAACGGTGAGGGTTAAATGAGAAAGATGCTGAACTTCTTTTAATAAAAATCAGAATTATATGGCAAGGAAAAATGAAGGGTTTAGGAGAAAGTTAATGAGGGATTAAATGAGCGGTTACAAGATATTCAAAGGTTAGCTTAATAAGCACCAAAACTCTTCATCCTCCACTCCATAATTGCTGATTTTCGGCCAGCATGACACGCCACATGCGATGCAACATTTCATCACCCAAGTCGGTCCAACAACGTTACAAAAATGCTACGCGACAAAACTGCATCCTAAACGCCTAAATAAATAACGAAACTAATATAACCTTTAAAATAAATAATTAAAAACTTAAAATAAATATATATACATATATCACATCATATAAATATATATACACATTTTCACAACACGTTCCAAAATAATCTAAATAATAAATTATTTATTTTTACGAAAAATATCATTTTAATGTAAACAAACACCAAAAATAAAGGGTGAAATTACGGGGTGTTACACCCTATATCACCGTTTATTGACCCACCCTTTGTTGATCCATCCTCACCCTCTGATGATCCATCCTCACCTTCTACAATTGAATAGCAAACTTCTTTCATTAAGCAGATTTAATGAGTTGAATGAATCACTTGAAAGGGGGAAAATTGGGGAAATTAGGGGAAAAGGTTAAAATTAAGGGTTTATTAAAACACACATGCAACTCACATGACTTGGCCAACGCCAGAGATTTGAGTCAACTCCCAACTCCGGTGCAAGGTAGTCTTTTACAACAAAAAAATTTATTAGGTAGTTTTTCACAATATTTTTTTTATTAGGTAGTTTTTCGCAATTTTTTAATTTATAAGGTAGTTTTTCGCAAAAAATCCTATTTCTAATAATATGTGTTGATAAAATATATAAAAGATTTATACTTTGAAGTTATGCATTAATATTGAGATAGATTTAACAACATTTCACAATATGTTTTTTTTTTACGCTGGTGAGGGTTTTGTTTAATATTTTCAAGTATTTAATCTTGAGAAAAACAAATTAGTACTAGTATATTATCGCACAGATATAGTACTATGATCATTTAGTTATTTAAAATTGAGATATGGAACTTTAAGGACTTAATTTCTAGATAAACTGTAAATAAATTAATTTATAAAAGATTCATAACTAATCTAATGTAATAAGCATTGACTTAATTTTTATCATACATTAATGGTAAAATAAGAGGAAAAAAATGAAAAAATCAAAGACAGATGATAGAGTATATAGTATGGATGTTTATGCTCCTTTATGCTTGCCAATGCCACAAGTTGCTATATTGTGTAAGTTTTTATTATTTTTCTAAATTAATAGCTAGTTTGAGTGAATCATAATTGTCATTAAAGAAATTGGTATCATATAGAAGAACTCATTTATATGTGGACACCAGATTGCGGTATTATTTTTTTTATTGAACACTAAAATATGATTTTTTTCGATGTAGACACCATTTTAGGAAATCAATAATAGGAACCAAAACCAAAATCTATGCGAACACCAAATCACATAATTATTTTTTATTTAGCACCAAAATGGAAATTTCTTTATTTTTAAACATCACTTTAAGAAATCGTTGAATTGTATAAAAGTCAAAGCACTACAACTGATAAAAAAAAATCTTAGTATATACTCCTTTTATATCTCTTATGTGGCATGTTAAATAGTGCGACAAAACAAGTCAAATAATATGTCAAATTCACGATCTCACAAATTAACCTGTGAATTATACTCTAGATAAAGTTTATGATTTTGATTTATGCTTTTTAATTTGATATTTATACTACTATATTCATTGATAAATAGAGGACTTGGGGCTTTCTAAAATTAGTAAAAGGCATAAATAGAGTACTTGGGGTATTTAGTAAAAGGCATATCTATAGCAAAGTACTTAGGTTGCCTTATGATTGTAAGAAAGAAAGAAAATTTGAGTTTAGAGTATAACCAATGGTTGCCCTATAGCATGTGGTCATTAATTATTTTACTGCTTCATCACTCTTCCACCTACCCCACCATATTTTCTCTCTCCTCCTATTCCTTATTTGCTCCTCTTTTTCTTGGTCCATCATGAATAGTTGGGCATCAATTTTTTGGCTAAAATTTTTCTCTCTCCAAATAAACTAATATTACTTTTATACTCGCTCTCCTCTTAACCCACTAGAAGGGAAACTACTCGAGTTGCTCTTATCTGTGTGTCACTTCTTGAGGAAGATACTTATTTTCTATTTACTGAGAACTTGCGGTTGACAAAATATTATGATGTTAGGTGGGAGTGGAATAGCCAATAGGTTCATTATGAAGATTTTGTTTAAATTTTTTATAATATGAAAGTAGGCCCGGTTATTTGGGTGTGCAAAAAGCCCAGTTGCACAGGGCCCCTAAATTAGGAGGGCCCCTTGTGCAAATCCTTATCACGCATGATACAGTACTGAAAATGCCATCTACTTTCCTAAAAAACCAAGATACAGTACGCGTGATATATTCCTCTCTCAACTTCTCTATCTATGATATTCAATTTCCCATCTTCGATCTTGCAACTTTACATCTTCTTTCCTTTATTTTCACAATTAAATCTTCATAGTCCCAAATTAATCAATTAATTCCTTTAATCTTTCTGCAATTTTCCTGGAAACTAAACAACTTCCTCTCTCAACAACTCAATTTGCAATGGGAATGAAAAAATTCTGTCAAACGGCCAATTTAATCCCTCTATTATATAATACTACCTAGAATCATTTTTCTTCAACAATCAAAATTGTATATTTTTATAGTCCAAATTTGCTATCTAATCTCCAAAAAATTTGAACAAGATTTGACAATTTCAAAGGTCAAAGACTCAAAGTTCATGTATGTTAATTAATCCAGTTCGATTATTTGGGTGTGCAAAAAGCCTAGTTGCACAAGACCTCTAAATTAGGAGGTCCCCTTGTGCAAATCCTTATCGCGCGTGATACAATACTGAAAATGCCATCTACTTTCCTAAAAAACCAAGATACAATACGCGTGATATATTCCTCTCTCAATTTCTATCTCTAGGATATTCAATTTCCCATCTTCAATCTTGCAACTTTACATCTTCTTTCCTTTATTTTCACAATTAAATCTTCATAGTTCCCAAATTAATAAATTAATTTCGTTAATCTTTTGCAATTTTCCATGGAAACTAAACAACTTCCTCTCTCAAAAACTCAATTTGCAACGGGAATGAATTTTTTTTGTCAAACGGCCAATTTCATCCCTCTATTATGTAATACTACCTAGAATCATTTTTCTTCAACAATCAAAATTCTTCTATATTTTTATAGTCCGAATTTGCGATCTAATCTCCAAGAAATTCAAGCAAGATTTGACAATTTCAAAGGTGAATGACTCAAAGTTCATGTAAGTTATCTAATGATGAAAGGAACAAGTGAACAACCGAACGAATGAATGCAAGTCATGGAACCTCTTGTTTGTCTTTTCCCGAGGCAAATAATTTTAGCTGTCTTACCAACCCCAGTCCCCAAGACCCCAACCACTCCTACCAATTACTTCCTCTGTTTTTTTTAGTTGCAACATTTGACTTTTTGGTGAGTGTATTAAAATAATTAAATGTTGCAACTAAAAAAAACTGAGGTAGTAGTAATTACAAAATCAATAATTTCTTAGTTCAAAAATATTTAATTTTTTTATTAAAAAAGTGGAATCTCAGCGGAAAACCATCCTAAATTTCAAAGATCTTACCTAGAGTTTGAAACTTCGTCACAATACATTATGTTACAGATTTTCTCTCATCTTATGTGTTAGTTGAACTTTGGGCCTATTGTTTTAGGCGGCAAGCCTTATAGTTAAACCCAACCCATTGTCTAGTAGTCTTGTAACTTGTAAGGGTTGGCCCTTAGCCTAATTATTTTTCCGAATAAAAAAAATTATATCTCATTTTTTTGGTGAACTAGTGAGTGTCCCGGGCGATGCCTCGAGTTATTACTTTTCGTAACTTTTTGTCAAGTGAAGAAAACTTGACGTAATGACATGATAAGTAATTGCATGATTTTTGAAAAATAAAGGAAAAATGGATCAGAATACCTCCAACTTTGGGCGATCCGCTTTTAATACCCCCAACTTTGGATTATCTTTAAATACCCCCAACTTTTGGGGTGGTTCGCCAAAAATACACCCAGATGACTTGTAACCTGTTAGCAAGGTAATTTTTTTTATTTTTTATTTCTCATTTATTTATACTTTCAATTTCTACTTCCACCCTTCCCTCACCCCCACTACTACCCACTGCCACTGATAGGCGTGTCGCGCACCTAACAAAATAAATAACCTAACAAATCCTCCTAAGTATGTAGTAGGGTAAGTCAAGGTCGATCCCACAGAGAGAAAGTTGTTCTATGATTAGCCGTTAAGTAATGGTAAGACTAAAGGAGGTTAATATCAAATATGGTCGAATTAAATATACTATTCAATCTATAAATTAAAGACTCTATAGTTAGTATCCCCACTAGCATAAATTAATACAATGATAATTCCTACCCCAAACTAGTCAATTAAATATTCACAAGGTAAAGTATACCCTATAAAATACCATAAATCTCTCCCGAGTATCTATGGCTTCTCTAATATGCACTCAAGCCTACTCCCGTAGAATCATGCAAATTAAAGACATTAAACGCGGCACTCTAACTTCCTAACAATCCATTCTACCTACTCCCGTGGAGAACTTCATGTCCTTAATTGAAATATTCAAATCCGTCAAAACCCAACTCCCGTTGTCATCAAGACAATGTAATCATAACAATACTAGTTATCCCTAATCTAGTATTGGAATATGCACAATTAATTAAGCAAGAACAATTAAGCAATTAATTTGGGAATTTAAAGGTATAATCATGAATTAATTCACACTAGGGTTCAACTTAATCATATATTACAAAACTATGAAAGCATAATTGAAATAAATAAAGAAAATAGAGAAGAATAATAAAACATAATAATATAAAACAAGGAGAAAAGAAGATGAAAAGAGATACTTGAATTAATGGAAGAAAGGTGGAGTCTTGGAGAACAATGGAGATCTACAAATTTCTCTCTCTAACTTTTCTCTCTAAAAACCATAAGTATAAACTAATAATGATGATATATCATCTAAGCTCCCAAAAAACTGCTGAAAAATAAGGTTTAAAGTCCTATTTATAAGATAAAATTTATATAAACCGACATAAGTTAGGTCACGCGGAAGATACGACATTACAGTAGGTTGCACTGGCAAGCAACTACGCGCACGGGCGTGCAGGGTCGTGCACGGTCGAGTGAAATCTCGCACGACAGAAACATTCGTGACTTTTGATTGCAGGTTGCACGGCCGAGCACATATCCGCACGGGCGTGCGGGCGAGACAGTGGCTTCAGCTCTACTTTGAACAGCTATAACTTTTGATCCAGAGCTTTGTTTCACACATGTAATATATCGTTGGAAAGCTCTTGAAGTCTAGTTTCCAACCCAGTTAGAATTACCTCATTATCATTCTTGTGTCAAAAGTTATGAGTGAAATGGTGCAGAGGTATCATATTTCGCACAAGTACACAAAGTCGTGTGTATCTTCTTCACTTTCAATCCGTTTTGGGCACATGATATATCGTTTTGAAGGTCATCCAAGTGCCTTAATCGGCATATCCTCAAATAGGAGTTCAAAGTACCTGAGATTACATCAAAAGACCAAAAAACCCGTGAAAGTATCGTAGCTTCTGAAAAGGGACCTAAATATGCACAAATGCAACGTAAATGCTCTAATGCTACATGAAAATGCACCTAATATGCAACTAAATTATGTTAGAATATGCACTTATCAAACTCCTCCAAGCTAAACATTTGCTTGTCCTCAAGCAAACCAAAGCAATTCACAAGGGAAGAGTAAGATGAACTTTTGTGCAGGATTTATACGTTCAACCATTCAATCTCCATGACATGAGATTCGGGCATATGAAAGATATTATAATTATAAGATTAAACTACGATAGACCACAAATCGCACCTCATATAAATTCATGTAATCGCAACTTGACTCACCATGGCAAACCACAAACCTTTCCCCAAGCTAAACTCAATTAAACTCGGCAAACCTCACATTAGTCGAGCAGACATTCTCTCATGTGTTTATGGGTAATGAAATTTTCACTCAAACACATACCAAGTCAACTCGAATGAAGTATTTTTTCTTTAAACTTGACTATCGTCTCATTATCCACTAAAAACCGGCGAAAACATACATATAGATCATGAAGACTTACAAAGGGTTGTAGCGTGGCTAAGGTAAGGGTAGGAAAAATATTTGGAAATGTGGTGCTAAAAGCCAACTAGTGGAGAAAATAACACTTCAACATCTATGGCCATTAGATGGAAACGCCACAAAAACTTCTATTGGAAGTTTAACAACACATTGCCAATAAATCAAGATAATACCCAACCTTATAAACTCCAACAAACATTATTTCACCATATATTCAACCTTTTTTTTCACTTTTTTTTTTTTTTAATTTTTAGATCATTCTTCACAACTTCTTCATCATTCTTTCCATTTTGCACTTTGACACTACAACTTTAAGCATTTTTTTTCTTTCTACATATTTTCTTCCAATAATTACCGAAAAACCACAACACAAGCTAAAACACATGAACTTTAATGTTACTCCACTTAGCAAGACTTGGGTAGAGAAACCATAAAAGGCTAGAGGCTTGTAATGTAGGTTGATCAAGAGAATGGAATATCAAAAGCTCAACATGGGTTAATTAATGAGAATAATATATATGAAAAGAAAAATATCTGAAGGCTCAAAACAATGAAAAGAACGCCTCAATTATATCAACACATGCATATGCCACATAAGTCTCAAAGAAGGCCAAGGCAAGTTCAAGAATCACACTTCATGAGGAACTATCACACAAAAAAAAAAAAATAGAAGACTGATGTAGATGTGTCAGTCTATAAGGCTTGAAAAATCCTCAATAGGCTTATGCTTACCGAGTAAAATCAAGTCTTTGTTGGGGAATGTCAACCAATCTTACCACAAATCCACTTAAGTTGCAAAACAATCGTACCATGAAGCGGTCAATGAAGACTAACTCAATCTTATAAAATTTAATTACAATATCCAAGATATGCCGAAATCTCATGAGTTATCAATGTCATGAATTAAAACATATATTTCCTGTATGAATGCAACAAAAATGCAAAACTAAACTAATATGTTCCCAATACTAAGAAAGCAATAAATCCTAACTCACTTTCATAGGAATCACGATTGCACTTAACATGTGCAACAAGCCCTTTAAACCCCTAGGCTGCCCTAGTGGACGAGTAAGGTCTTGTGAAGGTTTTGAGAAGGCATACCCACAAAGCCAAAATATGCAAATATGAATGGAAAAAAAAAACTATGACTAACCTAAATGGAAAAATATACAAGTCATGACCCAAAGAGTAAATGCTCCCCCAAGCTAAATAAAACATTGTCCTCAATGTGACAAAGAACAATAGGGAAGGGAAGGGAGAGGGAAACACCCATAACCACATGATAGGATCAACTTCCTCAATCACACAATCAAGTCAACAAAATAAATGGCAAAAAGAGATATGGCTCTCAAAATCATGAAAAGGGGCAAAGGAAAGAGTATACCAAAAGTGCTGTGGGTGAAAACCCTTAGTTGAACCTCCTCAGCCATGATAAGATCGAGTACCTAGGAGTTAATCTCAATGAATGAAATTAGGAACTCAACCCCTGGATCACAAATTGCACAAAAACGAGAAGTTAGTAATTAAATAAAAAATTAGAATCTCCTAAATCTAAAATTAAAAAGAAAAAAAAATGTTAGAAAACTTGGGTTCCTCCCAGGAATAGCTCATCAAAGCCCTTAGTAGTTTGTCAAATGCATCTGCATGCGTCTCACAAAAAAGCAAATAATATACAAAAGAAAATGTAAAATAAATTAGTTCGAATTCTCTAGAAGACTTGCAAAAAGGAAATTCAAAGAAAAAGTTGTATTCACAAGACAAGGAAGAAAAAGAAAAATTATTAGTCATTTTACATGACCCAACAGGTTGTATGGAAACTACATGTACATCAGTTACATGATCATGAGAGTCAATCAAACGGGGCGAAATAAGGAACGACGGAGGATATAATATAGGGGAAGAGGGAATAATGTCAAGTTTTCGAGAGAAAGGAACTTGAGACTCAAAAAAAACAGGTGGAACCGACAAAGACACATGAATCACTCCACTCTCAACTTTATGTTCCACTAAAGAGAGGACTTCAACCATTGTTTCTTCTTCCCTAGAAACATCCATCACATTGGTCCTTTTCTTAATCTCATCATCATCCCAATAGTTCACATCTATTATCCCTCCCGCATCATCATCATCATCATCATCATAAATATATGGTTCGGGATGAGAATTTTGAGCAGAATTATCACAAACATATTGGGGAGAGGGGTTGAAACCATTTAGGGGTGTCACATCACACAGAGAAATAGCATGAGAAGTAGAGTGACAGTTCGAATAATAAGAAGGTGTTGTAATATGCATCTCGGATGGAAAGGATGGTCTAGAGGATAAAGACATATCCCACTCATAATTATTCTGAGCCAACCACTCAATTAGATCCCAACAATAATCAGGTGATTGAGATAGAAATTGTCCATTAGACATATACTCCAACACTTCCCTAGTTTGTTCATTTAAACCCTTATAAATCACTAGGCACATATCCCAAATTTCAATTCCATGGTTAGGACCAACAAAATTGCCAAGTCTATAATAGTATTTCCAAAACAATTCATTGAAAAGAAAAAATTGCTCTAGAATTACTAGCAAAAATATTGGGTTCATGGAACATATATGGTAATTCATGAGAACTCATGCAAAAATTGGGAGAATTGTGATTTGATGCATCAAAACTATAAACATGAGAACCACAAGAATTATGACTATGTTGCCTATCAGAAGAATTATCCCCATCACAGTAATAATATGACTCCATGATAAGAAAAAGAAAAAAAAAATTATATACACTATAGTCTCACCAAACAATAAAAACTAATTAAAACAAACTATCTCCCCGGCGACGGCGCCAAAATTTGATAGGCGTGTCGCGCACCTAACAAAAATAAATAACCTAACTAATCCTCCTAAGTATGTAGTAGGATAAGTCAGTGTCGATCCCACAGAGAGAAAGTTGTTCTATGATTAGCCGTTAAGTAATGGTAAGACTAAAGGAGGTTAATATCAAATATGGTCGAATTAACTATACTATTCAATCTATAAATAAAAGACTTTATAGTTAAGTATCCCCACTAGCATAAATTAACACAATGATAATTCCTACCCCAAACTAGTCAATTAAATATTCACAAGGTAAAGTACACCCTATAAAATACCATAAATCTCTCCCGAGTATCTATGGCTTCTCTAATATGCACTCAAGCCTACTCCCATGGAATCATGCAAATTAAAGACATTAAACGCGTCACTCTATCTTCCTAACAATCCATTCTACCTACTCCCATGGAGAACTTTATGTCCTTAATTGAAATATTCAAATCTGTCAAAACCCAACTCACGTTGTGATCAAGACAATGGAATCATAACAATACTAGTTATCCCTAATCTAGTATTGGAATATGCACAATCAATTAAGCAAGAACAATTAAGCAATTAATTTGGGAATTTAAAGGTATAATCATGAATTAATTCACACTAGGGTTCAACTTAACCATAGATTACAAAACCATGAAAGCATAATTGAAATAAATAAAGAAAATAGAGAAGAATAATAAAACATCATAATATAAAACAAGGAGAAAAGAAGAAGAAAAGAGATACTTGAATTAATGGAAGAAAGGTGGAGTGTTGGAGAACAATGGATCGAGATCTACAAATTTCTCTCTCTAACTTCTCTCTCTAAAAACCATAAGTATAAACTAATAATGATGATATATCATCTAAGCTCCCAAAAAACTGCTGAAAAATAAGGTTTAAAGTCCTATTTATAAGATAAGATTAATATAAACCGACATAAGTTAGGTCACGCGGAAGATACGACATTACAGCAGGTTGCACGGGCAAGCAACTACGCGCACGGGCGTGCAGGGTCGTGCACAGTCGAGCGAAATATTGCTCGGTCGTGCGAGCAAGGCAGAAACATTCGTGATTTTTGATTGCAGGTTGCACGGCCGAGCACATATCTGCACGGGCGTGCGGGCGAGACAGTGGCTTCAGCTCAACTTTGAACAGCAATAACTTTTGAGCCAGAGCTTTGTTTCACACATGTAATATATTGTTGGAAAGCTCTTGAAGTCTAGTTTCCAACCCAGTTAGAATTACCTCATTATCATTCTTGTGTCAAAAGTTATGAGTGAAATGGTGCAGAGGTATCATATTTCGCACAAGTACACAAAGTCGTGTGTATCTTCTTCACTTTCAATCCGTTTTGGGCAATGATATATCGTTTTGAAGGTCATCCAAGTGCCTTAATCGTCATATCCTCAAATTGGAGTTCAAAGTACCTGAGATTACATCAAAAGACCAAAAAAACCGTGAAAGTATCGTAGCTTCTGAAAAGGGACCTAAATATGCACAAATGCAACGTAAATGCTCTAATGCTACAAGAAAATGCACCTAATATGCAACTAAATTAAGTTAGAATATGCACTTATCAAACTCCCCCAAGCTAAACATTTGCTTGTCCTCAAGCATACCAAACCAATTCACAAGGGAAGAGTAAGATGAACTTTTGTACAGGATTTATACGTTCAACCATTCAATCTCCAAGACATGAGATACGGGCATATGAAAGATATTATAATTATAAGATTAGACTAAGATAGACCACAAATCGCACCTCATATAAATTCATGTAATCGCAACTTGACTCACCATGGCAAACCACTAACCTTCCCCCAAGCTAAACTCAATTACACTCGGCAAACCTCACTTTAGTCGAGCACACATTCTCTCATGTGTTTATGGGTAATGAAATTTTCACTCAAACATATACCAAGTCAACTCGAATGAAGTATTTTTTCTTTAAACTTAACTATCGTCTCATTATCCACTTAAAACTGGCGAAAACATGCATATAGATCATGAGGACTTACAAAGGGTTGTAGCGTGGCTAAGGTAAGGGTAGAAAAAATATTTGGAAATGTGGTGCTAAAAGCCAACTAGTGGAGAAAATAACACTTCAACATCTATGGCCATTAGATGCAAACGCCACAAAAACTTCTACTAGAAGTTCAACAACACATTGCCAATAAATCAAGATAATACCCAACCTTATCAACTCCAACAAACATTATTTCACCATATATTCAACCTTTTTTTTCACTTTTTTTTTTTTTTTTAAATTTTTAGATCATTATTCACAACTTCTTCATCATTCTTTCCATTTTGCACTTTGATACTACAACTTTAAGCATTTTTTTTCTATTAACATATTTTCTTCCAATAATTACCGAAAAACCACAACACAAGCTAAAACACATGAACTTTAATGTTACTCCACTTAGCAAGGCTTGGGTAGAGAAACCATAAAAGGCTAGAGGCTTGTAATGTAGGTTGATCAAGAGAATGGAATATCAAAAGCTCAACATGGGTTAATTAATGAGAATAATATATATGAAAAGAAAAATATCTGATGGCTCAAAACAATGAAAAGAACGCCTCAATTATATCAACACATGCATATGCCACATAAGTCTCAAAGAGTGCCAAGGCAAGTTAAAGAATCACACTTCATGAGGAACTATCACACAAAAAAAAAAATAGAAGACTGATGTAGATGTGTCAGTCTATAAGGCTTGAAAAATCCTCACTAGGCTTATGCTTACCGAGTAAAATCAAGTCTTTCTTGGGGAATGTCAACCAATCTTACCACAAATCCACTCAAGTTGCAAAACAATCGTACCATGAAGCGATCAATGAAGACTAACTCAATCTTATAAAATTTAATTACAATATCCAAGATATGCCGAAATCTCATGAGTTATCAATGTCATGAATTAAAACATATATTTCCTGTATGAATGCAACAAAAATGCAAAACTAAACTAATATGCTTCTAATACTAAGAAAGCAATAAATCCTAACTCACTTTCGTAGGAATCACGATTGCACTTAGCATGTGCAACAAGCCCTTTAAACCCCTAGGCTGCCCTAGTGAACGAGTAAGGTCTCGTGAAGGTTTTGAGAAGGCATACCCACAAAGCCAAAATATGCAAATATGAATGGAAAAAAAACTATGACTAACCTAAATGGAAAAATATACAAGTCATGACCCAAAGAGTAAATGCTCCCCCAAGCTAAATAAAACATTGTCCTCAATGTGACAAAGAACAATAGGGAAGGGAAGGGAGAGGGAAACACCCATAACCACATGATAGGATCAACTTCCTCAATCACACAATCAAGTCAACAAAATAAATGGCAAAAAGAGATATGACTCTCAAAATCTTGAAGAGGGGCAAAGGAAAGAGTATACCAAAAGTGTTGTGGGTGAAAACCCTTAGTTGAACCTCCTCAGCCATCATAAGATCGAGTACCTAGGAGTTAATCTCAATGAATGAAATTAGGAACTCAACCCCTGGATCACAAATTGCACAAAAACGAGAAGTTAGTAATTAAATAAAAAATTAGAATCTCCTATATCTAAAATTAAAAAGAAAAAAAAAGTTAGAAAACTTGGGTTCCTCCCAGGAATAGCTCATCAAAGCCCTTAGTAGTTTGTCAAATGCACCTGCATGCGTCTCACAAAAAAGCAAATAATATACAAAAGAAAATGTAAAATAAATTAGTTCGAATTCTCTAGAAGACCTGCAAAAAGAAAAATCAATGAAAAAGTTGTATTCACAAGACAAGGAAGAAAAAGAAAAATTATTAGTCATTTTACATGACCCAACAGGTTGTATGGAAACTACATGTACATCTGTTACATGATCATGAGAGTCAATCAAACGGGGCAAAATAAGGAACGACGGAGGATATAATATAGGGGAAGAGGGAATAATGTCAAGTTTTCGAGAGAAAGGAACATGAGACTCAAAAATAATAGGTGGAACCGACAAAGACTCATGAATCACTCCACTCTCAACTTTATGTTCCTCTAAAGAGAGGACTTCAACCGTTGTTTCTTCTTCCCTAGAAACATCCATCACATTGGTCCTTTTCTTAATCTCATCATCATCCCAATAGTTCACATCTATTATCCCTCCCGCATCATCATCATCATCATCATAAATATATGGATCGGGATGATAATTTTGAGCAGAATTATCACAAACATATTGGGGAGAGGGGTTGAAACCATTTAGGGGTGTCACATCACACAGAGAAATAGCATGAGAAGTAGAGTGACAGTTCGAATAATAAGAAGGTGTTGTAATATGCATCACGGATGAAAAGGATGGTCTAGAGGATAAAGAGATATCCCACTCATAATTATTCTGAGCCAACCACTCAATTAGATCCCAACAATAATCAGGTGATTGAGATAGAAATTGTCCATTAGACATATACTCCAACACTTCCCTAGTTTCTTCATTTAAACCCTCATAAATCACTAGGCACATATCCCAAATTTCAATTCCATGGTTAGGACCAACAAAATTGCCAAGTCTATAATAGTATTTCCAAAACAATTCATTGAAAAGAAAAAATTGCTCTAGAATTACTAGCAAAAATATTGGGTTCATGGAACATATATGGTAATTCATGAGAACTCATGCAAAAATTGGGAGAATTTTGATTTGATGCATCAAAACTATAAACATGAGAACCACAAGAATTATGACTATGTTGCCTATCAGAAGAATTATCCCCATCACAGTAATAATATGACTGCATGATACAAAAAAGAAAAAAAAATTATATACACTATAGTCTCACCAAACAATAAAAACTAATTAAAACAAACTATCTCCCCGGCAACGACGCCAAAATTTGATAGGCGTGTTGCGCACCTAACAAAAATAAAAAACCTAACTAATCCTCCTAAGTATGTAGTAGGATAAGTCAGTGTCGATCCCACAGAGAGAAAGTTGTTCTATGATTAGCCGTTAAGTAATGGTAAGACTAAAGGAGTTTAATATCAAATATGGTCGAATTAACTATACTATTCAATCTATAAATAAAAGACTCTATAGTTAAGTATCCCCACTAGCATAAATTAATACAATGATAATTCCTACCCCAAACTAGTCAATTAAATATTCACAAGGTAAAGTATACCCTATAAAATACCATAAATCTCTCCCGAGTATCTATGGCTTCTCAAATATGCACTCAAGTCTACTCCCGTGGAATCATGCAAATTAAAGACATTAAACGCGACACTCTATCTTACTAATAATCCATTCTACCTACTCCCGTGGAGAACTTCATGTCCTTAATTGAAATATTCAAATCCGCCAAAACCCAACTCCCGTTGTGATCAAGACAATGGAATCATAACAATACTAGTTATCCCTAATCTAGTATTGGAATATGCACAATAAATTAAGCAAGAACAATTAAGCAATTAATTTGGGAATTTAAAGGTATAATCATGAATTAATTCACACTAGGGTTCAACTTAACCATAGATTACAAAACTATGAAAGCATAATTGAAATAAATAAAGAAAATAGAGAAGAATAATAAAACATCATAATATAAAACAAGGAGAAAAGAAGAAGAAAAGAGATACTTGAATTAATGGAAGAAAGGTGGAGTCTTGGAGAACAATGGAGATCTACAAATTTCTCTCTCTAACTTCTCTCTCTAAAAACCATAAGTATAAACTAATAATGATGATATATCATCTAAACTCCCAAAAAACTGCTAAAAAATAAGGTTTAAAGTCCTATTTATAAGATAAGATTAATATAAACCGACATAAGTTAGGTCACGCGGAAGATACGACATTACAGCAGGTTGCACGGGCAAGCAACTACGTGCACGGGCGTACAGGGTCGTGCACGGTCGAGCGAAATCTTGCTCGGTCGTGCGAGCATGGCAGAAACATTCGTGACTTTTGATTGCAGGTTAAACGGCCGAGCACATATCCGCACGGGCGTGCGGGCGAGACAATGGCTTCAGCTCAAATTTGAATAGGTATAACTTTTGATCCAGAGCTTTGTTTCACACATGTAATATATCGTTGGAAAGCTCTTGAAGTCGAGTTTCCAACCCTGTTTGAATTACCTCATTATCATTCTTGTGTCAAAAGTTATGAGTGAAATGGTGCAGAGGTATCATATTTCGCACAAGTACACAAAGTCGTGTGTATCTTCTTCACTTTCAATCCGTTTTGGGCAATGATATATCGTTTTGAAGGTCATCCAAGTGTCTTAATTTTCATATCCTCAAATAGGAGTTCAAAGTACCTGAGATTACATCAAAAGACCAAAAAACCCGTGAAAGTATCGTAGCTTCTGAAAAGGGGCCTATATATGCACAAATGCAACGTAAATGCCCTAATGCTACATGAAAATGCACCTAATATGCAACTAAATTATGTTAGAATATGCACTTATCAAACTCCCCCAAGCTAAACATTTGCTTGTCCTCAAGCAAACCAAACCAATTCACAAGGGAAGAGTAAGATGAACTTTTGTACAGGATTTATACGTTCAACCATTCAATCTCCAAGACATGAGATTCGGGCATATGAAAGATATTATAATTATAAGATTAGACTAAGATAGACCACAAATCGCACCTCATATAAATTCATGTAATCGCAACTTGACTCACAATGGCAAACCAAAAACCTTCCCCCAAGCTAAACTCAATTAAACTCGGCAAACCTCACTTTAGTCGAGCACACATTCTCTCATGTGTTTATGGGTAATGAAATTTTCACTCAAACATATACCAAGTCAACTCGAATGAAGTATTTTTTCTTTAAACTTGACTATCGTCTCATTATCCACTTAAAATTGGCGAAAACATGCATATAGATCATGAGGACTTACAAAGGGTTGTAGCGTGGCTAAGGTAAGGGTAGGAAAAATATTTGGAAATATGGTGCTAAAAGCCAACTAGTGGAGAAAATAATACTTCAACATCTATGGCCATTAGATGCAAACGCCACAAAAACTTCTACTAGAAGTTCAACAACACATTGCCAATAAATCAAGATAATACCCAACCTTATCAACTCCAACAAACATTATTTCACCATATATTCAACCTACTTTTTCACTTTTTTTTTTTTTTTAAAAAAATTTTTAGATCATTCTTCACAACTTCTTCATCATTCTTTCCATTTTGCACTTTGACACTACAACTGTAAGCATTTTTTTTCTTTCAACATATTTTCTTTCAATAATTACCGAAAAACCACAACACAAGCTAAAACACATGAACTTTAATATTACTCCACTTAGCAAGGCTTGGGTAGAGAAACCATAAAAGGCTAGAGGCTTGTAATGTAGGTTGATCAAGAGAATGGAATATCAAAAGCTCAACATGGGTTAATTAATGAGAATAATATATATGAAAAGAAAAATATCTGATGGCTCAAAACAATGAAAAGAATGCCTCAATTATATCAACACATGCATATGGCACATAAGTCTCAAAGAGTGCCAAGGCAAGTTGAAGAATCACACTTCATGAGGAACTATCACACAACAAAAAAAAATAGAAGACTGATGTAGATGTGTCAGTCTATAAGGCTTGAAAAATCCTCACTAGGCTTATGCTTACCGAGTAAAATCAAGTCTTTCTTGGGGAATGTCAACCAATCTTACCATAAATCCACTCAAGTTGCAAAACAATCGTACCATGAAGCGGTCAATGAAGACTAACTCAATCTTATAAAATTTAATTACAATATCCAAGATATGCCGAAATCTCATGAGTTATCAATGTCATGAATTAAAACATATATTTCCTGTATGAATGCAAGAAAAATGCAAAACTAAACTAATATGCTCCTAATACTAAGAAAGCAATAAATCCTAACTCACTTTCGTAGGAATCACGATTGCACTGAGCATGTGCAACAAGCCCTTTAAACCCCTAGGCTGCCCTAGTGGAAGAGTAAGGTCTCGTGAAGGTTTTGAGAAGGCATACCCACAAAGCCAAAATATGCAAATATGAATGGAAAAAAAAAACTATGACTAACCTAAATGGAAAAATATACAATTCATGACCCAAAGAGTAAATGCTCCCCCAAGCTAAATAAAACATTGTCCTCAATGTGACAAACAACAATAGGGAAGGGAAGGGAGAGGGAAACACCCATAACCACATGATAGGATCAACTTCCTCAATCACACAATCAAGTCAACAAAATAAATGGCAAAAAGAGATATGACTCTCAAAATCTTGAAGAGGGGCAAAGGAAAGAGTATACCAAAAGTGTTGTGGGTGAAAACCCTTAGTTAAACCTCCTCAGCCATCATAAGATCGAGTACCTAGGAGTTAATCTCAATGAATGAAATTAGGAACTCAACCCCTGGATCACAAATTGCACAAAAACGAGAAGTTAGTAATTAAATAAAAAATTAGAATCTCCTAATTCTAAAATTAAAAAGAGAAAAAAAGTTAGAAAACTTGGGTTCCTCCTAGGAATAGCTCATCAAAGCCCTTAGTAGTTTGTCAAATGCATCTGCATGCGTCTCACAAAAAAGCAAATAATATACAAATGAAAATGTAAAATAAATTAGTTCGAATTCTCTAAAAGACCTGAAAAAGGAAAATCAAAGAAAAAGTTGTATTCACAAGACAAGGAAGAAAAAGAAAAATTATTAGTCATTTTACATGACCCAACAGGTTGTATGGAAACTACATGTACATCAGTTACATGATCATGAGAGTCAATCAAACGGGGGAAATAAGGAACGACGGAGGATATAATATAGGGGAAGAGGGAATAATGTCAAGTTTTCGAGAGAAAGGAACATGAGACTCAAAAATAATAGGTGGAACCGACAAAGACTCATGAATCACTCCACTCTCAACTTTATGTTCCTCTAAAGAGAGGACTTCAACCATTGTTTCTTCTTCCCTAGAAACATCCATCACATTGGTCCTTTTCTTAATCTCATCATCATCCCAATAGTTCACATCTATTATCCCTCCCGCATCATCATCATCATCATCATCATAAATATATGGTTCGGGATGAGAATTTTGAGCAGAATTATCACAAACATATTGGGGAGAGGGGTTGAAACCATTTAGGGGTGTCACATCACACAGAGAAATAGCATGAGAAGTAGAGTGACAGTTCGAATAATAAGAAGGTGTTGTAATATGCATCTCGGATGAAAAGGATGGTCTAGAGGATAAAGACATATCCCACTCATAATTATTCTGAGCCAACCACTCAATTAGATCCCAACAATAATCAGGTGATTGAGATAGAAATTGTCCATTTGACATATACTCCAACACTTCCCTAGTTTGTTCATTTAAACCCTTATAAATCACTAGGCACATATCCCAAATTTCAATTCCATGGTTAGGACCAACAAAATTGCCAAGTCTATAATAGTATTTCCAAAACAATTCATTGACAAGAAAAAATTGCTCTAGAATTACTAGCAAAAATATTGGGTTCATGGAACATATATGGTAATTCATGATAACTCATGCAAAAATTGGGAGAATTTTGATTTGATGCATCAAAACTATAAACATGAGAACCACAAGAATTATGACTATGTTGCCTATCAGAAGAATTATCCCCATCACAGTAATAATATGACTCCTTGATACGAAAAAGAAAAAAAAAAATTATATACACTATAGTCTCACCAAACAATAAAAACTAATTAAAACAAACTATCTCCCCGGCGACGGCGCAAAATTTAACAGGCGTGTCGCGCACCTAACAAAAATAAATAACCTAACTAATCCTCCTAAGTATGTAGTAGGATAAGTCAGTGTCGATCCCACAGAGAGAAAGTTGTTCTATGATTAGCCGTTAAGTAATGGTAAGACTAAAGGAGGTTAATATCAAATATGGTCGAATTAACTATACTATTCAATCTATAAATAAAAGACTCTATAGTTAAGTATCCCCACTAGCATAAATTAATACAATGATAATTCCTACCCCAAACTAGTCAATTAAATATTCACAAGGTAAAGTATACCCTATAAAATACCATAAATCTCTCCCGAGTATCTATGGCTTCTCTAATATGCACTCAAGCCTACTCCCGTGGAATCATGCAAATTAAAGACATTAAACGCGACACTCTATCTTACTAACAATCCATTCTACCTACTTCCGTGGAGAACTTCATGTCCTTAATTGAAATATTCAAATCCGTCAAAACCCAACTCCCGTTGTGATCAAGACAATGGAATCATTACAATACTAGTTATCCCTAATCTAGTATTGGAATATGCACAATCAATTAAGCAATTAATTTGGGAATTTAAAGGTATAATCATGAATTAATTCACACTAGGGTTCAACTTAACCATAGATTACAAAACGATGAAAGCATAATTGAAATAAATAAAGAAAATAGAGAAGAATAATAAAACATCATAATATAAAACAAGGAGAAAAGAAGAAGAAAAGATGTACTTGAATTAATGGAAGAAAGGTGGAGTCTTGGAGAACAATGGAGATCAACAAATTTCTCTCTCTAACTTCTCTCTCTAAAAACCATAAGTATAAACTAATAATGATGATATATAATCTAAGCTCCCAAAAAACTGCTGAAAAATAAGGTTTAAAGTCCTATTTATAAGCTAAAATTAATATAAACCGACATAAGTTAGGTCACGCGGAAGATACGACATTACAGCAGGTTGCACGGGCAAGCAACTACGCGCACGGGCGTGCAGGGTCGTGAACGGTCGAGCGAAATCTTCCTCGGTCGTGCGAGCAAGGCAGAAACATTCGTGATTTTTGATTGCAGGTTGCACGGCCGAGCACATATCCGCACGGTCGTGCGGGCGAGACAGTGGCTTCAGCTCAACTTTGAACAGCTATAACTTTTGATCCAGAGCTTTTTTTCACACATGTAATATATCGTTGGAAAGCTTTTGAAGTCTAGTTTCCAACTCAGTTGGAATTACCTCATTATCATTCTTGTGTCCAAAGTTATGTGTGAAATGGTGCAGAGGGATCATATTTCGCACAAGTACACAAAGTCGTGTGTATCTTGTTCACTTTCAATCCGTTTTGGGCAATGATATATCGTTTTGAAGGTCATCCAAGTGCGTTAATCGTCATATCCTCAAATAGGAGTTCAAACTACCTGAGATTACATCAAAAGACCAAAAAACCCATGAAAGTATCGTAGCTTCTGAAAAGGGACCTAAATATGCACAAATGCAACGTAAATGCTCTAATGCTACCTGAAAATGCACCTAATATGCAACTAAATTATGTTAGAATATGCACTTATCAAACTCACCCGAGCTAAACATTTGCTTGTCCTCAAGCAAACCAAACCAATTCACAAGGGAAGAGTAAGATGAACTTTTGTACAGGATTTATACGTTCAACCATTCAATCTCCAAGACATGAGATTCGGGCACATGAAAGATATTATAATTATAAGATTAGACTAAGATAGACCACAAATCGCACCTCATATAAATTCATGTAATCGCAACTTGACTCACCATGGCAAACCACAAACCTTCCCCCAAGCTAAACTGAATTAAACTCGGCAAACCTCACTTTAGTCGAGCACACATTCTCTCATGTGTTTATGGGTAATGAAATTTTCACTCAAACATATACCAAGTCAACTCGAATGAAGTATTTTTTCTTTAAACTTGACTATCGTCTCATTATCCACTTAAAACTGGCGAAAACATGCATATAGATCATGAGGACTTACGAAGGGTTGTAGCGTGGCTAAGGTAAGGGTAGGAAAAATATTTGGAAATGTGGTGCTAAAAGCCAACTAGTGGAGAAAATAACACTTCAACATCTATGGCCATTAGATGCAAACGCCACAAAAACTTCTACTAGAAGTTCAACAACACATTGCCAATAAATCAAGATAATACCCAACCTTATCAACTCCAACAAGCATTATTTCACCATATATTCAACCTTTTTTTTCCACTTTTTTTATTTTTTTAAAAATTTTTAGATCATTCTTCACAACTTCTTTATCATTCTTTCCATTTTGCACTTTGACACTACAACTTTAAGCATTTTTTTTTCTTTCAACATATTTTCTTCCAATAATTACCGAAAAACCACAACACAAGCTAAAACACATGAACTTTAATGTTACTCCACCTAGCAAGGCTTGGGTAGAGAAACCATAAAAGGCTAGAGGCTTGTAATGTAGGTTGATCAAGAGAATGGAATATCAAAAGCTCAACATGGGTTAGTTAATGAGAATAATGTATATGAAAAGAAAAATATCTGATGGCTCAAAACAATCAAAAGAACGCCTCAATTATATCAACACATGCATATGCCACATAAGTCTCAAAGAGTGCCAAGGCAAGTTCAAGAATCACACTTCATGAAGAACTATCACACAAAAAAAAAAATAGAAGACTGATGTAGATGTGTCAGTCTATAAGGCTTGAAAAATCCTCACTAGGCTTATGCTTACCGAGTAAAATCAAGTCTTTCTTGGGGAATGTCAACCAATCTTACCACAAATCCACTCAAGTCGCAAAACAATCGTACCATGAAGCGATCAATGAAGACTAACTCAATCTTATAAAATTTAATTACAATATCCAAAATATGCCGAAATCTCATGAGTTATCAATGTCATGAATTAAAACATATATTTCCTGTATGAATGCAACAAAAATGCAAAACTAAACTAATATGCTCCTAATACTAAGAAAGCAATAAATCCTAACTCACTTTCGTAAGAATCACGATTGCACTTAGCATGTGCAACAAGCCCTTTAAACCCCTAGGCTGCCCTAGTGGACGAGTAAGGTCTCGTGAAGGTTTTGAGAAGGCATACCCACAAAGCCAAAATATGCAAATATGAATGGAAAATAAAAACTATGACTAACCTAAATGGAAAAATATTCAAGTCATGACCCAAACAGTAAATGCTCCCCCAAGCTAAATAAAACATTGTCCTCAAATTGACAAAGAACAATAGGGAAGGGAAGGGAGAGGGAAACACCCATAACCACATGATAGGATCAACTTCCTCAATCACACAATCAAGTCAACAAAATAAATGGCAAAAGGAGATATGACTCTCAAAAACATGAAGTGGGGCAAAGGAAAGAGTATACCAAAAGTGTTGTGGGTGAAAACCCTTAATTGAAGCTCCTCAGCCATCATAAGATCGAGTACCTAGGAGTTAATCTCAATGAATGAAATTAGGAACTCAACCCCTGGATCACAAATTGCACAAAAACGAGAAGTTAGTAATTAAATAAAAAATTAGAATCTCTTAAATCTAAAATAAAAAAGAAAAAAAAAGTTAGAAAACTTGGGTTCCTCCCAGGAATAGCTCATCAAAGCCCTTAGTAGTTTGTCAAATGCATCTGCATGCGTCTCACAAAAAAGCAAATAATATACAAAAGAAAATGTAAAATACATTAGTTCGAATTCTCTAGAAGACCTGCAAAAAGGAAAATCAAAGAAAACGTCGTATTCACAAGACAAGGAAGAAAAAGAAAAATTATTAGTCATGTTACATGACCCAACAGGTTGTATGGAAACTACATGTACATAAGTTACATGATCATGAGAGTCAATCAAACGGGGCAAAATAAGGAACGACGGAGGATATAATATAGGGGAAGAGGGAATAATGTCAAGTTTTCGAGGGAAAGGAACATGAGACTCAAAAATAATAGGTGGAGCCGACAAAGACTCATGAATCACTCCACTCTCAACTTTATGTTCCTCTAAAGAGAGGACTTCAACCGTTGTTTCTTCTTCCCTAGAAACATCCATCACATTGGTCCTTTTCTTAATCTCATCATCATCCCAATAGTTCACATCTATTATCCCTCCCGCATCATCATCATCATCATCATAAATATATGGTTTGGGATGAGAATTTTGAGCAGAATTATCACAAACATATTGGGGAGAGGGGTTGAAACCATTTAGGGGTGTCACATCACACAGAGAAATAGCATGAGAAATAGAGTGACAGTTCGAATAATAAGAAGGTGTTGTAATATGCATCTCGGATGAAAAGGATGGTCTAGAGGATAAAGACATATCCCACTCATAATTATTCTGAGCCAACCACTCAATTAGATCCCAACAATAATCAGATGATTGAGATAGAAATTGTCCATTAGACATATACTCCAACACTTCCCTAGTTTCTTCATTTAAACCCTCATAAATCACTAGGCACATATCACAAATTTCAATTCCATGGTTAGGACCAACAAAATTGCCAAGTGTATAATAGTATTTCCAAAACAATTCATTCTCATATTGAGGAAAAGAAAAAATTGCTCTAGAATTACTAGCAAAAATATTGGGTTCATGAAACATATATGATAATTCATGAGAACTCATGCAAAAATTGGGAAAATTTTGATTTGATGCATCAAAACTATAAACATGAGAACCACAAGAATTATGACTATGTTGCCTAACAAAAGAATTATCCCCATCACAGTAATAATATGACTCCATGATACAAAAAAGAAAAAAAAATTATATACACTATAGTCTCACCAACAATAAAAACTAATTAAAACAAACTATATCCCCGGCAACGGCGCCAAAATTTGATAGGCGTGTCGCGCACCTAACAAAAATAAATACCCTAACTAATCCTCCTAAGTTTGTGGTAGGGTAAGTCAGTGTCGATCCCACAGAGAGAAAGTTGTTCTATGATTAGCCGTTAAGTAATGGTAAGACTAAAGGAGGTTAATATCAAATATGGTCGAATTAACTATACTATTCAATCTATAAATAAAAGACTCTATAGTTAAGCATCCCCACTAGCATAAATTAATACAATGATAATTCCTACCCCAAATTAGTCAATTAAATATTCACAAGGTAAAGTATACCCTATAAAATACCATAAATCTCTCCCGAGTATCTATGGCTTCTCTAATATGCACTCAAGCCTACTCCTGTGGAATCATGCAAATTAAAGACATTAAACGCGACACTCTATCTTACTAACAATCCATTCTACCTACTCCCGTGGAGAACTTCATGTCCTTAATTGAAATATTCAAATCCGTCAAAACCCAACTCCCGTTGTGATCAAGACAATGGAATCATAACAATACTAGTTATCCCTAATCTAGTATTGGAATATGCACAATCAATTAAGCAAGAACAATTAAGCAATTAATTTGGGAATTTAAAGGTATAATCATGAATTAATTCACACTAGGGTTCAACTTAACCATAGATTACAAAACTATGAAAGCATAATTGAAATAAATAAAGAAAATAGAGAAGAATAATAAAACATCATAATATAAAACAAGGAGAAAAGAAGAAGAAAAGAGATACTTGAATTAATGGAAGAAAGGTGGAGTCTTGGAGAACAATGGAGATCAACAAATTTCTCTCTCTAACTTCTCTCTCTAAAAACCATAAGTATAAACTAATAATGATGATATATAATCTAAGCTCCCAAAAAATTGCTGAAAAATAAGGTTTAAAGTCCTATTTATAAGCTAAGATTAATATAAACCGACATAAGTTAGGTCACGCGGAAGATACGACATTACAGCAGGTTGCACGGGCAAGCAACTACGGGCACGGGCGTGCAGGGTCGTGCACGGTCGAGCGAAATCTTGCTCGGTCGTGCGAGCAAGGCAGAAACATTCGTGATTTTTGATTGCAGGTTGCACGGCCGAGCACATATCCGCACTGGCGTGCGGGCGAGATAGTGGCTTCAGCTTAACTTTGAACAGCTATAACTTTTGATCCAGAGCTTTGTTTCACACATGCACTATATCGTTGGAAAGCTCTTGAAGTCTAGTTTCCAACCCAGTTGGAATTACCTCATTATCATTCTTGTGTCAAAAGTTATGAGTGAAATGGTGCAGAGGTATCATATTTCGCACAAGTACACAAAGTCGTGTGTATCTTCTTCACCTTCAATCCGTTTTAGGCACATGATATATCGTTTTGAAGGTCATCCAAGTGCCTTAATCGTCATATCCTCAAAGAGGAGTTCAAAGTACCTGAGATTACATCAAATGACCAAAAAACCCGTGAAAGTATCGTAGCTTCTGAAAAGGGACCTCAATATGCACAAATGCAACGTAAATGCTCTAATGCTACATGAAAATGCACCTAATATGCAACTAAATTATGTTAGAATATGCACTTATCAGCCACCTTCCCTCACCCCCACTGGCCACTACCACCCTTCCCACACCCCACACCCCGCCCCCCGACAGCCCCCTACCACCCTTCCCACACCCCACCCTCTACACCCAGCACCCCCTACCACCTTTCCCACACCCCACCCTCTACACCCAGCAGACCCCTACCACCCTTCCCACACCCCACCCCTTACCCCTAACAGCCCCTTACCACCCTTTTTACACCCAGCCCCCCCCACCAATTTGAACCTCACCTTCTCACCTCCACCATCACCAGTTCACCACGGAGCCTTGTGCACCTTCAGCCATCATCACCAGATTTTCAACTTCACAGCCACCAAGCAACACCAACTCCACCATCTCTCTCACCTCACTCGCTGCCAGCAACGCACCACCAACCAACCAAACCTAGCAGCCTCTTCACCAACGCAGCCATCCACCAAGCCTCTTCACCACCAGCAGCCCCCTCGCTCACCACCCCGTCGAATTCTGCTCCTCCCCTAACCCCTGTCGAAATAGTTGGTACCATATTTAGGCACTGGGTTTGACTCGACATCTCAAAATTGACAGAGATTCAATCTACACAAAAATTAAAACTCTACATTGCTTTTAATCAAAGGAATCAAGGTGATAAGGCACAATTTGACTCCAGCGGAAGGAAGAGATAGAGAGATGGAGTAAGGGGGAAGGGTTTTACGGGAGGAGAGGAAGATCGAAGAGAGAGATAGACAAGGGTGTTGAGCGAGGGAAGAGAGGATGTGTGCGAGCAGGGCGGTCGTCTGGGAGGGTGGCGCGCAGGTGCGCTGGTGGTCAGAGGTAGGTGGGTGGTGGTTGTGTTCCAGTGTTGTGGTGTTGTGGGAAGAACCCGAAACAGAGGCGAGAGAAGAAGAACGCGTAGGAGAACAGGTCCTTGGTGTGGCGGCTTCCGATGAGGTTGGGGTTAATTCGGGTAAGTTGATTCCCCAAGTAGTGGTGTTGGAAGCCATTGAAGAAGGAAGAAAGAGATGAGGATAGAGATGAGCAGTTGGTATATTAACGAGGGAAAAATGGATCACAAGTAAAGCACGTGCAAGTATTTACTAGTTCTTCTGGTGAAAGCAGGTAAAAGGAGTATTTTTGGCGGGCCAGCCCAAAGTTGGGGGTATTTAAAAATAATCCAAAGTTGGGGGTATTAAAAGCGGAACGCCCAAAGTTGGGGGTATTCTAATCCATTTTTCCAAAAATAAACCCTTAAAAGTTTGGGGATCAAAGCAATAGTTTAACTTTCTACAAGGAATTGGAGTAAGAGTTTATGGCTATAATAGTCTCTTGTTATTATCATAAAAATGTCAGTTGCAAATCTTTTAATGACATATATTTTATTTTGAAATACTAAACAATGGTGTTATGTTAGATTAATGGTTAAACTTTCACTTTTCATTTCAAAGGTCACGTGTTCGATACCTTGTAACTACACAACATTGTTTTTTAAATTGAGGGTTTGACTTGAAAATAAAGCATTTGCATTAGAACCTTAGAGGAGAGTGCCACGTGGCACACAAACTTTCTTAAGAACACCTTTATGTAACATATTGGTATAGATGACTATTCCCCGCCTTGTATTTTCTAGGTATCGTCTTGTACTTGTAGTTTTGTACAATATTTATACACCCAATACACCTTTACTTTTCTTTTTCCTCTTTCAACCTTTTCCTTACTCCTTCCTTCCTTCTTCTTCCCACCAATTAAACCAACGACCATTGTTGCTTGAGTTCTTACCTTCGCTAGAGTTCATACCTTATGCCTTCATTGGCTATTCCGACCATCGTTTCTAGCAACCTTAGTTCATGTCTAGTCGAAGAAGACTAACTGTCACTTAAGTTTTTCTTTCACCGGATATATTTGTGCAATCTGAGTCCATCTCCCGTTAGAGAAGACCAACCTTTGACAGAATAGCTTGACCAGTCGCCTGAATGCTCGCATCTTCTTCGTTGGAATTGTTTTTAATTAGATGTGTTTGAGTTTAACGTCCTGACTCTATTTAGTTTTCTAAAACAGACGTACAAATCTATGGTCAAACGTCTAAAATAGACGTCCTGGCATGTGGATAGGCGTCGGAAACAAACGCCTCACCACATATAGGTGGAGGTATCTATTTTAGAAGCCTGACCATAGGTCATAACATATTTTTTAGAGCCCTGGCCTATGGGTCTGGTTAAATAAAAAGTTTGATGAAGGAGATAAAAAGAGAGCGAGAAAGATCAGGTAAGAAGGAGGGGGAAGGAATGGTTGAGTCTGGCAAGGTGGTGATGGCCGATTCTGGCAATAAGGTACAGATTCGAGCACGGTGGTGCTGGAATGGTCCAATGGTTGGTCAAGGAGGTGAATTAAGGAGTGTGTCGGAGTTCTGAAAGGAGGAGTAGGAAAGTAAAAAAAAAAAAAATTTAGGGATATATTAAGAGACTCTAAAGCTATAACTAGCAATGCCCTATATAATTGGTGTCTTTTATGCTTGTAAATGTAAATTAAACGCATTAGTGAGAATGATAGTATATTTTACTTAATATGACAAATGAAATTTATACTATTACATACTTCCTCCATTTATTAATAGTTATACCAAAGGACTTGATACATGTGCCGATAAGCATTATTGTTATTTTTTCGGTGTTGAAACGGTGGCGGACCTCAGAAATGTCCGTCAGTAAATGAGTGGGGGCATTCGTGAGAAAAGAGCTGCAAGGAAGACAAACGTAAACTACCCTCGGGGGGGGATGCGAGGAAACCCCCTCCGACGCTCAAGTCAGTATGCGTCCGATAATGATTTAGAGAGAGAAAATGGAGAGAGAGATAATAAATATCTGTGTAAGAGAATGTACATGCAGAATAATACCATTTGGCTATTTATAGGATTATTATTCATCTGACATGATGTAAAATCCTTTGACACGTGTACAACTGAGATGAGTCTCACTGGAGGGAAGAATCCCTTGTTTTGTCCTTTTTGGTGGCCGCGTGCGCCATCTCGGACCATCATCAAGAGTGGCTTGGTTCGTCACGGTGAGATCGCGTCCTAGGAGATTCATGTCGGACACAAGAAGTGTGTCCGATAGCGAACTTGGGTACCTACCCATACAACTAGCCCCCCAGCATCATTGGGGGTTGTGACCGTCAATGATGTTGTGTTGTCAACGCGAGTAAACTGTGCGTGTTGATAATTTTTTCCTTTTCCTGCCGATGTTGCCACGTGTTGGCTTGGGGAGAAATACGAATTTCGAAAGGCGTAATCATTACCCTTTTCAAAAATCGCGCTCATTTTCCCTATTTTCTTTATTAGGTTAGGCCCAATGAGTGACACTTGGCGTACATCAAGGAGAGCAGTTGAACAACCTTCTTCATCTTGGCGGTTAATCTCCACATTTATAAAGAAAAATCAGTTTTTCTTTCCTTTTTTACTCTTCATCTTCAAGCTTCTTGCACTTTCTCTGGTTTTTCGAACCTCCCAAAAGCTTCAAACCTCCTTTTTCCTGCCTAAGATCCATACTTTTTACCACCGGAAAATTTGGAAAGTGCTCCAAATTAAGAGAATTTCGCCGTTTTTATTGTGCTTTTCATTTGGGCTTGATCGAGGGTTTCGCTCAAAGGTTTCGACTTTTTCGGCGAGCTTTCAGTTCCTCCGGCATCGTTTAACTGGGAATCCCATCGTCTGTGCTTTTGGAACTTTGCACTGTGCTTTTTCGAAAAATAAAGGAAAAATGGATCAGAATACCCCCAACTTTGGGCGGTCCGCTTTTAAAACCCCAAATTTGGATTATCTTTAAATACCCCCAACTTTGGGGGTGGTTCGCCAAAAATACACCCAGATGACTTGTAACCTGTTAGCAAGGTAATTTTTTTAATTTTTATTTCTCTTCTATTTTTATTTTCAATTTCTACTCCCACTCTTCCCTCACCCCCACTACCACCCACTACCACCTTCCCCCACCCCCACCGGCCACTACCACCCTTCCCACACCCCACCCCCTACCCCCGACGCCCCCCTACCACCCTTCCCACACCCCACCCTCTACCCCCCAGCAGCCCCTACCACCCTTCCCACACCCCACCCCCTACACCCAAGCAGCCCCCTACCACCCTTCCCACACCCCAAAGACACCCCCTACCAATTTGAACCTCACCTTCTCACCTCCACCATCACCAGTTCACCACGCAGCCTTGTGCACCTTCAGCCATCATCACCAGATTTTCAACTTCACAGCCACCGAGCAACACCAACTCCACCATCTCCTTTACCTCACTCGCTGCCAGCAACGCACCACCAACCAACCAAACCTAGAAGCCTCTTCATCAACGCTGCCATCCACCAAGCCTCTTCACCACCAGCAGCCCCCTTCCCCACCACCCCGTCGAATTCCGCTCCTCCCCTAACCCCTGTCGAAACAGTTGGTACCACATTCAGGCGCTGGGTTTGACTCGACATCTCAAAATTTACAGAGATTCAACCTACACAAATATTAAAACTCTACATTGCTTTTAATCAAAGGAATCAAGGTGATAAGGCACAATTTCACTCCAATGGAAGGAAAAGATAGAGAGATGGAGTAAGGGGGAGGGGTTTTACGGGAGGAGAGGAAGATCGAAGAGAGAGATAGACGGGGGTGTTGAGCGAGGGAAGAGAGGAGGTGTGCGAGCAGGGCAGTCGTCTGGGAGGGTGGCGCGCAGGTGCGCTGGTGGTCAGAGGTAGGTGGGTGGTTGCTGTGTTGTGGTGTTGTGGTGTTGTGGGAAGAACTCGAAACAGAGGAGAGAGAAGAAGAACGCGTAGGAGACGGGGTCCTTGGTGTGGCGGTTTCCGACGAGGTTGGGGTTAATTCTGGTAAGTTGATTCCCCAAGTAGTGGTGTTGGAAGCCATTGAAGAAGGAAGAAAGAGATGAGGATAGAGATGAGCAGTTGGTGAATTAACGAGGCAAAAATGGAACACAAGCAGAGCACATGCAAGTATTTACCAGTTCTTCCGGTGAAAGCAGGTAAAAGGAGTATTTATGGCGGGCCACCCCCAAAGTTGGTGGTATTTAAAAATAATCCAAAGTTGGGGGTATTAAAAGCGGACCGCCCAAAGTTGGGGGTATTCTGATCCATTTTTCCAAAAATAAACCCTTAAAAGTTTGGAGATGAAAGCAGTAGTTTAAATTTCTACAAGGAATTGGAGTAAGAGTTTATGTCTATAATAGTCTCTTGGTATTATCATAAAAATGTCAGGTATCTAACTACTTGTGCAAATCTTTTAATGACATATATTTTACTTTGAAATACTAAACAATGGTGTTATGTTAGATTAATGGTTAAACTTTCACTTTTCATTTCAAAGGTAACGTGTTCGATACCTTGTAACTACACAACATTGTTTTTCAAATTGAGGGTTTGACTTGAACATAAAGCATTTGTATTAGAACCTTAGAGGAGAGTGCCACGTGGCACACAAACTTTCTTAGGAACACCTTTATGTAATATATTTGTATAGATGACTATTCCCCGCCTTGTATTTTCTAGGTATCGTCTTGTACTTGTAGTTTTGTACAATATTGATACACCCAATACACCTTTACTTTTCTTTTTCCTCTTTCAACCTTTTCCTTACTCCCCCCTTCCTTCTTCTTCCCACCATTTAAACCAACCACCATTGTTGCTTGAGTTCTTACCTTCGCCAGAGTTCATACCTTATGCCTTCATTGGATATTCCGACCATCGTTTCTAGCAACCTTAGTTCATGTCTAGTCGAAGAAGACTAACTGTCACCTGAGTTCTTCTTTCACCGGATATATTTGTGCAATCTGAGTCCATCTCTCGTTAGAGAAGACCAACCTTTGACAGAATAGCTTGACCACTCGCCTGAATGCTCGCATCTTCTTCGTTGGAATTGCTTTTAATTAGATGTGTTTGAGTTTAACGTCCTGACTCTATTTAGTTTTATAAAAAAGACGTACAAATCTATGGTCTGACGTTTAAAATAGACGTCCTGGCATGTGGTTAGGCGTCGGAAACAAACGCCTCACCACATATAGGTGGAGGTATCTATTTTAGAAGCTTGACCATAGGTCAGAACATATTTTTTAGAGGCCTGGCCTATGGGTCTGGTTAAATAGAAAGTTTGATGAAGGAGATAAAAAGAGAGCGAGAAAGATCAGGTTAGAAGGAGGGGGAAGGAATGGTTGAGTCTGGCAAGGTGGTGATGGGCGATTCTGGCAATAGGGTGCGGATTCGAGCACGGTGGCGCTGGAATGGTCCAATGGTTGGTCAAGGAGGTGAATTAAGGAGTGTGTGGGAGTTCGTAAAGGAGGAGTAGAAAAGTAAAAAAGAATACAGATTTAGGGATATATTAAGAGACTCTAAAGCTATAACTAGCAATACCCTATATAATTGGTGTCTTTTATGATTGTAACTGTAAATCAAACGCATTAATGAGAATGATAGTATATTTTACTTATATGACAAATGAAATTTATACTATTACATACTTCCTCCATTTATTAATAATTATACCAAAGGACTTGATACATTTGCCAATAAGCATTATTGTTATTGTATCGGTGTTGAAACGGTGGCGGACCTCAGAAATGTCCGTCATTAAATGAGTGGGGGCGTCCGTGAGTAAAGAGCTGCAAGGAAGACAAACGTAAACTACCCTCGGGGGGGATGCGAGGAAACCCCCTCTGACGCTCAAGTCAGTCTGTGTCCGATAATGATTTAGAGAGAGAAAATAGAGAAAGAGATAAGAAATATCTGTGTAAGAGAATGTACATGCAGAATAATACCATTTGGCTATTTATAGGATTATTGTTCATCTGACATGATGTTAAATCCTTTGACACGTGTACAACTGAGATGAGTCTGACTGGAGGGAAGAATCCCTTTTTTTGTCCTTTTTGGTCTCGGACCATCATCAAGAGTGGCTTGGTTCGTCACGGTGAGATCGCGTCCTAGGAGATTCATATCGGACACAAGAAGTGTGTCCGATAGCGAACTTGGGTACCTACCCATACAACTAGCCCCCCAGCATCACTGGGGGTTGTGACGGTCAATGATGTTGTGTTGTCAATGCAAGTAAACTTTGCGTTATGATGAATTTTTCCTTTTCCTGCCGATGTTGCCACGTGTTGGCTTGGGGAGAAATACGAATTTCGAAAGGCGTAATCATTACCCTTTTCCAAAATCGCGCTCATTTTCCCTATTTTCTTTATTAGGTTAGGCCCAATGAGTTACACTTGTCGTACATCAAGAGAGCAGTTGAACAACCTTCTTCATCTTGGCCGTTAATCTCCACATTTATAATGGAAAATCAGCCTTTCTTTCCTTTTTTACTCTTCATCTTCAAGCTTCTTGCGCTTTCTCTGGTTTTTCGAACCTCCTAAAAGCTTCAAACCTCCTTTTTCCTGCCCAAGATCCATACTTTTTACCACCGGAAAATTTGGAAAGTGGTCCAAATTAAAAGAATTTCGCCGTTTTTATTCTTCTTTTCATCTGGGTTTGATCGAGGGTTTCGCTCAAAGGTTTCGACTTTTCCGGCGAGCTTTCAGTTCCTCCGGCATCGTTTAACTGGGAATCCCTTCGTCTGTGCTTTTGGAACTTTGCGCTGTACTTTTTTGAGGGCTCGCTTTATTTTTCAGTCAAATTCCGGCGAGGTTTTCTTTTTCATGTACCTTTTTTATCCCCCTATTTAAGTTTTCTGTTTCCTTTTCTTGCTTTGGAACTATGTCGGATTGTTCAGAAAGTCAAAAAACCTTGAGTGACAACTATATGTATGAAAGCGACCCTTCTTCTCCTTTTTCCATTGATGGCGGACAAAGCTCGTCCGCCTCTAGCCTTGGGGGGAAGACTCGCCTATTAGCTGATCTACCTCTTACTGCTGATAGGGATAAAGAACTTAGGTCTAAGTTTCTTAACGACCGTTCCACCCTTGAGCAAGAGAATCTGATCTCTCAATATCTGTCCGCGAGGATGAGCGGTGATAGGCAGACGTTACGGGAGTTAAGGCACCAAATCCTAGCTTGTCGGACCCTTAAGAATCCTCTTGCTGACGCTGTTCCCGGACTTGACGTCCAGCCACTGGGGGAGCATGCTTGGTTGGATAGCCAAGCGGATGCGGGGGTCGGGGTGGCGGAAGATTTTTACGACCGCCTTGCTCGTGATGTCGACCACACTCATCCCCCTGTAATTGATTTAGGTTTTGATAACGACTCTGTTGCTACCATGGACGAGTCTGAAGATCTGGTTTACACCCGCCGCGAGCAAGATGTTGGTCCTTCTACCTCTGGAAGGGAGCAAAGTTCTCGTCCAACCACTGAAATTGCCTTGTGTGAAATCTTAAGAGCAGTTCCTGATTCTCGGCCCGAAGCAATCCCGGACCGAGATACTGATGAATTTTTCGGGTTTGGCTGCCAGCAGATTATAGCCATGGTCTGAAAACAGTGACTATTTGCAAAACATGGCGGCCTGAGACATGTCGTTTTTTGGATTTCCCTGAGACATTGAATCTTTTCCGTCTGCTCCACTGGCTGCGAAGGAATGGGTCAACCGAGAAAGGATGGTGGTCCTTGATTTCGGTCAAAAAAAACTTACTGTCTACCCCAAACTATCCGGGCTGAAAGGTTGGCAGCCAGCTTTTTACTGGGTGAAAGTACCGGACAACTTCCCTCTTCGCCGTCATTTCCGCAAGCCGGTCACCCGGATGGAGGATGTACCATCCTATGGTTTATCTGTGACCGAGCAGAAGTCCTATGATTATTTTGAGTCCGAGCTTGGGAATGTTATTGTTGACAGCAAAGAGGCCAAGGGGAGGATCCCTTGTAAATGGCTCCCCAATGCTAAATAATTACTGGGGAATGAGCCCTTGTCGGCTTTGTTTCTCTGTCAGACCCATCGTGAAAGTGTGTATTTCGACTCTTGGTCCGACATAGGACTTGATATTGTTTTTGCCAATTGACGTAGTATTAATTATTGTCCTTCTTTTTGTTTTGTAGGTGCTGGCAGCCTAGATCTTGAAGAGTTGGGTCTTGACGAGAATCTGAAACTGATGTCTCAAACTCCCGAAAATCCCGTCTTTGACTATGACACCGTTAACTACCTCACTGGTGGCCTGCGCGGTGCTGATCGCGGACATTGGGGCAGCAATGATGGTCGCTCCAGTGTCTGTTGTGCCGGCCGCAACCCCGGCCGTACTCCCGGTCGTAATGCCAGTCGTATCGCCGGTCGTGGGGACCAGGACTCTCCGCGGCCTGTTGTTCAGGTTCTAGTCTGCCGCGGTGGGGGGACTGTTGGCCAGAGGCGGCCTCATGAACCTACTGATGCTGAGGAGAGCCCCAGCAAGAGGCAAGCCTTGGATGTTAATGCTGCCTCTAAGACCTACAACATGGAACCCGCCATCAACATCCCGGATGAGTGTCCAGTCCGAGAGTCTGCACCTGTGGTTAATCGAGTTTCTCCTCTCAATGATGCTATTGATAGCATTGGAACGGCATTGGCATCTGGCTCTTCCATGCGCCACAAAATTTACGAGATACTGAGCTCTCCGAGTTTTCTCTAGGGTCTAGGTCCAAGAATATTTTCCCGGATTCACGAATGGACAGAGCAGAAGGAGGTAATTCTCAGTACGGCCGTGAAGGTGCGTTCTCTAGCCCCCAACTTCTCCGGGAATGATCTACCAACCTCAATGGGACGTGAGGGAGGACGAGTCCTTATACGCTGACAACCCTGCCAATGGCGGTACTTTGGGTTACCGTCTTCAGAAAGTTCTACAGCTCCCCATTGACTTCCCTGCAGACAAATTGGTTGCTCCAGCAGCCCGGCTTGCCCATGAAATGGCAGTGGTAAGGATCTTGCTGGCAACTCTTAAATTTTCTTATTATTATCATTATTTTTTTATATCTCGTCTCTCTTATGCAGACCAATAATTCTACTATCGAGCTTATTGAGCAGTACATCCATAATCAAAATGTGGCCGAGAGCTATGAGAAGTCTAGCAATGAATTTCGGGCCAAATTTGATGCTGAGAAGACTCGTGCCGACAAGTTGCAGCTGAACTTGGATGTTATGAAGGCAACAAGGGCCGAGATTGATGTAGAGTTGGTGGATCTATGCCTTAAGGTTAGGAGACTAGAAATTGCCGAGAAGAAAACTACTGAGCTAGAAACGGCTTTGGAGTCTGCTAGGAGTGATGTGGTTGTTGCTGTTGAGAATGCCAAGGCAGATGCCGGTCGGCAAGCTGTGGCCGACTTCAAGAAATCTGAAGAATTTATCGGCCTGCTGGGGGAGGGGTATGACGGAGGTTGGGTGGCTGCGGAGAGGTGTGTTTGCCATACCCACCCTTCCTTTGACTGGGAAGAGATTGAAGCCGCTTTCACGGAAAGTACTCACACTCGTCCTCTCGAAGGTGAACCCTTCATCTGTACGGAGGACGTGATCGCTAATGTCTTACCGGTCATCATGGATGAGAAGGTGCCTCTCCCTTGATGTTTTTGGCTGTCATCTCCAGGCTCCTCTGTTGATTCCAACAGCTATTAATCTTTTTGTAATCCAAATATTAGTCTAAATTTGAATTCGGCCTATTTTGGCATGTAACTTCAATACACTTATATTGCAATTACTGTTACGAATTTTTGAATGCCTTTTTTAATGGCTGCCTACATTTTTGCCTGTATTTGGCCCTTGGGGCTTGTTATATGGCCGCTTTCGCACTCTTGACCTGTTATATGGTCTTAGCTAGGTACTATTTGGCCTGTTATTTGGCCGTTAGGGAAATTAGTGGCGTGCAATTTTGATTATATGCATCATATTTTTTCCTTGTTGTTCACAAAATAAGAGATAATTAATGGAACGCTAACATAATTTTATATTATTTAGACGAGAAAACAGTGGCTCTCGGCCCATTCCATAAATATGTTTAAACAAAATACTTCTTTAAAACGCTTGCGTTCCAAAAATTCTTAAGGTCGATGCCGTCCATTGTCTTTAGAGCAAACAAGCCGGGACCAATTTCTTTGGCTATCAGATATGGCCCCTCCCAATTGGCTGTAAGCTTTCCTTCTGTGTGAGCTTTTCCAGTAGCAGCTGTTCTGCGCAGTACTAGATCTCCAAACCTTCACGACCTTTCCAAGGCTCTTTTATTATAAGCTTTGCTGATACGATCCTTGTACGCTACCAATCTTATCTCTAGTAGAAAATCCACGTTTTCCCTTAAAGCCTAGTCATTGTTTTTGATCCGATAAGACGGTAAGCCAACTTCTACCGGTAGGACCGCTTCCGACCCAAAGGCTAATTTGAAAGGACTTTCCCCCGTCGTTTCTTTTTCAGTTGTTCTGTTGGCCCACAATACGGCTGGGACCATATCGGCCCAAGCCCCCTTGAACTGATCTAGCTTTTTCTTGAGAGCCCTCAGAATTTGTTTGTTCGCGGCCTCAGCTTGTCCATTACTTTGTGGATGACATACGGCCGAGAATGCAAACTTCACTCTGAACTTGGACAAGAATGTTTTGATTGGTCGACAATCAAATTGTGCTCCGTGATCAAAGACTATTATTGCTGCTGGTATTCCAAACCTTGTCATTATGCTATGCCAGATAAACTTCTTCACTTGGTTCGACTTTATCTTTGCTGTCGGTTCAGCCTCGATCCACTTTGTAAAAAAGTCGATACCCACAATCAAAAAATTTCTACCGCCAGTAGCCGTTGTGAATGGCCCAAGGATATCCAAACCCCACTGTGCAAACGGTATCGGACATTGCATTGGTTGGAGGTCATTTGCGGGCCTGTTGATGATGGGAGCAAACTTCTGATATTTGTCACATCTCTTCACATAATTTTGCGCATCCGCCAACATACTTGGCCAAAACAAACCGGCTCTAAGAGCTTTCAATGCTAGCGCCTTTTCGCCAATATGATTCCCACAAATTCCTTCGTGAATTTCTTCCAGTATTTTCTCGAATTCCCATTCCGTTACACATTTCAGCAATGGCAAGCTAAAGGACTTCTTGTATAACTCATCCTGGTAAATAACGTACCAACTGGCTTGTCGTTTCAATTTCCTGGCTTCCGTGACATTCTGAGGGAGTGAACCTGTAAACTTGTACGCCACCAGGTTACTGAACCATTCACCCTGCCGATTAATGCTGTTCATGGTCACAACCTTCTTCGTGATGCTTTTTTCTTTCAAAACCTCCACCATGACAGATCTTTCTATATTCAGAGAGTTAGAGCTTGCTAGCTTGGAAATTGCGTCTGCCTTGGTGTTGTCGACTCTGGGAATGGCTTGAACTTCAAAATGATTTAACTGGGCTATCATCTATTTGGCCTTTTCACATACTTTTGCAAGTTCACTTCTCGGAGCCATCCACCTCTAACATCCACGTTTCTTCTTCAACTTGCTCTTCTTCCTCATAAGATGATTTTACGATAAAGTCCGCTAATGCTTGGGCCTTTATCGCGGTTCTAGGCTTCTACTAAATGTCTTATACGGATAATTCAACTGCCCACTTCTGAAGGCGGCCTGAACTGTCCATATTCTGCAGTGCTTTTTCTAGAGGTTGATTTGTCAAGACATGGATGAGATGAGAGTCAAAATATGGTATGAGCTTCCTTGCAGCGATTATCACTGCCAACGCCATCTTCTCGACCAACTGATATAGGCTTTCCAGCCCATTCAGAATACGACTGACAAAATATATAGGCTGCTGCCTCTTCTCCTTCTCTACCAATAAAACAACCGCTACAGTTTTTGGCGAGGCTGAGATGTACAATTGCTGAGTATCTCCTGTCTCTGGTCGGGAAATGGAAGGGAGGGTTTTCAAATGCTCCTTGACCGCGATGAAAACTTTGCTCTGCTCTTCTCCCCACTCGAATTTTTATTTCCTCTTAACAGCGAGAAAAAGGGTAAAGCCTTATCGGCCGATTTTGAAATGAAAGGAGTCAAAGCAGCCATCCTTCCCGTCAACCTTTGTATGTCCTTGACACCCTTTGGTTCCGGCAAATCCATAATTGCACGAACCTTGTCCGAGTTGGCAACAATTCCTCTCTTACTAACCATGAATCCCAGAAATTTTCCTGCTCTTACTCCAAAGACACACTTCTTTGGCCTGAGCTTCATCTTATATCTTCTTAGAGTACTGAAAGTCTCTTTCAGGTCGTCAATGTGTTCACGGTCAGTCTTGCTTTTGACGATTGAATCGTCCACATGTACTTCTATGTTTTTCCCCTTCTGATCCGCGAAGACTTTGTCGACCATTTTCTGATACGTGGCTCCGGCATTTCTCAAGCCAAAAGGCATTGCTTTGTAGTTCTAAACTCCGCAGTCCGTGATAAATGAGACTTTCTTTATGTCGGCCTCAAGGAGACTGATCTGGTGATACCCCGAGAATGCGTCCATGAAACTCAATAGCGCACTGTTAGGATCTGTAAAATCTACACACATCCGCCATTGGCCATTTGATTTTTTCACCATGACAACATTTGCCAGGATTATGGGTAATCACAAACCTCAATGAAATTGGCCGCCAGCAATTTATCGACTTCCTCTTTTATGGCCTTATTCTTTTCGGCTGAAAATTTCTTTTTCTTCTGCATGACGGGACGGATCGTGCTGTCAACATTCAAACGATGAACCATGACGGTCGGGGCTATTCCCGGCATCTCATCCGCCGAGAACGCGAACACGTCATCGTTTTCTCGTAGGAGAGTCACCAGGTTGATCCTGACCTCTTCAAAAGAAAAGAAAATATCAAAAATTTATCTATTGCTGCTGTTTTGGGTGGAAACCGCAGCAATAGATGTCAACAGGAAATTTTCAAAATTAATTGACTAGTTTGACCAGATCTATTGCTGCGGTTTCCACCTAAAACTGCAGCAATATATTAAAATATTATTTTTTTAATAATATTATAATCTATTGCTGCGGTTTCTTGCAGTAATAGGTCATTAGGGTTCTTTTATCTCATAGTAATTGCCAGCGTCGTTTCCCTCATAACTCATCACTTCACCCTCACTTCACCCTATCTCACTTCACCCTCTTCGTTGCCTCACCATCCAACCCCTCTTCCTTCACCAGATCGAACATCCAAATTCACTCAAATCCATAATAATTCCAGCAAAATTCGAACAATTCCAACATCAAAATTCAGCAACAATTCAAACATCAAAATTAAGCAATCCAAAACCAGATCGAGGTGGACGGAGAAAGAGAGAGAGAGAGAAAGGGGTTCGAAGGAGAGAGAAGTAGATCGAAGGAGAGAGAGGAGTTCGGTTACAACGACGGCGCCGCACTGCCAAAATCAGTGTTGCGAGTTCGGTTTTTGAAGTTCCTTGGATTCGAGAACAATATTCTATATTTCATTTCTCTAAACAATATTATCATTTCTCTTTTTATAATCTTCTATATTTCGGATTTATGGTTCATAAAAATTCTCATACTTTAAAGCTGGATCTTTTGACCCTCTAAAAGTGGGTTAAAAAAAACAAGGTTGGAATTTTGCTCTGAAGGAGAATTATTTTGTGGGTTTATTTAATGGGTTTTTTTCTGGGTCAGTAAAATGGCACCCTGAATCTGAAAACTTTGCAATTTTTATTTTGTCAGATTTGGCTGCAAAAATGGAAGATCAGGTGATTTGTTCGAATAATTTAGTTGGTGAACAATTTAATTTCGTTGTAGAAGAAGAGGAAGAGGAATTTAGAAGATGTTATGGGGAGGAAAGTGAGTGGAAGGAAAGGGATGAATCTGTGAAGGAAGAATCAACAGTGAAGATGTATTTTAAGGGAATTTCAAGATGTGGGTTTGGTGAATCTTGTTTTGGATTTACTGGAATTGGGGTTGTTGTTGAAGGTTCTAGATATTATTTGGCTTTGATTGATGGTCTGCTTGAGGTTCTAAAGACGAATATTCGGCATATTATTGCTTCTGTTATGAAAACGAGTTGAACTTGTGCATAAATTAGAGTAGTTTTCAAGTTTGCGTATGCTAAGATCGTTATCATGTATTTCAGTAACTTTTGTTTTGTCATTAAAAATTTAACTAATTTGTTCTTCAAGACTTATTTTCTTTTTACTCTTTTTGTTTTTCTTTTTTTGATTGTAGTTTTGTTTCATTGATCATAGATATTGTATTAATTATTAGGTATAGATATCAAGATATGATATTATTTTTCAATTATTTCGTTAGTCTTACATTGCACAATGAAAATGGAGGGAAGTGAAGGTTCGATGGTTTTTGGTAGGAACCGCAGCAATAGGTTGCCCTATTGCTACGGTTAAAAACCGTAGCAATAGGTAATTACCTATTGCTGCGCCCTTTATTGTTGCGCGGTGAAAACCGGCACAATAGGCCACTTAATGACCGCAACAATAAGCAATTATTCTACTAGTGATTGCTTTCTTTTTAGCTCTTTTTACTTTCCTTGTTGGCGGACTCAAATCATCAACAGGGATCCTCTGTGCCGGCTGCTCTAAAGCCGTTAAGTAGCATGACTTAGTTGTTTCTTAATTTCCTCTTATCTTTGATGTCGTACCCTGGTTGGATACATACAACATGGTTAGATGATAGGTGGATACCATCCCCTGAACGTCATGAATGAGTGGCCTTCCAACTATTGCATTGTATGCTCCCGGAACGTCAACTTCCAGGAATTCTGCCATCACATCCCTGGCGTCGTCGTTCTCGCCAACTCTGGCTGGAAGCTTGATGATTTCCTCAAGTATTGCTGACGCCCTAGTGAACCCTATCACCGGGTAGCGTACCGGCAGCAGATGCTCTCGTCCAATTATCAATTTCTCAAATGTTGAAAAAATATAAGATGTTGGCAGAACTTCCTCCATCTAACAAAATTCTGTGAATCAAACAGTTTGCAACTTTTAAGGTGACCACCAGCGGGTCATCATGGGGGTATATCACATGCTTTGCGTCTTCGACTGAGAATGACATGGTTGGCATGGCTGGTGGTTTCTTCCAATGGCAACTCTGACTAAAGTTCACCTGATGCCTAAACTCCTTTAGGCTGGCCTTTGCCCCACTGACACTTTCGCCATGAATTGAGCCGCCACTAATTACATGTATCCCCCCTATCCGAGACTGGACATTTTGATATGTAGACTTCACCAAATCGCCCTCATTCGTCTGAACTTTATACTGAGTGAAATAGCCTCTACGGATGACATCTTTCAAATTATCCTTGAAATGTCTACAATCTTCAGTTAGGTACCCGTGATCTCCATGAAAATCACACCACTTAGTCTTTTCACGGTTCTTATGGAACATCTGCTTTGGACGTTGCCACTTGCCACTGTTCTTATTCATTGTATATATGTGCTCTAGAAGTTGTGCGCTGGGTGTACGCATCAAACTTCTCTTTGCGTTCACCTTTTTCCCGGTCACCACGCTCTCGGTCATTTCCTTTCTTGACCATGTTGGACTCTTTTCTTTCATCGCGGCTGCGATCATTGTCGCGACCCTTATCCTTCTGTGGCTTCTCATCCTTCTTTTTATCGGACTCCTTATACTGGTTGTTAGCAGCCTTATGAAATTCTTCCCCTCTTATGAAATCATGTGCTTTCCCCAATACCGGCCACAGTGACGTGAAAGTCTTATAGCCCAGATAACTCCTGAATGGAGATCCTTCCTTCAGTCCCGTCATTAAGGCCATGACCGCCACATCCTACTGTAATTAAGGAATAGATACGGCTCGACATTGAAACGACCGATATAATCCCGGAGAGATTCTGCTTCTCCCTGCCTGATTGACAATAACTCCCCAGTAGTCCGTTCACGGCGCCAATTGCTCACCAAATGAGTACTGAACATGGATGAAAGCTGAGAGAAACTAGAAACATTATCAGGTCTGAGACTTTTGAACCAGGTCTGAGCAATGCTAGCAAGAGTGGACGGGAACACCTTACACCAGATAGCATCCACTTGTGTGTAAAGATACATGTGTCCTTCATAGTACGCGACGTGATCGTCGAGATCTGAGCTGCCATCATACTTGCATGATGGCATTTTGATTATGGGCATGGGATGATTCATTATCTCTAGTAGGAAGGGAGAGAGTTTAGGCTTGATCAACAAGTGTCCGCCAGCCGAATAGTTACTAGCACCATTGGTGATGTGTGCCCGCTGTCGTCCCTCAGGTGTGAAGGAACGCAATTTCCTTATCAGCATACCGTCAGCGTTTCTACCAGCCATAGCCAGTGATCGCTTACGGGGTTGACCGCCTCTATCATTAGGAGTAGGGGTGTTATTACGCTGAGGTGTGCCCGCTAAAATCTGAATGAATGATGCTACAGTTATAAACTATTCCTGGAGAGAATTGACTCAACTGAGCCATATTGAGTGGGATGCCACCAGTGTTTACCTGAGATATGTTATTCTCAGGACTTTGTTGACCAGTGTTGTTCTCGGGCACCCTGAAGTGAAACTCAGGTGTCCCTGTAGGTCCGGTAATAAGGGGCTGAGAAGACCCTTGACCGGTTTCGAACCATGGTGGACCGCGACTTGTGGTGTCCGTTTTGTCCATGACCACTTCACAAAGATGGGAGGCCCTGCTTTTAGCGTCAAGTTGTTTCGATGTTGAAACAGTGGCGGACCTCAAAAATATCTTTCAGTAAATGAGTGGGGGCGTCCGTGAGTAGAGAGTTGCAAGGAAGACAAACGTAAACTACCCACGGGGGGATGCGAGGAAACCCCCTCCGACACTCAAGTCAGTATGTGTCCGATAAGGATTTAGAGAGAGAAAGTAGAGAGAAAAAGATAAGAAATATCTGTGTGAGAGAATGTACCTACAGAATAGTTCCATTTGGCTATTTATAGGAGTATTGTTCATCTGATAGGATGGAATCCTTTAACACGTGTACGACTGAGATGAGTCTGACTGGAGGGAAGATTCTCTTGTTTTGTCCTATTTGGTGGTCGCGAGCACCATCTCGGACCATTGTCAAGAGTGGCTTGGTTCGTCACGGTGAGATCGCGTCCTAGGAGATTCATGTTTGACACAAGAAGTGTGTCCGATAGCGAACTTGGGTACCCACCCATACAGTTATTAGTTACACAAGTTAAATTGTAAAAAGTTAATTTTATGGATATACATATTGAGTTGAATCTACCAAGATCCCACATGAGTATATATTTTCCTCACATACAGATAATACAAGGGTCAAAATTGAAAATGGAAATAATGTCTAGAGTCAATATTAGACAATTATTCAAAACGAAGGAAGTATATCTCAAGATATATTTTCACGGGTTTGTTTTTCTTATTGGAAAAATTGACAAGAATAGTCCCTAACTGTGAGCGTTCCTCTATTTTCAGCCCCAACTTTTGTTTATTTCATCCCAACTTTGGGGTTTGTTTTATAACTGGTCACCGATTTAACTAGTTAATACTTCTTTAATTGGTTTCCTTTTTCCTCCTCTATCTGTCTCCTCCATCTTCCTCCCTAGCTACCCCTCTTCTTCCCCCTCCCTCGCCACCCCGTTACCCTCGCTTATCAAACCTGAAACCCACTACTTCTCCCTTGCCATCCCTCCTCTTCCCCCTCCCTTTGACCCTGCCACCAACGAAACCCCCTCTCCCTTCCATGCAACCCCAGAAACCCTGCATTATCGTTGTACTTTCTCTTATTTTTTACATCTTCACTGTTTCCGACGTCAGAGAAAAACATCCAGTGACACCGAACTTCACCTGTGGCGGAGAGCTTGAAGATCAGGCAATGGATGAGTCGAAGGAATTAAACGTCATCGAGTACACTGAAGTATAATGCTTAAAAATGGCGTTGTAAATATACTAGCGGAACTTGCCACCATTGATGTTAAATTAACTTCTCTCAAACCTCTCTATCTTATTATCTTTCTCTTCTAGCTCACCGAATTCCATTTCAATCAAAGAATAACATATTAAAATCAAAATCACAAGTTGGTAGTGTAAGATGAATTGCATGCTGCTTTTGGACAATATCGATCTTCAGACCCTAAGTTTGAAAACAGAGAGAGAGAAAAATGGTGATAACTTTGGTTTGGGTGGGTTTTTAGGTATTTCAAGGGGAGGTTTGGGTGGGATTGATGGTGGGTAGGGTTATCCAGGTGAGTGTGGGTGATGGTGGTAGGATAGTTGTACTTTTGGAGCGGCATGGTGGTTTTGGGGTGGCTAAAATGGCACGCTAGATGGTGAGGGTGATTTATCTATGGGATATTATCTCAAATAACCCTGACTTATAGGCCTTTTTCCAATATAACCTTGACTTTGACAGGCATGTCTCCGGTAACCCCGAACTTGATTTTTGTCATTAAACTGGATGGAATTTGTCACGCCGCTAACTAGACCCTAGCTTGTTTTGACTTTTGCTAAATTCATCTATTTCTCTCTCTTGTTCTTCATCTCTTCTAGATCAATCAATTCTTCCGAATTTGTGTGCATCTTGACCTCCCTAACGCGTTTTATGGGGAAATCCTATGTTGTAAATTTGTGTGTTTTTAGACAAATAGGATCCATTTCCTCCTTTGTGATTCTGTTATGAGGTGATTTTTTTAAAATAAAAAATAATCCAGCATATGTAAACAAAGAAAAATGCTTAAACAAGTCCCATGTTCATGATCTACAGAGGACACACTTTGGACCGGAATTCCCAGAATCTATACAAATCCAAATACTCCAGAGGCACTAGCAACTATGAGAAAGCTCGTCAATAACGGAAACTATTCAGAAGCTACTGTTGTGGCTGATAAGGAGCTCTCCGGAGAACCATCTGATGTATGCTCCTCCATTTGCTTTCTAAAGCTAATTGTATGAATGTTGATAAAATAGCTTTTTCTCGTCAATTTAGCAGTAGCAGCAGATGGGTGGTGGTTCATTGCCTTCAAGTGGTGGTGGTGCAACGCCGAATTCGAATTCGAATTCGAATCAGAAATCGAATTCTCCACACATCTCCTGCAATCCCGTTTCGAACATCTCCTGCTTCTCCTCAACCTGTTGTAATTGCAGTTGCTTTCCCCCCATCTTCTACTGTCTTCTCCAAGTACTCGTACTCATCGAAATACATTGGAATTTGTTAAGAACCACGATTAATTGATGCAACTTGGCGAAATTGAAAGCCCTGCTATCGAAATTGAAATTGGGTATGATAAATTAGGGAAAGTTGTCAAACTTTAGGGTTTAGGAGGTTCTGGCGAGTTACGTAGAGAATTGAGATGAAATAAAAATAAAAAACCACTCTAGCGAAAATAGCTTTCTTTTTGTTCTAGTTTTGGACAAGTGGTTGGATGATGGTGGTTTTAAAGATTAAGGAGATTTACCTAGGTTGAAGAGAGAAAAAGTGGTGGAAACCATTGATGAATGCTTGAGAAGAGATGAAGAACAAGAGAGAGAAAGAGATGAATTTAGCAAAAGTCAAACCAAATTAGGGTCTAGTTAACGGCGTCACAAATTTCATCCAGTTTAATGACAAAAATCAAGTTCAGGGTTATCAGAGACTGGCCTGTCAAAGTCAGGGTTATATTGAAAAAAGGTCTATAAGTCAGGGTTACCTGAGATAATATCCCTTTATCTATTGTAGCAGGTCATTAATCTATACTAGGACCATTATTGTAAAACATACTCCAAAATCTGGAACACTAACAAATAATCAAAAGTTGGGACTGAAAGTGGTGGAACGGCCATAATTAGAACTGTTCTTGTCAAAAAAAAAATTCATATTTGGATTTTTTAGTTTTTTTATGTTGTTATTACCAATGTTTTTTAAAGTTAATTTAGATTTGTTTAAAACGGTAATTTTCGTAGATGATACGTTTATTAATGTAACATAATTGTTATGTCTGTTATTTTGCATAATTTACATATTAATTAGAGTTATCTTTAGTTGGTCACTAAAACCAAAATTTTATCAAAAATTATCCTAAATTCGCCATATATATATTTATTATCCAAAATCTTATTCACCAACCTTTCAAATCTTGAGACTCGTGGTGATGCACGATTTCTTATTAGTGTATTAAAATTAAAACCACTTGTCATTCGGTGTCACAGTAAATTCATTATGTATGATGATGTTTGATTGGGCATAAAATTCCCGGAAAAAAGTAGCTTCCCATATTCCTTTGTTTCGTTGAAAAAGGTTGGCAAATAGGGGTCCGGATCCTTTAGAGTTTTATGAAAACTCTACAAAGTAGAGTTGAATCCTAACCATATATTATAAAATCAAGAGATCATGATTAATGCGAAAGGAAAAGATATGGGCAGGATATTCGGGGGAAAAATAGGGGGGATCTTTGGGAGAAAATACAAGCCTTTGATTTCTTAATCAACGACTGATATTTAATGAACTCTACCGTGTAGAGTTATTTTGAAACTCTAGAGGATCTCAACACAAGTTTTAAACCCTAATCTTCATCTTACTATTTGCTTTATCATTCCCAGAACTATTCCTTTTTGAAGTGGATCTCTCGTCTCACAAGGCTCGCAAGCTCCAATGATATTGGATCTTCGAATTTTAGTAAGGACTTAAAAAGATCACACAAAAATTAAGTGATAAAACTCGATATTCGGAAGTATGAGAGTCTCTCATGAATCGCAGTCAATGAATTCAACACCAATCACAGTTAATGTTGTGTGGACTGTGGATTAACCAAAACCCATAGCAACAAGCTCAATAATTAATAACACAATAATACACACTATTTTGTTGATGATTTTCGTAGCCAATAGGCATCATAAAAGCATTATCTAAACATTACACAATAAACTGAATTGGAATCCTAATACTAATCCTAATTGTGCTGTTCATATAAGTTTTGGTGTACCTAACTTTTATTTTTTTTAAACTTTGGAATTCAGGATGTCTCATCCCATTTATTTCAGAGTTAGTCTTGCGTGGACCTGGTCCACAATAATATTATTGTGGACCAAAACCACTTATTTAACATAGTGACCATTTTTTTCCATATAATAACCTTTTCAAATTTTAAGTTACACTATACAGTCACTATCTATCATAGTGACTGTTTTTTTTAATATAGTAACTCTTTCTCACATTAGTTTATTATGATAAAATTTTCACTTTGTGACATAGTAACCTTTTTTTTTCATAGTCAAACTTCATAATTTATATCTATTCATCTTTTATATTTATTTTTTTATATAGTGATCCTTTTTTTTCATAAATAACATGAATTAGCATTAGGTCCACACTAATTTAGTAATTAGTGTGGACCAAGTCCATATAAGCTTTTTACTTTATTTCATAGAATAAAATAAAAAAATAAAAAATCCAAGTTTATTTTCTTAGTTGCTAATAAGTCCAAAACACGTGTCCCGTCTCCTCTTTCTATATCTACCACATCTTCCTTAGTCGGTCACCTATCAGTTATCACACTCCGAGAGCATCACTAAAATTTCTAATTCAAGTGTTACTGCACATTTTCCGTCCTCGTAAAACTTTGGAAATATGTCTCAGGTTGTGCTCATTTCAGAATGTTTTGTGCGACCCAAATCCGTGATTCATCACTCTGAAAAGGACCTTGACCTGAGTCCAATCGCTTTAGAATTGCTGTCACTAGAAACACACAATATGGTCTCCTTTCCAATACCTCATCATCTCCAAACACCAAGAATATCTTTGATAACCTTCAAAACTCTCTTTCTCATACCGTTGTCTATTTTTACCCTTTGGCTGGTCGCCTCGTTACCAAAAAATACGAAGATAGAACATAGCTGCTCTGTATTCGTCGATTGCCGTAGGGGTCCCGAAAACTTGCTGCAAAATCTCTTTTTCTCCTTCCTATGTGTTTTAGCCATTTAATAGGCTTTAATTATGAGGTAGGCAATTTTCCCCCAATTCAATTAAAAGGCTATGGCAATAGCTATGGGTTAGTGAAATCATTACAAACTTTTCCTTTTTGCCCCAAGTTATGTTAATTCTTCCGGTTTTGGAACTGATTTTGTCTTTCAAACTTCCCAAATAAACTTTAATTGGGTTAAAGGTTTTGTGTTTCCTCCTAATAAGTACGAGACAGCTGGGTTAATTAGGGTTTCTCTAGTGAGAGTATTAAATGTGAGTGTGAGTTATCTCTAGTGTTTTGGATTGTTGTGCTAGGCTAGAGTGCTATTAGTAGGTGGTGATGTGACTTTGTCGGATTTTCGAATTAAGGTGCTGGCAAAGCATACTTGTTTTGGTTATAATTCTCTGAATTTCCATGGTGAAGCATTTAATTTGATGGAATTGCTCATTCAATTGGCTGAGAAGGGTGCTCCTCCCTGTAATTCTCGTATCCAAGGGAAACATCCTGATAAGTATGAATTATTATATATTATAACCTTTTTATTCCCTTTTACTAGCTCCTTATTAGTATTATAAACTACAAGTTGTGGGTTTTAATAGTTTTCATAGGTTATTTAGTAATTACGTTTATATGTTTATTTATTAGTTTCACCTGTGTTAGATTTTATACTATTAATAATATATCTAATGTTAGCAGGTGCATAATAATTTTGGAGTTTCAGAAATGGAAATTGGTCTTAGAGAATTTATGGTGTAAAACCATTTCACCCAAGTCACGTTGCAAGAACACGTAGTAGGAAATTTAGATTTCCTTGGATGACAATAGAAGTGACCATTGCATTAGTGGGCCAAGCCCAATGTAAGCAAAAGGAATTACACTCAGCAATATGAAGGAAGGGGTTTGCTGTTTGTGCTACAAAACCCCACGTGGGTATTTGAAGAAGGAAAGAAAGAAAACTTTATGTTTTCATGGGCTTGGAATGACGCAGCAGCAAGGGAATCAATAGGAGGGCAAGCAGCACGCAGCAGTATAAGGGGGAGAATAAAAGAAAGAGGAGAAAGGAGGGGTTTGGAAGCGGCAGACAGAACAGAACAAAAAAAAATAGCAGCGACGAAGCAGAGAGGAGAGCACGAGCAGTTCGACGAAGTAGAGCAACGCAGGACGGCGGGAGTCGAACTTCGAAGCTTTTCCATCTGCGTTTCCAGCCATGATTTCTCCTATTTTGGTGATGTTTCTCCATACTATGAGTAGCTAATTTTCTTTTTCTAGGACTTAGATGAAACCCTTTTAGTATGAATTGATATTTTAAGAGTGTTTGAGAATTGAATTTTGGTTTATGATTGCATAACTATTGAGATTATTATTGGGTTGATTATTGTTTGCAATATAATTGATGATTATTCTTGTAGAATTAATTATTGATTTTTATTGTTATTAAATTTACATACTTTGTTCTTGTAGTTCAAAGTGTGATGTTATGCATTGGTGTTTGATGATTTGTGGTTAAAAGTTGAATAATTTATGCTTTGTTTAGATAAGTTATGTCACCTAATTAATCACAATACTACTTTTGTGAGTATTCCGGCTTGTAGTTTAGGATACTTGATAAACCTATTAATTCTCATTCCAATTAATCGATTAGTCATATTATTAGTGGTGGATTCGATTGTCTTAGATTCCGTATTATTGTCTGTTCTCCGATTCACTTTTGTTATTGTCAAGTTTAGTTAGTTATTTTATATTTCAGATATAGTATAATTATTTCACAACCAAATCATTATATTTATATTTAGGATAAAATTGGTAGACATTAGGTTTAATTTTAATCAACTGTTCCATGTGGATACGATACCCTATTATTTATCACTTACTACTAAGTCTTGTACACTTGCAAGAATAGGGTTTTAAAGCTTGTCTAAAATCGCTATCAAGTTTTTGGCGCCGTTGCCAGGGAACGGTGTTTGGTTAATGTAATTTATTGTCTACTAGTTTATTTCTTATTATAATATTAATTTTCTGTTTTTCTTATTTGCTTTTCTTTATTAATTTCTTAGATACTTTCGCATTTTACAAGTATTGAAGGTTGGAGAGAAGTTGTCGAATAAATTTCTCAAAGATCAGGTGCTTTCTTTCCACTTTATACTTCAATTTTGTGCTTGTTTTTGTATTTTTAGTTAATGTTTGGTCGTAGATCATTATCGTTTGATTTAAATCCCTATAATCCTAAAATTGAACGCACACTTAGAGAACTAAGGGCTTTACGTCAAGTTAATAACTCTGATTCTGAGACTGAGACTGAATCTAATTCAATGGGTGATCCAGAACCTAGACAACTTAGTGAGTATTTCACTCCTAGTACTTACATTTCTCCTGTAGGTAGTCGAATGCCCACTATAACTAGGAGATTTGAAATTAAACCTCAGACTATTCAATTGCTTCCTTCTTTTTATGGTCTTGAATCTGAAAATCCATACAAGCATATTGACGAGTTTCTAGAGGTATGTTCAACTTTTAATCAACCTGATGTACCAAATGAAGAAATTTATTTCTTACTTTTTCCTTTCTCACTAAAAGATAAAGCGAAACATTGGTGGACTACAAAAGAAAACATTACTAATTGGCAAAATCTAGTTACTCAATTTCTGAAGAAATATTTTCCAATTGGTAAATTAACTAAGATTAGACGCGAAATTACAACATTTTCTCAATTACCTAGTGAACAATTCCATGAGAGTTGGGAGAGATTTAGGGATATTTTACGTAGTTGTCCACACCATGAAGTCCCTAAATGGCAACAAGTGCAAAGTTTTTATTCTGGTTTAGATGAGCGTAATCAACAAATGATTGATGCTTCTTGTGGTGGTACCTTTTTCATAAAAACTCCTAATGAAGCATGGGAACTATTTGAGCATTTAAGTGATAATTCTCTGCAACATGCTAATTCTTCACGTATGGGAATTTCTAGATCACTAGGAAGTAAAGGTGGTATTTATGAAATATCTCATTCTCCTGATCTGTCAAGCAAAGTAGAGGTTCTCACTAAAAAGTTGGATCAATTAATGGCTATTAACAACATGAATATGAACCCCCACTACTTCTCATGATGTATGTTCAATATGTGCGAATCCTAGTCATTTTCTCACAATTGTCCTACTATATACTCTGAAGTATCACATGAACAGGTGAATGCAGCACAAGGATATTCTCCGCACAATAATCCATATTCAAATACTTACAATCAGGGTTGGAGAAATCATCCGAACTTCTCATGGAAGCAAAATTCTGGTGAGGTACATCAAGGGCAGCGAGCTACTCGAGTTAATCAACCTGGTATGAGTAACATTCCTCCTGGTTTTCAAGCTCAAAGGTATGTCACACCTACCGCACTCTTTGCACAACCTCGCTCCTAATTCGAATGTGAAAAAATCATGTCTTCATTGGGGACTGTAACTTCTACATTAGGTACTATTACTTCTTCGATTAAAGCTTTGGAAAATAAGATGCATATAGTTGATTCTCATACCCAGTCTATAGCTAAGCTTGAAACGCAAATAGGTCAACTAGCTAATACAATGACTAAAAGAGACGATGGCAAGTTACCTAGTAATTCAGTTGAAAATCCTAAGAACCATAATTATGAACAAGTTAAGGTCATTATGACCCTTAGAAATGGCGAGAGATGTAGATAACTTAGTAGAGGAAAAGAAAAAGCATGATAAATCTGATGAGTTGGAAACTAAGGAAAATGTAACTGAAAAAGGAAATGATAACTCCCTTTCCCCTACTGTTTCTAAATCTTCACATTCTATTCCTTACGAACCTAGAGTTCCTTATCCTCAAGCTTTGGATGCACCTTCACCTTATGGTAAGAACAAGCAAAAAGAAGATATTTTAGAGACTTTCAAACAAGTTAAAATTAATCTTCCTCTCTTGGATGCAATAAAACAATTCCTGCCTATGCTAAATTCCTTAAAGATATGTGCACTTTTAAAAGATAATCGATGGCACATTGTTCTAAAAAAGTTGTCCTAAGTGAACAAGTAAGCTCTATTTTGCAGTTTAACAACACACCTAAGTTTAAAGATCCTGGTGTCCCTACTATTTCTTGTTATATTGGTGATCATAAAATTGAAAAGGCGCTTTTAGATTTAGGTTCAAGTGTTAATCTGATCCCTTATTCAGTGTATGAGCAACTAGGCTTAGGTGAGCTACAACCTTTTAATTGTACCTTGCAATTAGCTGATAGGTCTGTCAGAGTTCCTAGAGGTAGGATTGATGACGTTTTAGTTAAAATTGACAAAGGTTTCTTTCCTGTAGACTTTGTAGTATTAGATATGGAGTCTGGTAACCCTTCTAAGAATATTCCTTTAATTCTTGGGCGTCCGTTCTTAGCCACTGCTGATGCTACTATAAACTGTCGCTCTGGAGAGATGATGGTTTCTGTTTTGAATATGAGAACTAAACTTAATATTTTTAGAGCTTCTTCTCAACCTACATTTAAAAATGAATCTGAATGTTTCTTTGTTGATTTGATTGATGAGTTAGTTGAGGAGCTTTACCTGCACTCATATCTAAAGATGCTCTAGAAACTAGTATTGCACATGAAAACATTGAGACATATAACTTAGGAAATGTTTCTCAAGTCTTGAGCTCCATTCTTGATCAAACTTCTATTTTAGAAACTTCTTCTTGGGTGTCTAGAAATGAGCCTTTACCACCGTTCTCCGAGTCTCCAGCCCCATCATCTATAGTTTCTCCACCTAAACTTGAGTTAAAACCTCTTCCATTTACCCTCAAGTATGCATATCTAGGATCTAATGAGACTTTACCAGTAATAATTTCATCTGAATTATCTAATGAGCAGGGGAATCGCCGCGATTAAGGTTTTGGCGGATCATAAAAGAGCTATAGGATGGTCTCGTAGAGATTTAAGAGGAATTAGTCCTTCTATTTGTATGCATAGGATCTTTTTAGAAGAAAATGCTAAACCTACGAGTGAGATGCAACGAAGGTTAAACCCACACATGAAAGAAGTAGTCATGAAAGAGGTTGTGAAACTTTTAGATGCTGGTATCATATACCCTATTTCTGACAGTCAGTGGGTTAGTCCCGTGCAAGTTGTTCCTAAAAAGTCTGGTATTACAGTTGTGAAAAATAGTGAAGGAGAGCTTGTTCCTACTAGGGAGACCACATGTTGGCGAGTTTGTATTGATTATAGGAAGCTTAATTCTGTGACTAGGAAAGATCACTTTCCATTACCTTTTATTGATCAGATCCTAGAAAAGTTAGCTGGTCAAAGTTATTATTGCTTTCTTGATGGCTATTCCGGTTACAATCAATTGGCTATTTATCCTGAAGATCAAGAGAAAACTACTTTTACATGTCCTGCAGGTACTTTTGCATTTAGAAGGATGCCTTTTGGGTTATGTAATGCACCTTCTACTTTCCAAAGATGTATGATGTCGATCTTTTGTGATATGGTTGACAAATTTTTAGAGGTGTTTATGAATGATTTCTCTATTTTCGGGTCTTCATTTGATTAGTGTTTAGGTAACTTGACTGCTGTTTTAAGGAGATGTGAAGAGGTAAATCTTATTCTGAGTTGGGAAAAGAACCATTTTATGGTTAAGGAAGGTATTGTTTTGGGTCATAGGATTTCAGAGAAAGGTATTGGAGTCGATAAAGCTAAAGCTGATATCATCTCCAATCTTCCTATTCCTACTTCTGTTAAGCATGTTAGATCCTTTCTAGGCCATGCAGGTTTTTATAGGAGATTCATTAAAGACTTCAGTAAGCTTGTTAGACCCCTCACCAATCTTCTTGCTAAAGATACCACCTTTGTTTTCGATCAACCATGTGTTGAGTCTTTTGAAAAGATAAAATCGTTACTCGTGTCATCACCTATAGTGCAGCCGCCTAATTTTTCCTTACCTTTTGAAATTATGTGTGATGCATCTGACTATGCTGTTGGTGCAGTACTTGGTCAAAAGGTAAATAAAGCAACTCATGTAATTTATTATGCTAGCCGAACTCTTACGGATGCTCAGAAAAATTACTCTACCACTGAAAAAGAGTTACTAGCCATTGTGTTTGCACTTGATAAGTTTCGCTCATATCTTCTATGCTCGAAAGTCATAATATATTCTGATCATGCAGCTTTAAGATACTTATTGTCTAAGAAAGAGTCAAAGCCTAGACTAATTAGGTGGATTCTCCTGTTACAAGAATTTGATATTGAAATTAAAGATAAAAGGGGATCCGAAAATTCAGTCGCTGATCATCTATCTAGGCTTATCCTTGAACATACTAATGATGTAGCTGTGCATGACAAGTTTCCTGATGAACAATTGTTTGCAGCTTCACATACACGTCTTCCTTGGTTTGTGCATTTTGTTAACTATCTTGCTTCTGGACAGATACCGTCACAGTGGTCAAAACAAGAGAAAGACAGGTTCTTATCCCAGGTTAAACATTATTATTAGGAAGATCCTTATTTGTTTAAGCATTGTTTAGACCAAGTAATTAGAAGATGTGTACCTGAATCTGAATATCATGATATTCTATCATTTTGTCATTCTTATTCTTGTGGTGGACACTTTGGAGGTAAGAGAACAACTGCTAAAGTACTCCAAAGTGGATTTTATTGGCCCACGTTATTTAAAGATGCACATCAATTTTGTCTAGCTTGTGATAGATGTCAGAAAACAGGTGCTATATCTCGTCATAACATGATGCCTCTCACCCCTATTTTGATTGTTGAGATTTTTGATGTATGGGGTATAGATTTTATGGGCCCTTTTCCACCATCTTTTGGCTTTTTATACATATTAGTTGCTGTTGATTACGTATCCAAATGGGTTGAAGCCAAAGCCACTAGGACTAATGATCATAAAGTAGTGATGGAATTTGTTAAAGATCATATATTATATCGATTTGGGGTACCTAGAACACTCATTAGTGATGGGGGCAGCCATTTTCTTCATCGTTCTTTTGAGTCTTTGCTAAGAAAGTATCATGTCACCCATAAAGTAGCTACTCCTTATCACCCTCAAACTAGTGCTCAAGTAGAGGTGTCTAATCGTGAAATAAAATCTATTTTGGATAACACCGTTAAACCTGATAGAAAAGATTGGTTTTTAAGGTTAAATGATGTACTTTGGGCTTATCGTACTGCATTTAAGACCCCAATAGGCATGTCACCATATAGACTAGTTTTTGGAAAAGCATGTCATCTTCCCGTTGAGTTAGAACATAGGGCTTTTTGGGCTACTAAAGCTTTTAATTTTGATATGAAACAAGCTGGTTTTAACCGTCGTCTTCAATTGAGTGAATTAGATGAATTACGTAATGATGCTTATGAGAATGCGAAAATATACAAGGCTAAAACTAAGGCTTTTCATGATAAACATATTGTAAGAAAAACATTTGAACCTAATCAGCAAGTTTGGCTTTTTATTTTTAAGCTCAAATTTTATCCTGGCAAATTACGTTCTAGGTGGGATGGTCCTTTTGTTGTTGAGCAGGTTTTTCCTTCAGGTGCTATACAGATTTCAGACCCTCGAGATGGACGTCTTCTTATGGTAAATGGACAACGATTGAAACATGTCGTGTCTCGTGAAGTTGAGGAAGGTCTGATTGAATCCATTAACCTGGTAGACCCTATTTACATTGATTGATGCATATGGTTATGTCCGGCTGAAGACTTAAACTTAGCACTAACTGGGAGGCAACCCAGGATTATCTTTTACTTTTATTACCTTTTATGTAGTTTTTTTTTAGGTAATTAGATTTCTGTTTATGAATTCCTAACTCTTGGCTAGTATAGAACTTGTTCTGTTTTGCAGGATTTTGCTACTGCCTACTATAAGTGTGCGCACATCATCATGGACTTGGAATATAGCACACCACACGTGGACAACTTTGCACAATTCAACAATACATCTACCATCCACCAGGTTGTGTTGTTCCTTTCTCTTCTTTTTCTTTTATTATTCTTGCATTGAGGACATTGCAAAAATTAAGTGTGGGGGGGGAGAATGGATGCACTGGGTATATTCAGATGGTTTGGTGATGTGTAATGTGCTTTGTGGTTATTTTCGATGCTAGAAAGTGTTATTTGAGTGAATTACAGATTTAACTAAGTGGCACATATTGCCTTTTGTCCTGTTTATGGGGACATGCTGTCCAAATTTTTACAAAAATGTTGAGTTTTATATGCTATTATGTGTCTAATTAAGGGTAGATGTGCAGCATTCATTGTCATCTCTTAGAGGAGCAACTAGTTAATGAGAATAATTGATAATAGGCTCTAATCTAACAAAGTTTTACTCAAATTCCATTTTATTACATAAAAAGAAAAAAAATTGAAGCTATGAATGTGAAGACTTTACTCTTGCAACTTATTAAATATACCTGAACAATGCTTATTTGTAATCTAGCACACTTTCTTCATTGGCTTAGATGCGGGGTATGGAGGAAGGACTGTAATACTTTAATCAACCTAATTAGTACCTATGCTTTTCTTGGTGATCTTTCACTGCTCTTGGTTACTGGAGAATTACTTGACTTTGTTAAAAAACAGTGAGAATCATGGTTCAGAAAAAAATTAATGGATTAGTAATCCAAATTATATCAAAATTGTGAGAATGTTAACCATTGAAAAAAGAAAGAGAGAAAAAAAAAAGCATAGAAAAAGCCTCAAAAGCAATGCAAACAACAAAGTATCGAGTACTCCTTTGAGATCATTGGGTGGCAAGTGCAATGTCATATGAAAGAGACGATCCATGTACAGGTACTAAGTGCCTCTTGTACGGAAAAGTATGTGGGAATCAACTGAAACAGTAATCAAGTTCAACTAAAGTACCTCGTATTCGAACGTCAATACACTTGCACATGAGCACCTAGATTACTTATGAGATCAAACAAATTTATTACAAAGGTTGCTTGAGAATAAAAGTTCAATAGCGTTCATAGCTTGCTAACCTAACAAGAATGTTTTTTATGTCTAACTTTTAAGTTCTTTTAAAACAAAACTGTTTTAGCCTATTGTTAAACTCTCGTAGTTGGGTTTCTTCTTTGAGAGATGGTGGAGTGATACGACCCAAGTTGGTCTTGAGAGATATTGGATGTTGCTTTGTTATTTTCTTTGCTCGAGGACTAGCAAAGTTATAGTGTGGGATAGTTGATAAGTACGAATTATTATATATTATAACCTTTTTATTCCCTTTTACTAGCTCCTTATTAGTATTATAAACTACAAGTTGTGGGTTTTAATAGTTTTCATAGGTTATTTAGTAATTACGTTTATATGTTTATTTATTAGTTTCACCTGTGTTAGATTTTATACTATTAATAATATATCTAATGTTAGCAGGTGCATAATAATTTTGGAGTTTCAGAAATGGAAATTGGTCTTAGAGAATTTATGGTGTAAAACCATTTCACCCAAGTCACATTGCAAGAACACGTAGTAGGAAATTTAGATTTCCTTGGATGACAATAGAAGTGACCATTGCATTAGTGGGCCAAGCCCAATGTAAGCAAAAGGAATTACACTCAGCAATAGGAAGGAAGGGGTTTGCTGTTTGGGCTACAAAACCCCACGTGGGTATTAGAAGAAGGAAAGAAAGAAAACTTTATGTTTTCTTGGGCTTGGAATGACGCAGCAGCAAGGGAATCAATAGGAGGGCAAGCAGCACGCAGCAGTATAAGGGGGAGAATAAAAGAAAGAGGAGAAAGGAGGGGTTTGGAAGCGGCAGATAGAACATAACAAAAAAAAGAAATAGCAGCGACGAAGCAGAGAGGAGAGCACGAGCAGTTCGACGAAGTAGAGCAACGCAGGACGGCGGGAGTCGAACTTCGAAGCTTTTCATCCGCGTTTCCAGCCATGATTTCTCCTATTTTGGTGATGTTTCTCCATACTATGAGTAGCTAATTTTCTTTTTCTAGGACTTAGATGAAACCCTTTTAGTATGAATTGATATTTTAAGAGTGTTTGAGAATTGAATTTTGGTTTATGATTGCATAACTATTGAGATTATTATTGGGTTGATTATTGTTTGCAATATAATTGATGATTATTCTTGTAGAATTAATTATTGGTTTTTATTGTTATTACATTTACATACTTTGTTCTTGTAGTTCAAAGTGTGATGTTATGCAATGGTGTTTGATGATTTGTGGTTAAAAGTTGAATAATTTATGCTTTGGTTAGATAAGTTATGTCACCTAATTAATCACAATACTATTTTTGTGAGTATTCCGGCTTGTAGTTTAGGATACTTGATAAACCTATTAATTCTCATTCCAATTAATCGATTAATCATATTATTAGTGGTGGATTCGACTGTCCTAGATTCCGTATTATTGTATGTTCTCCGATTCACTTTTGTTATTGTCAAGTTTAGTTAGTTATTTTATATTTCAGATCTAGTTTAATTATTTCACAACCAAATCATTATATTTATATTTAGGATAAAATTGGTAGACATTAGGTTTAATTTTAATCAACTGTTCCCTATGGATACGATACCCTATTATTTATCACTTACTACTAAGTCTTGTACACTTGCAAGAATAGGGTTTTAAAGCTTGTCTAAAATCGCAATCACATCCCTATATAGTGGGTGCTCGGGTGATATTAACGCATTCCTCTTATCAATTTTATTCTTGTTTGGTAGCTCTTAAATTTTCTGCAAGCTCATTTTCAGTTAAGATGGTTAGTCCTATTAATTTCAAAGATGCTTTGCTAGCAAACCCTACCTCGAATTCTGAAAATGGAACTCCTGTTCCTAATTCAGTGACTCCTTCTGTTAGTTTTAATCCTCAAAATGACCCCCCATCCACCTTGTTACCCTGAAGCTGTGGTGCTTGATAGTTTATCTCAAGTCCAGAAGGATATTATTAAGCTTACTAAGTCTTGTTTACTTGCTAAGATGTTTTCTGCTACTGTGGTCTTGCGTACTATTATTTCAAGAATAAAGGCAGACTGGAAAATTGTTAAAGGTGATGTAGACTGCCTGGAAATAGGCAATGGGTGGATTTCGTTGCGCTTTGCTAATCCCCATGACCTTTCTCTTGTGTGGAGTGAAAGGCCCTGGCATATCCAAGGTGATCTCTTTGTTTTATCTCCCTGGAAGCCCTCCTTTGATCCATATATGGAGGAGGAGATTAAGTGGGTTGATTTACGGGTAAGGATTCCCAGGCTTCCCACTGAATTATTGAATTTTGATTCAATTGCTAATTTGTTAGTTTCTAATGATATTGGCGCTCTTATTAAGCTTGATCAAAGGTCATTATTACGCAACAAAATTCGTTTTGATAGAGCCTGTGTTAAAGTTGATATTCAAGGTCCATTGTTAGAATTTACAGAAGTGAGTAGGGTTGGTGCTTTAATTCATGGTTATGTTATATGGTATGAGGATTTTTCCTCTGGCTGCTCTTTTTGTGAGGAATCTGAACATGTAATTGAGGCATGTCCTACGCTAAATTCCTCTATAAAGGAATCAGCTATTCAACTTCTTAAGAATCCTAAACATAAATCTTTGTATGATGCCCTTGCTAAGGCTGTCAGGCAAGCTAGTCATGCAACCACAGCTGAGATAGATAATGTGGTGCATGTGAAGCCTAAGCACCTTAATAAGGCTCCTGTTACTAAGCCCCTTTCAAAGAAATTTCTATCTAAAGCTGCTGCTGCTGGTATTCTTCCTACCCCTACGGGTAAAGGGGTGATTATAAATGATGCTGCTAAGATTGTCAAAAAAGTTAATGAAATGCCTGTTGTTGTTCAAGGAAAAGGTGAAGGAAAGATGGTTATATCTTACACTTTTTGTTCTGATGATTCCTCTAATGATGAGGCTGAGCTTATAGTGCCTCTAGTCTCATCCCCTCCTGGCCCAGCTCATGAGAAGATTGTAGGTGTTGTTGGGTTTGCACCTCCTATCATGTCTCCTACTCATATCCAAGTCTTTTGTGCTTATGATTTAATTGATGAGAACCACTATCTCGCATTGGTTTCTTCTGAAGCCCCTGAAGCTGAGGGTTGTTCTTTAATACTCTTGATAATGATACCTTTTACATTGAAGATCAGGATGATAACACTATTGATGAGATTAATTCTCTTGCTGAGAATTCTTTTCAATCCCTGCACTCTAACAATTCTATTGTCAAGCAGATAGAAAGGATGGGAGTTGATGCTTCTAACCCAGTGGAGCTCTCTTCTCAATCTGGGTCAGCCAAGAGGAGAACTGAAGACAAGGAGGATGAAGATGATGCTTCATCTGCCCTGAAGAGGAAAAGGAACTAATATAAATCTGCTATAATGTTGGTAGCCATCTTACCACCCTTGTGTGATTATAATAATGTCTATTGCATGTTGGAATATCCGTGGATGCACTAGAAAGAATGCTTTGGTAGAAACCCGGGATTTTTGTTTGCATAATAATGTTAAAATTCTTATGCTATGTGAAGTAAAATCACAATCTCTCCCCTCCCAAGCTATGATTAGTCAATGTGGATTCCACTCTTTTGATGTAGTTCCAACTTTAGGTTATTCTGGTGGTTTATAGATAATGTGAAAAAGTTGTAATATCCAACCTTTTAATCTTTTTATAATTTTTAAAGCTTCTCGGTTTATATATTGTTAGTACATCTTGTTAGTTCTAATATTAGTTATGTCATCTTATTCATCTACGCCCCTACTAAGAAAGAATTCAAGGAAGAGTTTTGGATGAACTTATTACTTATGTTCTGTCATTGTCCATCCCTTATATTATCCTTGGGGATTTCAATGAACCTTAAATGTTAATGATAAAAAGGGGGTGCTCATGTTTCTGCTGCTAGATTTGTAACTATGAATAATATTTTGAATCATCTTCCTTGTTTTGAAATCCCATTTACAGGCCAACGTTTTACTTGGAGAAAAAAAAGAGCGAGTGATAACAATATTCATGAACGTTTAGATAGAGGTTTAGCTACCACTTCTTGGATTTCTTTGTTTTCTCAAGCCAAACTAGTTCATAATGTTTTCACTTCGTCAGTTCATTGCCAAATTATGCTTAATTATCTTCCTAATAGTACTTCCAAAGCCCTTCCTTTCCGGTTTGAAAAAATGTGGTGTCTTAGGAAGGATTATGACACTCTTGTTAAGAAAATGTGGTGTACCCAATTTGTTGGATCTCACATGTTTAGACTAGTTAAGAAATGTAGATTATCAAAGGAAAAGTCTAAAAATTTGGAATAAATTTCAAATTGGTAATATTTTTCATCAATTGAGGAAAGTTGATGATCGTTTAAAGGAAATTCAAGATAGTATTCTTGATAATCCTTCTGATCGATAGTTGGTTAGAGCTTCCCTCTCGGTTCCAGGTGATACAGGGATCGATTCTCAACCCCGCCCTTATGGCTTATTCGCACAAAAAAAATCCTTCTGATTCTTCTTATTATGTTAAACAAGATATTTTTCTTAAAATACGTTCGAGCTTGTTATCATTTATAACGAATATTGGAATCAAAAAAGTAAGACTAATTATCTTCTTCTTGGAGAAACTAATTCTTCTTATTATCATACCAATGCGTCTATTAGGAGAATCAAATTAATGAAATAATTTCTTCTAATGGAGAAGTTGTAAGCAATCTGTAGCTATTCCTCTATTTCGGAAATGCAAGAAACTGAAGATTTGGGAGACTATTTCGGTTGTCCTAATATTAATTCTAAGGTTACTAAAGAGACTTTTAGCTCTATCGTTAGTAAAACTTCTAGTCAACTTCCCAAATGGAAAGCCAATGCACTCTCCCAAGCGGGTCGTTCTATTCTCTTCTAGTCTAACCTCTCTGCTAATTAAGTCTAGCTCCAAATGCAAAGTGTTCTTCTTCCTCAGTCTATTGTGTTTGAATCTTGACAAAACATATAGAAATTTCTTTTGTAATAAAGATAATTCTAGTACTTCTCCTAATCTTATTGGTTGGGATAGACTTTGTAAGCCAAAGTATGCTGTTAGGTTAGGCTTTTGTAAGGCTGAAGCCAATAACCAAGCTCTCCAAATGAAGCTGCTTTGGAGGATTATTAAGGATGATGATAATAAATGGGTAAAGTTGGTTCGAAAAAGATATGTTAAGAACAATAATATTTTTTTTATCAAAGCTTCTAAGTTGGCGTCTTGGCAGTGGCGAGTTTACGTGATATTTTTAAAAAGGGTATGCGTTGGCAAATTAGTGTTGGTAAGAGTATTAATTTTTGGTCGGATAATTGGATATTCCGGTATCCTCTTAGGTTTATTATTACTCCTATCCCTGGTACTGAGAATTTTTCTATTAGTAATCGTATTAGGTCTTTGCGCATTGAGACTCTCAAATTTGGGTGTCTCTGGTTCCCCCTCATATTGTTTCTCAAATTTGTTCTATTTTAATCCTGTCTGAGGTCCAATTGGATAATCTTATTTAGGGTCTTACGACAGACGGTGAATACTCTGTTAAGTGTGGGGCTTTGCTACCCAAGGGCTTCTTCCCTCCTCTTTAGAGAAGGTGGAGTATAATTGGATTTGGAATCTTAAGATCCCTCCGAAGATTAAAAATTTCTTTGCGAAGCTTGTAATGATGGTCTTCCGACTAAAAAGTTTCATTCCGTCGCACAATTTTTCCATTTTTGCATATTAATCATACAATTTCGGCATAAAAGTATAATTTTCGTGAGTCGTAGTCAATACTACCACCACCGTTTTAATAAAATGATTCATATTATAATCATGCTCGTCTTTATTAATTTGACGAGTTTTCATTAATTGTCGTAAGTTAGTCTTTCGGAAAAATTAAAAACGAGTCGCGATTAGGCGTCGGGATTTTAGTCGTATCCCAAAACCGGCATTAATCAGTTTACTTGATGGTCAAGTCATTGTTCATTGGATAAAGAATAAGAATATATTCTTTATTCACTAAACACATCCTTTATCCATTAGTTATAGAATAAGAATCATGAAAAGATGTGAGAATAAGAATCAAATCCCATGTGTAAGAGGGGGAAATCCGGATTTTTTCCGGAAAGGTCAGGTGTGCGCCAAGCACACAATCATGTGCCAGACGCATGATTGTGCGCCTAGCGCACAAGCTAGCACTGCGCCAGACGCAGAGCCTTGCACCTGGCGCAAGGTGCTATGCCTAGCGCAGCCAGCAATCTGGTCATTTTCGTTTGCACGATTTTCAATGCAATTTTTTTTTTACATATTAGGATGTTTTAGGAAGAATATTTTCTGAAAATCTGATCTTGCCTCATTAATGAGAATATTTAAAAAAGAATAAGAATATTTATGTTTCCAAATAGATTTGGTGATGTCATTAGGGTGAGGTCATTAGAGTGATGTCATTAAGGTGATTAAGGATGAAGTAAATCATATTTTTTTTTTGTGAAAAATCTGAATTTCTACCTCTTTGAAACCCTAGTTCACTTCTTTCATTTCTCTATAAATACCCTCCAAAATTCACTTCAAAACCAAGTTGAAAAGAGTTCAACTTAAATTCAACTTCACTCTCTACTACTCTTGTCCTCCTTAGTCTTTTCATCTAAGTAAAAGTCTCAATTAGTAAGTAAGCAAGTTGAAAAGAATTCAACTTCACACTCATCTTCTGTACTCCTCTCCTCTAAAGAAATCATACTTAAGAAAAGAAAGAAAAGTTAGAAGATAATTAGTAAGTAAAAGAAGTTCATCAAAAGGAAAAAAACACAAAAAAGAGTTTAAGTTTACAATTAAGAAGATTTAGAAACTCACATAGAAATTAAGAAAAATCACAAAGAAGGTAGAAAAATTGGCAAAAAGGAAGTGCATCATTGCGCTAGCAAGGTAAAGTTGATGTTCTTGTTATTTTGATTATCTTGTTAATCATCTACTAACTCTTTCCTTGTTTTCTTCTTATCACTTTTTAATCTTTTGAGTGATTTGGGTATGTGGAAGTCCTAATAGATTCCCAACCTTAAATCACCCCACCTATAATGGTCACCTCTAATGGGGTGACTCTTAGGAAACAATGTGATTATGTGATTTTCCTTAATCAAGTTGTTATTCATCACCAAAAATGATTTCATAACAAAATTCAAGAAAAATTGTGTAAAAACATCTCCATATAAAAAATGTGATGCTGTAATTATAGTCAATTTTACTTTCCTATCTTATTTCATTTTTTTTCGTCTGCATTAACTAATTAGTTCGTAGGATTTAATATTTTTTCTATGAAATGCAAGATGTTCCAGCAAAAGGGCTTTGGAATTTCTAAAAAACAAATTTTGTGTAAATAATGAAAAATCATACAAATTTGTTGTGCAAAATTGATTTTGTCCAGTACCACCTAAGCTTGTTCTGTCAATAAAGTTGAAAATAAAATCATTTAGATAAAATTAAAAACATCAAGTTTGAAGAAGACAACAGTAGCTTTTCAGAAATATAAAAATCATGTTCATATGAATTTTATACAATTTTACATCATTTTTACAAAAATATTCATGTAAATCACTAAATTCCAGCAAATCGATTTTCCCTTTAGTTAAGAAAATAAATAAAATGGTCTTAAAAGTGTCCAATTCAAATGAAAATTTCCACTCAAGTTTTTCAAAGTGTCTAGAATGTTCATACCAAATCTCACTTTAAAATAAGTTCAATAAGTTGGATCTCAAAGAACAAGTTGAATAAAGGTCCTGTTTTGACCAGTTTGAGTATAAAATTCACTATAATTCATGTGGTCACTGATCTATCCATGGACGTATCATATGTTCATTTTAACATTTTGTACACAAAGTTATGATTTTTGTAAGTCAGTACAAGAATAAAAAGACAATCTGGAAAATGAAATGAAGTAATTAATTCAACTTTCATTAAAAAAAATGTTTTCTTTTCATACGAAAATGTGAATAAAAAATCATGAATTTCTTAAGTTTCTCTTAAAATGACTCATATTATCATGTAACTAAAAATCAATAAAAATTGTCATAAAAAAAAATTCAAAATCAAAGAAGTTAATTACTCTTTAACTTTCTCAAATTCACAAATTCACAAATAAACATGAATTCCAAAGCCCATTCAAGGAAATGAAGATCAAGGAGCATCATGGTGAAGGTCAAGATTGAGGATTTGTATAGATCATAGGTTTTGTACATTTTGTTCTAATAATGATTCTTTGTAATTAGTTATTGCATCACTCAATTAATAAAAAAAACATGGAGATGTTTATGCATAATTTTCATAAATAATTCCACAACTCTTTTTACTAAAATGAGCAACCAATGTTACAAATATTGCATGTTGGGCCAATATATCATAGTATATGAATCAAATGACCCAATCTCAATTAAGAGGAAAAATTGCAAATCTAACTAAGTTAAATTGTATGATGATTCATCTTTCATTTTAAAAATGTGTTTCCCATATTCAAATGGATTAATCATATAATTTGAAATAATTAGATTGGTAATTATGACCTCCGAATTGATTTTAGGCCGTTTCATGTGTCTCACTTTAAATGGCCAAATTCCAATTAGCCAAACACAAATCTCCTTATTCAATCTCAAATTGATCATTTCTCTCCAAATGACTTAATAATCTTCAATTAAGATTATTTCTCAATTGCCTTCGAAAATCATAAACGCGATCACTATTAAGGTGGTTATTTGAATCTCCGATTAATCGCTAATTAGAGCGGTTGACACAAACTTCTTTTAATCACTAATCGGAGTGATTACCTTAGAACCCAAATAATCGTTAATTAAGACGATTTTTCTTCTCATTTTTAATTACTAATTAGAGTGATTATTTCAAACTCTAATAATCGTTAATTAGGACGATTATTTTCCTCATTTAATCACTAATTAAGGTGATTATCTTAAACTTGGTTAACCACCAATTAGGGTGATTAGCTTAACCTTTCATCATATTTAATCACTAACTAGAGTGATTATCTTAAACCTTAATAATCATCAATTAGGGTGAGTATTTCCTAACCTTCATTGTTAATCACTAATCAAGTAATTATCTTTCCTTGAATAATCACTTATTAGGGTGATTGCTTATTTCCTTCCTTATTAATCACTAATTAAGGTGTTTATCTTAAACCTTCATATTTAATCACTAATTAAGGTGATTATTTTGATCTCATTTCAATCACTAATTGGAGTGATTACCTCATTTTAAACAGATTTGTTTAATATTAAAAGTAAATTATAGATAATCTATTCCCCCCTCTTCTTTCCCAAGTGGAATTGGCCATTTAGGTGAGACATATGCTCAAACTACGACGGTTTTGATCCATGAGTGGATTCCAATCCCGCAATGATTGGTACGCAACTTCAGTGCTCAAACCTACCATGTACAAATGACATATTGGTCCTAAATAAAAATGGTTAATGTGTATATGTGCAAATTATGTGATTTTATTTCTTTTTAATAGCCATGATTGCTTTAAAATGGAAAATAACGCATTTAGTAACAACCCGTTCTTTAGAACGGAAGAGGAGACGAGTTCCAGACAGTCGTACCTCTTAACCTAAAAGCCGAACCCTATCTCATGGTATGAAAGACCAATTTTCAAAAATGCCTTATCCATATGAAGTCATCATCATTTTAAATGATTTTTCTTGAAATTGATTTTAAAACGATTTATCAAATAAATCTGTCCCGATTCAGATATTAATAGGGTGGTGACTTCCAAGTTTTCTAAAACTCAAAGTCAAATGAGAGACTTTCGTGGGATTCAGACCGTTAATTAAGACATTCGAAAATCGGATACCACAGGCTCGCGACTTCACTGGGGATTCTATACTTCCACTAGAAGTATATGAGGTTTAAACCTGAACAATGCGTTATTTTCCATATGTACATATAATAAAAAAAGCTAATCATGGCTATTCACAATTTAATTTTTGTATATAGCATGCTTATGTGAAAATTAAGTGTGCTTGGTAGTTTATCGATCCGTACACGTGCACTCTTTTTAACCATTTTCTTATTAGGTCTGATACCTCTGTCGATTGGCAAGGGTTAGAATTTTAGAATGACAAATTAATGAATTAAGGGCGTAAAATCTGCATCCGCGAGCTATTGCGACCGGCTCTGTCAGGAGCGTCCACCCTCGATGGACACAATGGAAGTGGCTCGAGGCCACTTTAACATAATCTCTCCCTAAATGAATCATCTTTTAGTTGACTTTTAGGACACAAGGATCAATGCACAAATGTCCTTTATTTATTTCAGTTATTGAATAATGTGAAAAACCCTTCAAAATTTCCTCAGTCCGTTTTCAGTCGGTCGATATTGCAGTAATCATTAAGTGTAGCTGAATTGCTGCCAAAATGATTATTGAAATATTAAGAGTATTTTTGTTTATTTATCACAAGAGTCATAAAAAATGTGTTCTTTTCCATTTAAATTGGTAATTATTTTCCAAAAAAAAAAAAAAAAAAAAAACTCAATTAATTCAAATTGGTTTTTCAAAAATAAAAAAAAAAATTATTTCTAAAAATGAAAACAAAACAAAAAAAAAATGAATGAAAAATGACAAGTCATAATCACGAGATCAAAACATGTCATGTTTAGGAATCATAATGTAATTAAAACATGGTCTAAAAACACGAAGTGTCTAGTCTAAAAAAAATTGACTAAAAAATGTGTTTAATCAAAAGGGATAATCACATTTCAAAAAAAAAAAAAAAAAAGGAGATGCTTCCATTTCCTGCTAAATTTTTTTTTTCATTAGTCATTTAGTAACGTTGTTAGTATGTACATTTCAGGTACTTCACATTCATAAAAAAAACAAAAGGAGAAAACTGAAACCTACATCACTTCACAATGTCTGATTCTGGAAAGCAAATTGAAACTAAAGCTTCAGCAAAGGGCAAAGCCTGTTGGAGGTCTATTAACCAGATCTATGCTGACACGGAAGAATCTTTGGGAACCATGTATAGTAGTCTAAAAAGACACGGTCTTCTAGAAGCGAAGCATCACTGTTACACTTTGCCACCACCAGGGGTGAACATGGGATTATACTGTAGTTTCTGCCATCAGTATGGGCACGAAACAGACTAGTGTGTTGATCTTCGGCATGCCATACACCAGCTAATAGAAGATGGAAAGATTCCTATTCCTCCATCATGGGTACCCCCAATTATGTTCTTCACTAACGCTGATCTTTCTAAGGAACTAGATCCTCATCAAGCCCTGTACGTCACTTTGAAATGCAATGGGCGAGAATTGACTAATGTGTTTATAGATGATGGATCGACACTCAATATTTGCCCCAAAGGAACACTTTATGAGTTAGGGTATAACAGCACGTTGTTAAGTCCTACTGATACAATATTGGGAGCATACGACAATTCTTTAGGAAGGACTATAGGAACAATCAATCTTCAACTAGGGTATAAAGACTGGATTTGTGATGCAGATTTCACAGTGGTCGAAGCTTTAACCTCATTTTTTCTGTTGTTGGGGAGACCATGGCTCCATGCGAACAAAGCCGTCGCCTCTCCTGCACACCAGAAACTCAAATGCCCAACTGCATCGGGAATAATAACCATCCATGGGAATCCTACGCGACCAAGAAATTTCACCCCTACACCGCCAACGGTAGAGGATGAAACAGGTCCTAAGGATGTTCCCCTCAACCCCTGCATGCTAGGAAGTAACGTTCCTTCAATACCCCAAGGATCCAGTTCTGAAGCTATTTACACAATCCCAATGACAATTGATCAACTCATAGCATATGCCAACATTTGTTGTACTCAGAATATGCCAAAAGGACCTCTCAACATAGATCAGGCTGAAACCACCTCCGCCATAACCTTCTTTGATGAAGATCTCCCTGATAACCCAGTTCATAATAGTGCTTTGCACATTACTGTTGATCACAGTGCCAGACATATATAAGGTGTAATGGTCGATAACGGAGCTTCTACCAATCTTTGTCTCCTCAGTACCCTCAAGTGGCTCGGGTGTCCTCCTCCACAAGGAGAATCTTCCCTAGGAACCATAGTTGCATATGATGGTTCGACACAGGAAATTGTAGGTTCAACAACCATGATCTTGCGCATTGGAGCAGCCATACGAGAGGTCAATTTCATGATCGTTGATTGCGAAGCTCCTTTCACTCTGTTGTTAGGACGACCATGGCTCCACAAGAACCAAGCTATCATCTCAACATTACACCAAAAGATGAAGATGCTAACTCCAGATGGGGTAATCAAATTCCCAGGAGATATAGCAATGGGGGTGGCAATGCAAAAATCTTGCATACCTCATAAATGTCACCTAAATCATGAGGAGAACGACAATGATCACACGGAGACGCCACCCCTCAAACTAGTGAAATCCTATTTCCACTCGCCTGTTCCCGAGGAGGATCTTGATCAACCGGATTGGGTACCGGATATGAGAGAAGTGAAGAGAATTGAAAAGAAGTTTCATTGGTTATACAAAGAAACATGGGTCGTTCAGTGTGAGGGAAAAGAGAGTTCAGCACACAAAGTTTTCGCCATCCAATCTATCATGGAACCCTATATATTCCTGGATGAAATTGATTATGAGACAAGAGATTCTTGCATGCTGGTGTGCAAAGTATGGGCATCGTGGCTTCTCAGCCGAGAGGACAACCCTTTATATGTCAAGAAAAAGAAAGAAATGTGGAACAGACGTCTCCAAACAGGAGAACATATGGCTTGGCGCCCGGCAAACTAAAGTTTGAAAATTTTGAGAAGTACCTGAATCACTTAATTGCTTTTACATTGTACTTCGTAGGTTGAGTTACGTGCGGCTTGATCCCCTAAAAAAAACAAACAAATTTTTTTTTTATGCATCTATCTTAGCTTTCTCTACTATGTAATGTACTAAAAGGGGTACGTAGGCAACTCATTTTTTGGGCCTGATTATGTGAAATTTCATATATTGGAACTACGTTGGGCCTGATTCTCCATTCAAAAAAATCATCACAGGAAAAATTTCTTCCCCAAGTCCATATCCACTTATGGAGATACGTAGGCAACCTTCGGGTGCGGCCCCTTTTTGCATTTAATGTTTTCTTTTGTGGTTTCAGCACTTAGAAGCAATCAATAGATGCAAATCACTACAAAGAAGAACGATATATGGGGCATTATAATTTGCCAAAATGAGGACACAGACCTCGTTATACCTCTTTTCTCTTATTTTTATAGTAGCAGGAAATGGAAGGATATTATCAAATTGATTTTGAAAAATGTTTGTGTATTATCCCAAAACAAATGAGTCCAAGAGTGGCAGTTTAAAATGTAAATAAAAGTCCAAGTCTTAAAAAAAAGAGAATAACAAGTCAAGGAAATCTAATGAAAAATCTCAAAACAAATGATAGAGTCAAGGTTTCACACCTTTTGATGAATGATAACTGAAATGGGGGTTAAAAATTTTTTTTTAAAAATATATCATTTCTTTCATTCCCTGCAAAAAAAAAAAAAAAAAAAAAAAAAAACGAAAAAATAACAATGTCTGGACAAACTTCCGTGTTAACTTTTTATCTCATTTCACAGGCACTCTGTCTGGGCTCGCTCAGGATCTAGGCTGATTCGCCGAAGTTCTGGCCATAGTGAACGTTCTCTGTCAGTAATACTGTCATCCTTGTCTACACCAGTTGTATTCTCTGCTACACGTCTCAACAACATGTCTGAAATTCCAAATAACGAGCACCAACAGAACTCTACCCCTCCACCGAATCCAATGACTGAGCTCTGAGGACTTGTCCAGGCCATGCTTGACCAACAGGATAATATTGAGCAAACTGTGTTAGGCATAATGCGCCAAAGCGCCCAGATGCCTCCTCCTCCTCCTCCTCCGGAGTCAGAAGTAGCTTCGCCTTTTCATCTTGAACCTCTGAACAATGAGAGAGAAATTCCCACTAAACTCGAGGAAGAAGTAGTCAAGCTTGAAGAAGTCTTAAAAGGCATGACTGAGGCTGAACCATGGATGGGTATTCATGGATTAACTCTGTTCCCGAAGGCACGATTACCCCATGGTTTCAAAATGCCTAATCTGACAAGGTTTGATGGGACCGGTAGCCTCACTAATTTCTTGAAAATGTATGTAGGGGCAATGAGTCCCTGGGGAGTGGAAGAATCTTTGATGGCTCAACTGTTTCAACAATATTTAGATGGTGCTGAAGCACATTGGTTCCTCAACCTTGAAAATGCAAGGAAATCTACTTGGGCTGACATAGTCCGACAGTTCTCAAACCAATACAAGTATAATGAAGAAATTGATGTTACTAGAAGGGATATGGAGACCACTTCTCAAAACCTCAATGAGACATTTTCTTCATTCATCACTCGATGGAGAAACAAGGCTTCCAAAATGATGACTAGGCCTAATGAAGAGAAATAGTTGCAAATGGTTGTGAAAAACCTTCTTCCTGTCTATCAGAAGCATATGGCATACCAGTATTTCCCAACTTTCAAAGATTTGATTGCTACGGGAACTTTAGTTGAGGATGCTGTGAAAAGGGGAGACATCAAGAAAGATGAACCTATTGGCGGCACTACATATAATGCAAAATTCGGAAATAACAAAAGAGGCCCAAACAATGATTCAGCAGCTCCTAAGACAACTAATGTGATCCATGCCATTGGCGCATCGTCTGCATTCCAGTTGCGACCACAAAGGTTGAACATGACTTATTCCCAAGCTCTCTCCAAGTTAAAAAAGGCCAATCTCATTCAACCCTTGAATCCACGCCCACCTCCTAAAAATCCTTACCCTGGTTATGACCCAAATCAAAACTGTGAATACCATCAAAGCCCCGGGCATAATACTGAAAATTGCACTGCTCTAAAGCATCAAATTCAAAACCTTGTGGATGATGGAAAACTTTCTCTAGGATCCATCTCCAATAAACCAAATGACTCTCAGCCTAACATCACAAAAAACCCCTTCCTAATAATAAATCCTCATTCGCCATTAATGCAATTCCTGCAGATTCGGTCGGATGCGATCCAGTTCAGTTAATCCGCAAGACAGCTCCTCAAATGTATGAAATGCCGATAGCCATAGGTTACAAGTGTATAGTCTATGACTATTCAACTCAAGAAAAAGTCAAGATGATGCCTTATAAAGACCCCAACTTCACTCTCAACAAAAATCCATTCTCTGACATGTGTGGAACTTTGGGCTATGATGGTGCCTTCTTCATTTTGGACTCTGATACTGATTAAGATGCCTCTTCGGTCTTAACAATTGTGGAGAAAAAACACTGGAGGACATTTCACCACTCCAAATACATACCGGCGTCCCATCTGTCTCGATTATCTTAGTGATGAGGAGTATGTGGATATCTCTCATTTGACTAGAGCAGGCCGCCATTTTAAACCATCCCATTTGGAGGATGAAAATCCTTTGGAGGTATTGAGAAGGAAGGAAAAGGGCAAAGAGCCAACGACAGAGGAAAGTAACAAGGAAGATGATGCTATCAAGCGCATGAAAGAAGTAAATGCTAATGTTTCCATCTGAAAATTGTTAATGCATTCCCAGCCTCATAGGGCAGCTGTTCTAAAGCATCTTAATGAAGCCTCTGTAAGCTCTTCTATAACACCTGACCAGATGGTGGGGCTCATTCATGGGGTAGATCAAACTCTCATGTTCACAGATAATGATCTCCCTGACAACATCAACCACAACAATTCATTACACATCACTATACGCTGTAATGGATGGGAGATACCTAGGGTGTTGATCGACAATGGCTCTGCAATCAATGTTTGCCCTTTGCGCGTACTGACAAGGCTTGGGTATTCAAAAAAGGATCCGGTACCATCCAACCAGGTGGTCAGAGCATACGATAATGCTAAGAGAGAAGTATTGGGTTTGATCAACCTCCTCATTGAATGTGGTCCAGTGGCAAGGAAGGTGGAATTCATGGTCATTGACATACAAGCCTGTTTCAACTTCTTGTTAGGAAGACCATGGCTGCATGAAAATAGGGCAGTAGCCTCTACTCTGCATCAGAAGGTAAAGCTTCTCACTAATCGGGGTGCTGTGACTATTTCTGGTGATCGAGAAATTATGACCATCTCCATCGCCGGAAAATCGGTATTGTATCTAAACGAAGTGGAGGGCACTAGGTTGGATGGTTACAATATCCACTGTATTCTAGCAACACCTGAAAATTCATGGATGAATGAGGTTCCAGCGGCCACACCAGATGAAAGTGATGAAGAAATAGAACCATAGTATAGTGAGGATGACCAGGAAGAAGTGGGAGCTCCAAACATTGACACTCATGATACCTCAATTGAAGCACCAGAGGAATCCTGTATCGGCAATCCTCAAGATAATGATGATCATGACTCAAAGAAGAGATCTAGGACCGACGATTTTGACCCGGACTTCAATGTAGTAGCCCTAGTCGAGAGGTTGACACTGAGTCACTGATTCTCTTTCCGGGATATCAACATGAAGATCACTATCGTGAATTGCCCTAATTCAGAAAATTTGATGGGAACGGTGATGCTTTTGTCCATTTAGTGGGATTTGTGAATACCTTGCTTCCATGGGGCATACTAGAGGAAGATTACCCCATGCTGTTTGACAAAAGTTTAGAAGGACCAGCTCTGGACTAGTACTATTCTTCAGATTGTGTAGATAGGGCTAGTTGGGAAAATGCTAGCCAAGCCTTTGTTAATTGGGCTCTCGAGCATAAACAAACTGATCTCAAGAAGTTCAAGCTAGTCACTTTGCTACAAGGCGGCTTGGAAACTTTCTTGCACTTTTGTTCAAGATGCGCCTACATTCGCACCCAACTTCGTGTCCCTGTAACTGATCGGGAATTCATTCTCATATTGCTACGAAATTTGAATGATTTTTATTATCGTCATATGGTTACTATCAAATACACCTCCCTCAGCCATATGGAACAACATGGTTTCGACATCGATACTCTGAAATTGCAAGAAAAACGACCTCGGGAAGATCTTGAAACCCCCAACACAAATCCAAGGGTATATGCTAAGATGGATGAACCATTGAGTATGGTGTATGATCGTCTTTGGAGGCAAGGTATACTTCAGATTCCAGCGCATGTGCATTGTTTACCCCTTCCTAGAACTGACATGAGCAAACTCTGCGCTTCTTGTCGTCAATTTGGGCATGAAACTGATCGATGCCATGACCTTTACTACAAAGTGCAAAGCCTGATTTATCAAGGCATCATTATTCCAACCCACATAGAAATACCTGCAAAGATGGTGTCATCACATCCGTGACCGCAATCCCAAGTCGATATCTTTCGCAAACTGGTTGAGCAAGGTAAGATTCATCCACTTCCTAGACGCCCAGGGGGAAGTCCCGTAGGTTCAGATCTTCACAAGTACTGCCATTATCATCAGTTGCATGGTCACGGCACAAACCAATATCATGCTCTCAGCTATCGCATCAAGCAAATCATCAACATAGCTCTTGTCTACCGCAAAGCTACTTGATCGTCTTCTAAAAAGAGAAAAAGTCTTCGGTAAAAGTCCAGTAGGGAATTAGCCCATAAAAATAAAAATAAATTAAATCTTCTTTCAAGTATCAGAGAACTATGTGCAGCTTGAATCCCCATTATCACTTACACTTGCCCTACAAGATCACTCTACCTATGTAACACCTGGGGTACGTAGGTAGCTCAATATGAGTGCAGCTGCTTTATTAAATAAAAAACTTTAGTTCTTTATAAAATAACGAACTACCCTGAGTCTGATTCCCCACAAAATGCACTTGGAGCAATGGGGATATGTAGGCAACCTTCGGGTTCGACTCAAAAATATTAACCATTGTATTTCAGGCAATATGATCAGAATTCAAGATGCCAGTCATTAGAGGTGCAATTTTATGATGCTGAATTGACGCATCAATGGGGATACAGGCCCTAATCTCTATATTTTCTGTCACTGTTCAAATATTAAGCAGGGAATGGAAAAAAAAAATTATATTTTCAACCCCAATGACACTGAAATCATTTTAAAAAGATCAAAATAAAGTCAATAAAAAAATAATAAAAAAATGAATATTTAAAAAGCAAAATTGCGAAGGTGGACCATTCCAGTCAAAATATGGCAAAGTTGTTTTTGGAATTTTTTTTTGCTCTGCAATGCATTCTGCAATATGTAGCCCTCTTTGATTTTAATTCCTTTTCTCTACCTTTAGGTCCAAAAAGAAGAAATTTGTCCCTTCTCTAAGAATGACCAATTACCATCAGAAAACAAACCTCTCTACCCTACCCACGAATGCGGTCAAAGAGCCTGTAGGGATTGCCATGCAACCCCTGTCCAAAGGATTTCAAATTATGATGAAGATGGGTTATACTCAAGGAGTCGGATTAGGGCATGATGGTGGGGGAATGAAACAGTCAATCCCCATAGTAGACAAGCGAAGCCGACATGGATTAGGATATGATCCGGGCAATACTTCTCAAAACACCAAAAAACCTTCTTTTACCCTCAATGGTCAGTTCGTCCTGCAAGGAGATACTGAGCCATACTACGAATTTCCAGAACCTTGGCTTAGTAGGAAAGGACAGAAGATTTTACCGGGATTGGAGATATTCTTCAATGAAGCAAGAAATTTGGACTTAATCAAAAGTTGGTTTGTCCAAGAACAAAACATGAAAAAATAAAATAACTGGGTGGATAATCTGGAACATGGAGTCCTTAAGAAACTTTTCACTTTTGAGTCCTCTGGGGAAGGGGATTTTGACCCGGTGCCTTTGATGATACCTTTTGGCGAAAACATTGAACATAAGTGTAGTATTGAATGTCAAGCAAAAGACGGGCCTATAGAATTTAAAATGTTTTTAGGAAATCATCCTTCACATCCATCTCATGAAAATACCTTTTCACCTTCTTCAGGTGGATATCATATAGATAGTTCATCTTCCAGCCAATCTACCTTGCATACCCAGTCAGAAGAATCTGATAGTGACGAAATTAAATGTGAACCTTTATCCAAATACATTTGCATGCAAGATGTTATTTCTAACAGTGAATTTAATAATGATGAATCACTTGATAAAACTGAAACATACATAAAACCCATGGAAGAATCCATTGTAATTAATATTGGTACAGAAAATGTTGTGAAAGAAGTCAAAATAGGATCATCCCTCTCCCCAACTGAACAATCTATGTTTATTGCATTATTAAAAGAGTATGTAGATGTGTTCGCATGGTCTTATGCTGATATGCCTGGTGGTAATAGAGAAATTGCGGAACATCGTATTCTGTTACATCCTGAAAGCAAGCCTAAGCAACAAAAGCTCCGCCGAATGAAGCCAGAGGTTAGTCTGAAAGTGAAAGAAGAAATCCAGAAACATCTTGATGCCACATTCATCCAAGCTGTAAAACATCCAAGTTGGCTCGCCAATATAGTGGTTGTACCCAAAAAGGATGGGAGAGTTCGGGTATGCATCGATTTTCGAGATTTGAATGTTGCATCACCAAAAGATTGCTTTCCTCTACCCCACATCGATGTTCTTGTTGATAGTACGGCTTGTCATGCAATGTTTTCCTTCATGGATGGGTTTTCAGGGTATAATCAAATACTCATGGCTCAGGAAGACATGACAAAGACATCTTTCATCACTCCATGGGGGACTTTTTGCTACCGAGTTGTGCTTTTTGGTCTCAAGAATGCTGGAGCCACATATCAAAGGGATGCAACCACTATCCTTCATGACCTCATCCACGACATTGTGGAGGTTTATGTAGATGACATGATTGTGAAAAGTGAAGGTCGTGAGGGGCATATTCCTGCAGATGAGCGCCGACTACAAGCATTGCATAACATACAACTCTATCAACGAAGAATTGCTCGTGCATTTAACAAAAGGGTTCGAGATAGAGACATTCAAGAAGGTGCTCTGGTTTTAAAAGAAAATAGAGCTCCGTTGCATGATCCTCGAGGGAAATTCAAGCCTAAGTAGTCTGGACCGTTCCTGGTCAAGCATGTCACCACAGCTGCAGCAGTGAAGCTAATGGATTTTGATGGAAATGAGTTCACCCATTTCACTAATCTTGATCAGTTGAAGAAATACTACGCTTAGGCATCAAAGTAATTGTAATTGTCATTATCAAGTAACCAAGCAGTTTGTGGGTTTTGTATCCTATCTGGTTATTCTTAATAAACATGTCATGAGTTTTTAGATGTTCATATGAAGTATGCGAAAAAAGAGAAAAAAAAAACGAAAAAAAAGAAAAAACGGAAAAAGAAAAGAGGAAAGACGAAAAAGAGATAAAAAAGAAAAAAAAAGAAAAAAAAACGGAAATAGAAAAGAGGAAAGACGAGAAAGAGGAAAAAAGGAAAAATGATGAAACATGTCTTTGATTGTTAAGGCATATATGTTATATGTGTCATATGCTTAGTTAATTATGATTTGCATGTCATATTTAATGTTAAAGTGTGCACGTGTTTATAATTGTGTTCACATTAAATTTCTCACAAGCAGATAATTCTCACAAATAGATCTTTTATTCATCCCAACTGGGGTACTTCATTTCATACATAAAATGACATAAAACCTTCATTTCCTACAAAAAAAAAAAGAAAAAAAAAAAACTAAAATAAAACAACATAGAAAATAAACATGATACTCTTAAACCTTTCTCCTCTTCATGGTAGGCCCGTCTGAATCTTTGTCTTGACCAATATCCGCTAGAAGCCATTGAAGGTAATCTTCATCAAATCAGTAGAAAAGAAGGTTCCGGTAGCGTTGATATAATTTTAGCCCCCTGCCATATAGTAGGCATTCTCTGAATACCACTCATATCAGCCTCATAAGTGGTACAAGATGGAAGAACCTGGAGGGCAGAAATATGCTCTTGCTTCCAACCAATTTGCCTTAGACATCTCTATCGAAGGTAGAAAGTGACTTGGCAGAGCCCGAGTAATTATACACCTCTGCGACCAGAATTGCAATATACAATTGCACTAATGTCAAGGTGGCTTGTGACCCACTTTATGTCTTGATGTAGGAAAAAATCCTCCCACCCACCATTTTTTCTCAGTTGATAGAAGAAAGGAATAAGGCCTCTCTCCCGGACATGACTAGTTTTGTAAGTAGGTCTCTTCTGAGGTTTCATGAGAGAAAAATTTTCTAATAACGATAGATGAAGAGCTAATGGAGATCCCTTCACAAAGCTTTGAGGGTTTCTTTTGAGTTCATCTAAGCCAAGGAACATTTCCCCCAAAATAAATGGTCCAAGACGACCCCCGCTAACAATTTGAGGAATAAGTGAAAGACATCGAACATGGCATGTATTTAAAGACCATTTAGTGAGGGTACTTCCCAAAATCATAAGAATGCAAGCATTTTCTCTGGCACTCCTATAGTTGGCATTTTAAGAAAATTGCCAAGTGCCAAATTGGAAAGTCAATAATAAGTTGACAAGAAATACCTCACCATATTGTAGGTAGTTTCCATGAAGATTTTCGGGAAGATGTAAAATCGTTGATAAATCTCCCGATCCTTGTAGGAGATCTAGGTGTGATAACTGGACCTTTGGATGGTAAGCCTAGTAAACCTTCGACCTCTTCAACAAGGGGCACAATCTCCCCGTCTCCAAAACGGAAGACATGACGCGTTTCATCCCAAAATTTGGAAGCAGCATGAATCATGTCGTAACAAATAGAAAGTGAAAGCAAAGGCATAAGCATCTTAGTGAAGCGAGAAAATGAAAAGGATTGCCTTGGTTGCTTCAAGTTTCTTGTGATCCCCGAGAGTTGTTTTTTCTCCCGACTCTGCATTTCATTAACTTCTTCATAAGTAAGAACCATTTTTGTGAAAGGAAAATTTAGAGGAAAAATTGGAGTAGTGGAATTGGTGCATTTGGAAATGAAGAACCATGCCCCTTTTATAGATGGAAAAGATGATCATCCATGATTTATGCCATGGATAATGAGTTTGAGTATTGTCCATAGGATAATAAGGAGCATCCTTCACCATGGCTAATGACCAAGCATTTGTGGTATGGCAATTTTATAAAAAAAAAAAAAACAGTGTCAATGATGAATTAAGAACGTTGATACAATCCCTTTTCCTAATAATCATTCAAAATAATGACCTTGATCAATGTATTTTATATAGTGATCATCATTTTCTGATAAAGCAAATAAGCATTATGCAAAAAAAAAAAAAATTTCTGAAAGATTTCGGAAAAAACAGATAAAATTTTGCCATATGAGGTTTGGTCCACCATAGAGGGTAATAACCTTTGGTCAGCCCTTTAAGATGACATGACTTAACAATGCATCACTCTAAGGTGACATGACCTGATAATGTCCTAATTTAAGGTGACATGATAATACATGCAGTCATAAAAAGTAAGTAATGGTGACTTGACAACTTGTTTGGCATCAAGGCCATGATAAAACTGCAAAAACTGGAGTCGATCTGTTAATTGTCGGAATTTCTCACGTTAACAAAAGACGAATTCGGAAGACAAAAAGACGATAATGAAATCGCATTTTAGAAAGTTAATTGGGATTTTCTATTTAAGACGACATTAAGGTTGCATTCAAAACTTTTAGAAAATTAATTGGGATTTTCTACTTAAGACGACGATAAAGTCGCATTTTCAAATCTTAGAAAATTAATTGGGATTTTCTATCTAAGACGACGATAAAGTCGCATTTTCAAAATTTAGAAAATTAATTGGGATTTTCTACCTAAGACGACAATAAAGTCGCATTTAAAACTTTTAGAAAATTAATTGGGATTTTCTACTTAAGACGATGATGAAATCGCATTTTCAAATTTTAGAAAATTAATTGGGATTTTTTAGCTAAGACGACGATAAAGTCGCAATTAAAACTCTTAGAAAATTAATTGGGATTTTCTACTTAGGACGACAATAAAGTCGCATTTTTTATTTTACGAAACTAATTGGGATTTTCTATTTAAAGACGACTTCAAAGTCGCATCTCCTATTTTAGAAAATTAACCGGGATTTTTTATTTAAAGCGTCAACAGAAATCGCAAGTCATGATAACTATTTTCTACGGAGAATATGTTATCTCAAAAGAAATTTTCTGTCAAAATTTTGTGTCTTTTCAAACATTGGCCATCATTTTCTCCAAAATTCAACCAATGTGGGGCATTCTGTAGACACCAAATTTTGAACCCTTTCTTCAGATAGAACCCCTTTTTTAGATAAATAAATGTTTTGAGAAATAAAAATAACAAAATTATCATGCATCGTGGAGCGCGCGCCCCGGAGCGCAAGTTTCATTCCGTCGCACGATTTTTCCCTTTTTGCATATTAATCATACAATTCCGGCTTAGAAGTATAATTTTCGTATTATAACCATGCTCGTCTTTATAAATTTGACGAGTTTTCATTAAAAATAAAAATGAGTCGCGATTAGGCGTCGGGATTTTAGTCGTATCCCAAAACCGGCATTAATCAGTTTACTTGATGGTCAAGTCATTGTTCATTGGATAAAGAATAAGAATATATTATTTATTCACTAAACACATCCTTTATCCATTAGTTAGAGAATAAGAATCATGAAAAGATGTGAGAATAAGAATCAAATCCCATGTGTAAGAGGGGGAAATCCGGATTTTTTCCGAAAAGGTCAGGTGTGCGCCAAGCACACAATCATGCGCCAGACGCATGATTATGCGCCTAGCGAACAAGCTAGCACTGCGCCAGACAGAGAACCTTGCGCCTAGCGCAAGGTGTTGTGCCTAGCGCAGCTTCCTGCGCTAGGCGCAACATTCTGGTCAGTTTCATTTGCACAATTTCAATGCAATTTTTTTTTACATATTAGGATGTTTTAGGAAGAATATTTTCTGAAAATCTGATCTTGCCTCATTAATGAGAAAATCTAAAAAGGATAAGAATGTTTATGTTTCCAAAGAGATTTGATGATGTCATTAGGGTGAGGTCATTAGAGTGATGTCATTATGGTGATTAAAGATGAAGTAAATCAGATTTTTTTTGATGAAAATCTGATTTTCTACCTCTTTGAAACCCTAGTTCACCTCCTTCATTTCTCTATAAATACCCTCCAAAATTCACTTCAAAACAAAGTTGAAAAGAGTTTAACTTAAATTCAACTTCACTCTCTACTACTCTTCTCCTCCTTAATCTTTTCATCTAAGTAAAAGTCTTAATTAGTAAGTAAGCAAGTTGAAAAGAGTTCTACTTAAATTCAGTAATTCTCTCATCTCCTCTACTCCTCTCCTCTAAAGAAATCACACTTAAGAAAAGAAAGAAAAGTTAGTAAGACAATTAGTGAGTAAAAGAAGTTCATCAAAAGGAAAAAACACAAAAAAGAGTTTAAATTTGCAATTAAGAACATTTACAAACTCACTTAGAGATTAAGAAAAATCACAAAAAAAGGTAGAAAATTTGCAAAAAGGAAGTGCATCATTGAGCTAGCAAGGTAAAGTTCAAGTTCTTGTTATTTTGATTATCTTCTTAATCATCTACTAACTCTTTCCTTGTTTTCTTCTTATCATTTTTTAATCTTTGGAGTGATTTGGGTATGTGGAAGTCCTAATAGGTTCCCAACCTTAAATCACCCCACCTAGAATAGTCACCTCTAATGGGGTGACTCTTAGGAAACAATGTGATTATGTGATTTTCCTTAATCAAGTTGTTATTCATCACAAAAAATGATTTCATAAAAAAATTCAAGATAGTTGTGCATAAACATCTCTATAAAAAAGAAAATGTGATGCTGTAATTATAATCAGTTTTAATTTCGTACTTCATTCCATTGTTCGTCTGTATTATCAGAATACTTTGTAGGATTTAACATTTTTACTAGGAAGTGCACGATGTTTCCAGCAACTGGGCTTTGGAATTTCTAAAAACAAATTTTGTGTAAATAATTAAAAATCATACAACTTTGTTGTGCAAAACTTATTTTGTTCAGTACCACCAAAGCTTGTTCTGTCAATAAAGTTCAAAATAAAATCATTTAAATAAAAGTGAAAACATCAAGTTTAAATAAAACATCTGTAGATTTTCAAAAATATAAAAATCATGTTAATATGAAATTTATACAATTTTATATCTTTTTTACAAAATCATTCATGTAAATCACTAAATTCCAGAAAATTGATTTTCCTTTCGGTTAAGGAAATAAATAAATAAAGGTCTTGAAAGTGTCCAATTCAAGTGAAAATTTTCAGTCTAGTCTTTCAAAGTATCTAGAATGTTCATACCAAATTTCACTTCAAAATAAAATCAATAAGTCGGATCTCAAAGAACAAATTGAATAAAGGTCCTGTTTGATCAGTTTGGACATAAAATTCACTATAATTCAAGTGGTTGCTAAAAACTTGTGAAATTTTTATACAACATAAATAACTCATTGATCTATCCATATATGTATCATATATTCATTTTAGCATTTTGTACACAAAGTTATGAATTTTGTAAGTCAGTACAAGAACAAAAAGAAAATCTGGAAAATAAAATGAAGTAATTAATTCAACTTTCATAAAAAAAATGTTTTCTTTTCAAACGAAATGTGAATAAAAAATCATGAATTCCTTAAGTTTCTCTTTAAATGACTCATTTTATCATATAGATAAAAATCAATAAAAATTATCATAAAAAAAATTCAAAATCAAAGAAGTTAATTAATCTTTAACTTTCACAAATTCACAAATTCACAGATAAACATAAATTCCAAAGCCCATTCAAGGAAATGAACATCAAGGAGCATCATGGTGAAGATCAAGATTGAATATTTGTATAGATCATAGATTTTGTATATTTTGTTGTAATAATGATTCTTTGGAAATAGTTATTGCATCACTCAATTAAGAAAAAAAACATGGAGATGTTTATGCATAATTTTCATAAATAATTTTCACAACTCTTTTTAATAAAATGAGCAACCAATGTTACAAAGATTGCATGTTGGGCCAATATATCATAGTATATGAATCAAATGACCCAATTTTAATTAGGAGGAAAAATTACAAATCTAAATAAGTTGAATTGTATGATGATCCATCTTACATTTTAAAAAATGTGTTCTCCATATTCAAATGGATTAATCATATAATTTGACATAATTAGATTGGCAATTATGATCTCCGAATTGATTTTAGGCCGTTTCACGTGTCTCACTTTAAATGGCCAAATTCCAATTAGCTAAACACAAATCTCCAAATTCAATCTCAAATTGATCATTTCTCTCCAAATGACTTAATAATCTTCAATAAGATTATTTCTCAAAAGCCTTCAATTAGGAAGCGAACTTTCTGAGACCCCTCGAAAATCATAAACGTGATCACTATTAAGGTGCTTATTTTAATCCCTGAGTAATCGTTAATTAGAGCGGTTGACACAAACTTCTTTTAATCACTAATTGGAGTGATTATCTTAAAACCCTAATAATCATTAATTAAGAAGATTATTCTTCTCATTTTTAATCACTAATTAGAGTGATTATTTCAAACCCTAATAATCGTTAATTAGGACGATTATTTTCCTCATTTAATCACTAATTAGGGTGATTATCTTAAAACTTGGTTTACCATCAATTAGGGTGATTAGCTTAACCTTTCATCATATTTAATCACTAATTAGAGTGATTATCTTAAACCTTAATAATCATCAATTAGGGTGATTATTTCCTAACCTTCATTGTTAATCATTAATCAAGGTGATCATCTTTCCATTTCAATCACTAATTAGGGTGATTACTTATTTCCTTCCTTATTAATCACTAATTAAGGTGATTATCTTAATCCTTCATATTTAATCACTAATTAAAGTGATTATCATAACCGTACTTTAATCACTAATAGGAGTGATTACCTCATTTCAAACAGATTTGTTTAATTCTAAAAGTGAATTATTCATAATCTATTTCCCCGTCTTCTTTCCCTAGTGGAATTGGCCATTTAGGGTGAGACATATGCTCGAACTACGACGGTTTTCATCCATGAGTGGATTCCGATCCCGCAATGATTGGTACGTAGTGCAACTTCAGTGCTCAAACCTACCATGTACAAATGATATATTGGTCCTAAATAAAAATGGTTAATGTGTATATGTGCAAATTATCTGATTTTCTTTCTTTTTAATAGCCATGATTACTTTAAAATGGAAAATAACGCATTTAGTAAGAGCCCGTTCTTTAGAACGGAAGAGGAGACGAGTTCGAGACGTTCGCACCTCTTAACCTAAACCCCGAACCCTATCTCATGGTATGAAAGACCAATTTTCAAAAAAGCCTTATCCATATGAAGTCATCATCGTTTTAAATGATTTTTCTTGAAATTGATTTTAAAATGATTTATTAAATAAATCTGTCCCTATTCAAATATTAATAGGGTGGCGACTTCCAAGTTTTCTAAAAAAGTCCAATGAGAGACTTTCGTGGGATTCAGACTGTTAATTAAGACAGTAAAAAATCGGATACCACAGCTCCTGGTTTCTTTTATCTTAATTTTGATGGTTCTAAACTCCTCAATGGTAGCTCTGCTTTAGGTTTTTTTATTCGTGATTCCGAAGTTAATTCCAATTTGGTTGGGGACCGCTCTCTTGGTTTTAACATTTCTATTCTCCAAGCTGAAGCTTGGGGGCTTAAGGAAGGCATTCTCGCGGTTTTGTCGCTTAATATCACTAAGTTGGTGATTATATTGAAGGCGACAACTTGCTGTTATAAATTCTGTTAGGAAAATTTCGAAAGTTCCTTGGGAAATTAATAATATTGTTATTGATATTAATTCTAATCTGGTTTTGGGAGGCGAATAAGGTGGCGGATCTTATGGCACATCGTGGCCATTCCTTCTCGGATTTACTATATCTTTCTCCTCCTTTTGATGTTGACTTCCCCCTTTTCGTCCTCAAGGATTTGTAGGTTGGCCTATAGATTGAGGGGTCTTCCTAAATTTCCTTTCCTTATAATAAAAATAATTGGGATTACAAGAATACAATTACACAGCATCCAAAAAATTTGTTTTTCCCTTTAATATGTTTAAAATGTCGATGAAACCAAAACTTACCGACATGCGTATATATAAATACATGTTTGTGCTTGCATGAAGTAGTGAAAACAATTACTCAACAATTGAATTCAACCTTTCCAACTCTCCTAATCTCCATATGAACAATACCATTCAAGTGAAAAAAAAAATACAAGCCAAAATGTTAAGATCCCCAACAAAGTCTTCCGCCTAAATTTTCCATTAGTGGTATCCAAGAGCAAAATGCCAAACCTTCAAATTTTACTAACTAAAACTGTAACACTCCGTCTATGTAAATAGAGAATTAAGAAATAAACATCTAATAATAATAAACGTAGACGGCAACAGAAATATCGCTGAGACAAAATTGCCAGTCCTACAGTTCAACTATTCATTATTATACATGCAATAATATTTGGCCTTGTGAGAGTTAAGTAAATTAGTTTTCCCACCAATTCCCGATAGATTTCTAGATGCGGTAGAAGATCACATGAGTTGTGTAGTAGATTTACATTAGGATTCATGGGGAGTTTGAGAGTGTAGGCATCTTAAATAATCATGCAACCTACACAATTTTATTTTTGTAAAAGAATCGTCAATCAGTTTTCAGAAAAAATAAAAAAAAAACCACAAAATGAGATTCAGGAATTTGAGTGAATATCCTTGCTTAATTTAATAACATATTAAATTGCAAATAAAAAAATACACATAACATTAATTGATTGCAACCAGAAAAAAAGGACAATAACACTAAGTCGGTTTTTAACATCAAAGATCTAATTTTTAATAACTACTTTATTAAACAATCAAATTACAAGGTACGTAACAGACTGTCAAAGTTATTAGATTTAGTCGTTAAAAAATTTATATAGGGCTTTGTCAAGAATAAATAAAAGATGATCAATTCTGTAAATCTGCAATCAACCTAAAAATAATATACATGAAGATCAACACAAATAGGCAAAACAAGAAAAAATAAAATATAGGTAGGGAGTCAGTTATGCCACTAAAATATGTACAACGCGAACGTACATTAAAATGTACATGATGAAAAGTATATCGCTATTAACAAAAAAAGAATTGGAATTAAAAAGTGACCCTCAAACATTATCATTTATTTGTAGGATCTTAGATTAAAGTAGAACGAGCCTTGAACATCTTGTTTGTTTTGAACGATTGAATGTTGCGTTGTTGAAAAACATTTGATTGGGTTGAAGAAATATGTGCGTAGGATGTTATTAGTTTGCGTGAGATTAGAGATTTTTGCATAAGAGATTTTGGTGAATTTTTTTTTTGGTTTTCTCGAAATATGCTGTAGCCCTTTTTAAAAAAATTGTTAGAGTTATTATAGTATATAAATATCTTTATGATATTATTGTGATTATCTTGTGATATACTATGGTCTATTCTTGGTAGGATAGGCCTTAATTAGCTCCCCAAATATTCTTTATTCCTTTAATACTTTCTAGTTAAGTGTATATATAGAGTTGTATTCGTCATACATCTTTTATTCAATATACAATTCATTCTCTTCTCTCTTAGTCTTTGTCTCTGATTAACATGGTATCAGGGCATTATTAGCCTAATTCTTTCTTATTTAAAAAAAAAGAGTAAAAGAAAAATGAAACTTTGCACTGTGCTCTGTTTTTTACGTTGACCCATAAACACAAAAAAGGGGGTTCTAAAGCTTCATCAAAAGGGATTTCTTATTCACTTCCATTTCCTTGCCATCTAAATTCTTATACTCTTTCTTATGATTATTGAGTTTCTTATCACTCAATTTGGTGAAATTTTCAACCTTCTTCAGCAACTAGGTGGGATTATGTTCTAATTTTCCAGATTATTGAAGTCTTTATTCAACGATATCTTGGTCATTTCCGCCGTCCCTGGACCAGTTTCCGGTGATCGCTTGCGACGTGTCGTCATATTTTCTTCATCTAATACCGGTCTGTTTTCATTTCCGGTTACCATCACCAATCGATTTATCTTGGGCAACCTTGTCAAAACTTGTATCATTTCTGAATTTGTGCTTTTGTTGGTGTTGGGTTCTGATTGTTTAATTGGCATATTTTCTTCTCTGATTTGGGTACTACATTCCAACTTTTGTCTTGAGTAGAAGTAATTCTACTACTTTTACTCAATTATTTGTCACAGTTGTATTGAGATTATGGAGAAAGTTGATGTAATTCAACCTATTCAGACAATTTTAGATGGCACAAATTATGTATCTTGGTCCTAGGAAATGTCTAGTTTTCTGAAAGGGTGTAGACTTCGGCGCTATGCAACTGGTGATGTTACTAAACCTGTGAAACAGAAAGATAAAGATGATGCTTCTTATGTTGATAAGCTAGAAATATGGGACAGTAAAAATCACCAGATCCTTACTTGGATTATAAATACAACTATTCCATCAATTAAACTTCAGTTTGGTAGGTTTGAAACTGCTAAACAAGTTTGGGATCTTTTGTCGAGTAGATACTCTATAACTAATGTTGCTCATCAATATCAATTGTTTGAAAATCTTCGTGTTGTATTCCACGTTTTGATGATGCCAAATAATTAGGTTATACTATATAGTTTTTATTTTACGAAAAATATAAAATACCAAAAATAATATAAATTTTTAATTTTGCATTTATATCTTGTGCAGAAAGATTAATTATTTAATCTAAGTCAAAATATTATTTTATGTAGTTTGAATTTTTATCATATGGTATGTTTAATATTCTAATAACTTAGAATCTTTGAATAAAAGATTTTTCAAGTTAGTAGATATTTTTGTTGTTCTTGTTTGTGCTTGAAAATCACTTGGAATAGGCGTGGCATACTATGTGGAGCTAATTCATTGAAGCTCTCCAACAAACCCAACAACCTCGCTGGAGAAGCTCCCATTAATGGATAGTGGAAGTAGTTGGTTACCGTTGCAATAAACATAGAGAAAGTGCAGTGAAAATCAGGCCATGATCTCCATTACTCCACTCACGATATTTGAGGAGAACATGGAGCACAACTTGTCAAGATGAAGGAAAAATTACAGCAGCTATATACATAGAAATTACTTGTTGAAAACTTATGACTTTTTTGAGCGAAAATTATTTATACGCTTAAAAAGTTTTCATGTAATTTCCTCTTATATTATACATACTTATCGTAGTATTCATAGTGTGTTGGTGAGAGAAAATTCAGAGAATATCCTTGTATTCAAGAGCGAGAAAGAAAGAGAGAAAAGAGAAGACTTCGAGTAAAGTCAAAGTGAGTGTTATCAGTTCAAGGGAACTGGGTGACTGGGAATAAGTTCCTAGAGGAACTGAGAAGGTCCGTTAATAGGATGTAAAAGATAGAGTCTTTTGGCCTATTATAGTAAAGTGAGTTTGAGTCAAAATCCCTCGTGGTCAAGATTTTTCTTCCTATTGGGCCTAGGAAGTTTTCCTTGTAAAAATCTCGTGTGTTTGTCTCTTTCTACTTTCAAGTTTGTTTTAATTCCGCAATACAATTCGAAAATTTCCCCTCAACTACAATTCACCCCCCTCTTGTAGTTGGTCTAGTGTTCATACTAGAATAACAATTGGTATCAGAGCCTAGTACCTCCAGAATCAGCTAACACTGAGGATATTGTACCTGGAACAATGAACACTACGGGAGAAAAGCTTGATGAAGGTTATTCAACTCAACGCCCACGTATGTTCAATGGCAAACATTATTCATACTGGAAGAACCGTATGAAGATATTTATTAAAGATGAAAATAACCAAGTATCGAAGGTAATTGGAATCGGTGACTTTGAAGTCACAAAGAAGAACGAGAAAGGGGAGCTGGTTCCTAAACTCCTTGCCGAGTTTGACAAAGAGGACTTCGACAAAATGGAGATGAACAACATGGCCATGAAGCGACTCTATTGTGGTCTTGGTCCCCATCAACACAATCGAGTCATGGGCTGCAAGACTGCAAAGCAAATGTGGGAACTCCTTCAAATCACTCATGAAGGAACAAGCGAAGTGAAACGATCAAAGATCGATATGCTCATGCATAAGTACGAATTGTTTCACATGAAACAAAAGGAGCCTATTCAAAATATACTCACTCGCTTCTTAAACATCATAAACGAACTTGAATCTCTGGGAAAGATAATCTCTCCAGAGGAACAAGTTCGTAAGGTACTAAGGAGTCTACCACAAGATGAGAAATGGATGGCCAAGACAACAGCTCTGTTGGAAAGCAAGGACTTCACTACGTTCAACATTGAACAACTTGCTGGTTCCTTGATGACCCATGAGTTACTCCTAGAAACTCGTGAAACTGAATCATCAAAGCCTAAGGCTCTGGCCCTCATGTCTGAGGAACAAGAAGAGTCATAAACTGATGATGAAGAAGCCGCGATGATTGTTAGAAGATTCAAGAAGTTCTTCAACAAGAATTACAAAGGAAAGGTCACCAAGAAACCAACGAAACTAAGTTGTCACAAGTGTGGAGGCCTTGATCATTTCATCAAGGAATGTCCTCAATGGGAAACCAAGAAAGCAAAGGGAAGATACAAAGAGAAAGGCAAGGAACAACAAAAGTCCTTTTCGAGAAATGATATGAAAAGAGCCATGGTTGCAGCATCGGGAGAGTCTGACTCAAAGGAGGAGCAGGAACAAACTGAGGAAGAAACTGCCCATCTATGTCTCATGGCGAATATCGAGGACAAAGTGGAATCATCAAACCCAAAGGTAAGTTTTAATGCCATGAAGAGGAACTTACAGAATTGAATAAAAGCCAATTAATAAAACTTTTATTAGAAACCTTAGATGACTACAAGGATGTATGCGCAAAAAGAGATCAATTAACTAATGCATTGAAAGTCACTAAGAACCATTCAAATTGGATTAACACATTAAAATGTGACACTGAAAAAAGATTCTTTGAACTTTTTGACAAGAGTAGAGCTTATCAAGAAGCATTTGAAAAGTCAAAAACGAAAATTATCTTTTGAATTTGGAATTGGCAGAATTGAAACTGTTTGTTCCTGAAGGAACAGTCTCTTCAATTAATACCAGAAATATTGCTAGAAATTTGAAAAACGATTATGACAATATTTTTCAAGAAAGCCTGGTATTAAGGTAGAAACTGGAGCCCTCAAGGAACAAGCTTTTTGACCTAGTCACATGGATACAAAAGTATCAAAACAAAGGAAGGGATGGTCTAGGTTTCAATCACAAGAAAAATAACAAAAAGAAAATATACGTTGATCTGCCAAGTAGGAAAATATGTTCTTACTGTGGGAACAGTGGTCACATTGTGTCTGATTATTCCACCAGAGAACAACGTATTGAGAGGAAGACGTACCTAGTAAAACAGGTTTTGAAAATTAAGAAAGACTCAAGTCCAACAAAAGAACCCAAGCTAGACTGGGTTCCTACCATAACTAGTTTGCTATGGTACAGGCTGAAGTGAGGGGGAACAACATGTGGTACCTCGATAGCGGTTGTTCGAAGCACATGATAGGAGATAGATCAAAATTTCTCTCACTTTCAGTCTTCAATGGAGGAACCGTGACCTTTGGAGACAATCTTACAGGTAACATAGTATCAGTTGGTAAGATTGGTAAATCTCAGTCACATTCCATAGATAAAGTATTTTTGGTCGACGGTTTAAAGCATAGTTTACTTAGTATATCTCAGTTTTGCGATAAGGGAAATTCAGTGAAGTTTACAATGAGTCTTGTGTATTCAGCAATGAAAGTACAGGAACCAAGATCCTTGAGGGAACGAGGAAAGGGAACACCTACATGGTCGACCTGAACCTTGTACCTAGGAATAATCTCACATGCTTAAGTGTGATCGAAGCTGATCCTTTTCTGTGGCACAAACGTTGCGGTCATGCAAGCCCATCCTTACTGCATAAACTAAGTGGAAAGAACTTGGTAGTTGGTTTACCAACAATTAAGTCTCTGAACCACGGTGTTTGTGATTCATGTGTTAAAGGCAATCAAGTGAGATCCTCATTCAAATCCAAGAAAATGGTAAACACACAAAGTCCATTAGAACTTCTTCAGATGGACTTATGTGGCCCTGTACGCATCCAAAGCGATCCGGTAAGAAATATGTATAAGTCATAGTAGATGATTTTTCAAGATACACATGGGTTAATTTTCTTCATAGTAAGGATGACACATTTGATGAATTTCTAACCTTTGCTAAAAAGATTCAAAGAACAAGTGGTTTTAAATTGAAGCATTTAAGATCTGATCATGGTAAGGAGTTTGAAATCTCCAAGTTTGATGAATTTTGCAGCAATGAAGGTTTAGATCATAACTTTTCAGCTCCTAGAACACCGCAACAAAATGGTGTAGTCGAAAGGAAGAATCGGACCCTTGAGGATATGGCAAGGACGATGATTATTGCAAGCGGTCTTCCGAAGAATTTTTGGGCTGAAGCAGTGAATGCGGCATGCTACATCATCAATCGTGTCATGCTAAGACCAATCACTTTGAAGACACCTTACGAGCTCCTTAGGGGAAGAAAACCCAATATTGCTTACTTTCGTGTTTTTGGATGTAAATACTTTGTACATAACAATTGAAAGGACAACTTAGGAAAAATTTGATGCTAGAAGTGATGAGGCTATTTTTCTAGGATATGCCTTAAGTAGTAAGGATTATCGTGTCTACAATAAGCGAACAATATGTGTTGAGGAAAGTGTTCATGTTATATTTGATGAGACTAACTCCTTGCAGGAACAGAGTCATAATGATAACTTTGAAGTTAGTTTGACTAGTCCTGATGAGTTTAATCAATGTGATGAGGAACTAACCCCTGCAGGAAAAGAGAAGAAGTAAGTTCCTGATCCTAATAACCCTGTGCCTAATCCCCATGAGGAACAAGAAATAGGAGGAACTCAGGAGGATCAAGGAGTTCCTGATCCTGAAGAAGAACAAGTGAATCAATCACCTCAAGAAACTCAAGATGCAACTAGGAGATTTAATCCAAAGCCTTGGAGACACCAAAATTCTCATCCTTTAGAATTGATAACAAGTGACATTGAAAAGGGAACTCAAATGAGATCCCAAATGAAGAATTTTTGTGCCTTTCATGCTTTCTTATCTATGACAGAACCTAAGGACCATATGGAACCACTCAAGGAGGCTGATTGGATCAATGCTATGCAAGAGTAGCTAAATGAGTTTTAGAGGAACAAGGTATGGCACCTGGAGACTAAACCAAAGAACCAAAAAGTTATCGGACTTAAATGGTTCTTCAGGAACAAGCTTGATGAGCATGGAACAGTGGTAAGAAACAAGGCCAGACTTGTAGCCAAAGGTTATAATCAACAAGAAGGTATTGATTTCGATGAAACCTTTGCTCCTGTTGCTAGAATAGAAGCAATTAGAATTTTAATTTCCTTTGCTGCCTTTATGGGATTTAAGTTGTACCAAATGGACGTCAAATGTGCATTCTTGAACGGTTTTTTACTTGAAGACGTCTATGTGAAACAACCTCCTGGATTTGAAAATCCGAAACTTCAAAATCAAGTCTATAAGCTTGATAAAGCTCTTTATGGGTTGAAACAAGCTCCTAGATCTTGGTATAAAAGGTTGTCAAAATTCATGCTTTCACATGATTTCATAAGAGGTAAAGTTGATAGAACCTTGTTCCTTCGATCAAAAGGAACAGACATATTAGTAGTCCAGATTTATGTTGATGATATAATTTTCGGTGCCACTAATGATCTTCTTTGTAAGGAGTTTGATGATCTTATGAGTAGTGAATTTGATATGAATATGATGGGAGAGTTGAACTTCTTTTTGGGATTGCAAATAAAGCAAACTGAAAGAGGAACAATGAACCATCAACAAAAATATGTCAAGGAACTGCTTAAGAAATATGGACTGGAACATTAAAAAACAACCACACTCCCATAGGAACAGGAACAAGGTTAGATGAAGATTCAAATGGTAAGTGTGTAAACGAGAAGCAATATCGAGGTATGATTGGTTCATTACTTTACTTAACAGCAAGTAGACCTGATATTTCTTTTAGTGTTGGTTTATGTGCTCGATTCCAAGCAAATCCTAAAGAATCTCACTTAACAGCAGTTAAGAGGATTCTAAGGTATTTGAAAGGAAACGATGACTTATGTTTGTTCTATCCTCGAAGTGATGTTTTTGACCTAGTAAGCTATTCGGATGCGGATTATGCTGGAGACTTAGTTAACCGCAAGAGCACATCAGGCATTGTCCAATACCTAGGAACAAGCTTGGTCTCATGGAGCTCAAAGAAGCAAACAACTGTTGGCTTATCCACAATAGAGGCAGTGAAACACCCCAGAATTTCAAAGCGGAAATAAAGAAATAATAATAGTATTAATAGGGCGATGGCGGAAACATCGTCTTTTGGGAATGTCACTACTACAAGAAATGCGTTTAAATAACTAAGTGATAAAACCAATATAAATAAATAGTATAAATAAAATAAATTAATTAGATTAATATCTAAAAGAGAAAACTGACTCTCAAACTAATTAAAAGTCTAGGCCTAAAACATCTAGCTTTTTTATGCTCACAACTCAACCCGAGCCCAAAACCGAAGAAGATTCCCATCAACATAACCTGCAAAATATACAACAAACATCCACAATCAGTGGGGAGTAACTAGCAGTTGTCCCAGAACAAAAGAAATCAAAGCATGATTCAGACATAGATTAATAAGAAAGGAAAGCATAAAATCAAGTCAACTACAATATGCATTCACTTCCATATAACTCACAAATAACGCAAATGAATAATAAATAGCAAGTGAGTTGGATAAAAATAAATACATCATCTCAAGAGTACTTTTATAAAAATAAAATATAGGTAAAACAAGTTATTGAGTAAGAAACCGAACGCCAGTGAATCGCAATTCACTTCCTAAGGTTTGTCAGATCGCAATCTCCAGGTCAGTCTATGGGCTTACGTTCCCCACTGCCTGTGTCTAAGAATGGCCAAACTCCCGATGCGGGGTAGAACACGCAGAACTCCCTGACCTCTCAGACGACAACAATTAACTCCAAGTCTTATTAAATAAATGAATAGTACACAATTAATCATTTTTACGTAAACCAAACATCAACATAATGATACCCAATAAAACTTACAACAACCTACTAAACACCAGCATCCAAGAACATAGAAGATCACAAATTATTTCTGATTAAAAAGCTCTTAAATAATTTAAAAGAATATCCTCAAATTCACAACAAAAAATCCAATAATAATTATTAAACTAATAAGTACGATCAGTAAAATAAAACAAAAATTATCATATGACCCTATTTTCTTTACTGACATGGTACAAGTTTTATTTATAATTTTTGGACTCTAAAAGTATTTTTAAACGTTAATTTACCGAATACCCAATAAAGCCAATATAATGATTAAAAATAAAAATAAACGCGTAAAAATTGCCAACAATTTACATAACATGCATAAACTCACCGTAATACATAATATACAAAGAAATGAACTTTTCGGCCTTCATAAATAATTTTCATGATTTATATACTGACAGAAATGAAAATGCAAAAACAGATAAATTAAATAAATAAACCTGTAAACAGAAGGCAAAAATTATTCCAAGGCATGAAATACATACTACCCATATAACATGATTCACAAAAAATAATTTCAGCAATTTTAACATTTGTTTAATAATTATTATGCAAATAAGCCAAAAACGCACAAAATACCGATTAAATCAAATAAATACTAAAAATCAGACGAAAATTATTTTTCTATATACAATATTTGTACAGCATGCATCAAGTATATTCATGTCAAATTTCGTCAATAATTGCATTCAAAAAGTATTTTTAAACAATTCCTAGCGTAATAATCTAATACCGAAAAATACTATAATCTCTATCGTTCTAAGATAACTACTAGTTACCTGGAACGTCGGGAGGAGAGTTGAGTCTAAAGAGATAGTTAAGAGTTACGCATACAATCCAATTCCTCTTCCAACCCCAAAGCACAACGAACGATAATTGTAGCAACAAGTCACTAGGCGTTTTCTTCTTGAACGTTGAAAACTCTTATTTGGTACTGCTCTGTTCCGACCATGATTTCCGGTGATTGCAATATTGGATTTATAATCACTCCAGTCAAAGTGAAAATCAAGATGGTATAAACGTTCTGTTCAAGTTTGAGAATGATCCAACGGTTAGATCTCCGGATATGGTTAATTTCGTGAAGATGTGACAGGGAACAAAAACCGGATGACTCGTCTGATTGAAACACAAACTGCAGTCGCGTCTTTCCCTTTCTTCAAAAAAAAATTATAACACGAGCAAGATCTTTCCGAGTAGATGGATTTTGACTACTCACACGTTCAATTCGGATAAGAAACGAAGGAGATATGATGCAAACAAAATAGGTGTGCAAAAATGGACGAAAATCCGAGAAGAGAGAATAACTCTTTCTCTTCCTCTCTAAGGGTTGGGCGAAAATGGGGGTTAGAATGCAGCAAAAACCTGATTAATAACCTCATTAAGCAATGGTTTAAAGGGTGATTATAAAGGTGGGTTAATGGAGAATTAAATTGGGGGTTACAAGAGATCCAAAGGTTAACTTAATGAGCACCAAAACTCTTCATCCTCCACAGCATAATTGCTGATTTTCGTCCAGCATGATACGCAACACGTGATGCAACATTTCATCACCCAAGTCGGTCCAACAACGTTACAAAAATGCTACGCGGCAAAACTGCATCTTAAACGCCAAAATAAATAACGAAACTAATATAACCTTTAAAATAAATAACTAAAAACTTAAAATAAATATATATACATATATCACAACATATAAATATATATACACATTTTCACAACACGTTCCAAAATAATTTAAATAATAAATTATTTAATTTTACGAAAAAAAATCATTTTATTGTTAACAAACACCAAAAATAATGGGTGAAAATTACGGGGTGTTACAATCACTCCCCCTTAAAAGAGTTTCGTCCTCGAAACTTCAAAATAACCAAGAGACAAAAGAAAATACTCTAGATAAAGAACATTAAGAAAACATAAATCGATGGATTTTAGTTAACTAAACAACTTTGCAGGTATAAAATTTGATAATTCAAATAATATATATTTTATTTTGGAAGACCAAAAGAGTTGTATAGTAAAGAAGCACAGTAACAACAATTATTTTTTAAAATGTGAAGAACCAAAGACAAGTATTAGAAAGTTTAAGGTAAAAAAACTTTTGCACAATAAACTATAGGTAATTTTGTAAAAGAAGAAGGAATAAATATTTACGTAAAATTATAAAAGAATAAATTCGATCACACATAAATAGTTTTAGAAAAGAAACGAAGAAGAAAAAGTTCGTAAATAGATAGCCAAACCAATTTAAATAGAGGTAACCACACGGGCTTATACTCCACTTAAAGAGATAAGAACACTTTAATAAAGAGTAGCTAGCTGCTTTACTAAAATAGCACTTACGAACACAAGTCATGACATATGTTATAAGAGCGTACGCCTCCTAAACATATATATGAAAATTAAAGTTCGCAAAAGAAATTGAAAACTTTAAAATAAATTTCACAATGACGAAACACTAATAATAAATAGGCGATAAAGAAATAAATTATTAACAACAATTATAAAAATTGGCCAAGTCGACACAAATGTGCATGGAACCACCTATTGCAACCTAGTATCAACAAAACAATATTTAAAAGCCTTCTTATCAAATCGACATTAGAGTTTACTGGAATCACCCAATATAAACTTAATGTCAACTCAAAAAGGAAATTAAATCAAAACAGATAAAATGCGTCAACTTATCAAATTGACATACAAGTCAAAGGAATCACCCATTATGACTCAATATCAACTCAAACAAGTTTAAAATTTAGACTTATCAAATTGACATACAAGTCAAAGGAATCACCCATTATGACTTAATATCAACTCAAACAAGTTTAAAATTTAGACTGAGTATATAAATATCATTTTCAAAAAATATAAAACAGATCAGTCAAAATCAGAGAATTAAATAAGAAGTAATGAAAACAACCAAAAAATTTCTATTAAATGAGAAAGCACTAAATATTTAAACAAGAAACAACAAATAGTAAACGAGATCCTTTCACGCATTTGAGTTTGAAAAATAATGCTAATAGGAAAAGTAAGTAAAGTAAAAGTTGTTGAATGCTAACCTTTAAAACAAAATAGTTTGCGTCTACTTTTCAATCTAACACCAAGACAACTCATTAAAGTACTTTTATTTTCAAAGACTACAAACCTTATTACCATAATTAAAGGCTAAAAAAGGATTAGCATGAAAAATAAAAATATTAAAAGGAAAATATTTATCAATATAGATGGTCAAAAACGGTAAGAGAAATTTGAAGACAATCGAAATTAAACGTTTTTCAAAAGAGTAAGTCAAAATATTAACAATTAAAATATTTAAAAGTCAAAAAAATAACTCTAACATATGTATTTTTATTAAGTTCAAAGATCTAAATATATAATTTGGAATATAAATTCAAACTAGAAAGTTTTGTAAATAATAAAACAGATACGTAATACTCACATAAAGAAAACAACACTTAATTGAAAAAGAACAGAAAGTATATATTGTCTCACATAATAACATATACTATCAAGCAACTAGTAAATAAAATAAATGCAATGCAACACACATACTATATTAAAATAAAATTAATGTTTATTTTTAAATTGCAAAACACAAAATAAATTAAACACACAACTAAACCGATGAGGCTATAAATTAGTTCGCTTTCGCTGCGCACTCTGATAAAATAGAAAATAAATTACATGTAAGACACCCTGCAGATAAGATTAGCAAACTTGGTAGACTAATTCCACCAATAATAATACAAGTAACTATACATATAACATATGCTCCATAAGCATGAGAGCACACCACATTCCCATAAAGCTTCCCTTTTACTTACTCTACCCATCACACTCTCATTATAGTAAAACTACTAAACTTAATTCTAAATAAATTTAATATCCTACGGCTAACTAATAATTCTAAAGAATCATTTGCAACTCTTTTTCAGAGTTTAGGAGCGTTTTGCTCTGATACCAACTGTAACACCCCATAATTTCAAAGCGGAAATAAAGAAATAATAATAGTATTAATAGGACGATGGCGGAAACATCGCCTTCTGGGAATGTCACTACTACAAGAAATGCGTTTAAATAACTAAGTGATAAAGCCAATATAAATAAATAGTATAAATAAAATAAATTAATTAGATTAATATCCAAAAGAGAAAACTGACTCTCAAACTAATTTAAAGTCTAGGCCTAAAACATCTAGCTTTTTTATGCTCACAACTCAACCCGAGCCCAAAACCGAAGAAGATTCCTATCAACATAACCTGTAAAATATACAACAAACATCCACAATCAGTGGGGAGTAACTATCAGTTCTCCCAGAACAAAAGAAATCAAAGCATGATTCAGACATAGATTAATAAGAAAGGAAAGCATAAAGTCAAGTCAACTACAATATGCATTCACTTCCATATAACTCACAAACAACGCAAATGAATAATAAATAGCAAGTGAGTTGGATAAAAATAAATAAATCATCTCAAGAGTACTTTTATAAAAATAAAATATAGGTAAAACAAGTTATTGAGTCAGAAACCGAACGCCAGTGAATCACAATTCACTTCCTAAGGTTTGTCAGATCGCAATCTCCAGGTCAGTCTATGGGCTTACGTTCCCCACTGCCTGTGTCTAAGAATGGCCAAACTCCCGATGCAGGGTAGAACACGGAGAACTCCCAGACCTCTTGGATGACAACAATTAACCCAGGTGTACCCCTAGTTCGCAAACCAGGTGGTTGGCATGTTCTTCACCGGGGACTACATCTATCCCACCGGATATTCTTATCTCAAAATAAAATCATAAATATCATCAAAGTATCATTCATCTAAAAAATATTCGTCAAAAAGGGATGCCACCCGGCCTTACACCCATAATTCATCAAAAGAAACAACTCTTCAAAATTCCTCAAAAATAGTAACTTACAAACTTACAACAAATGTCTCCCACAATAAATACTTTGAACATCTCTAAGCATCAACAATGATATTAAACTAGTTTTTGCAGCACTAACAGTTCAATAAAAAATGCATCACCAATTAACTCCAAGGCTTATTAAACAAATGAATAGTACACAATTAATCATTTTTACGTAAATCAAACATAAACATAATGATACCCAATAATACATACATCAACCTACTAAACACCAGCATCCAAGAACATAGAAGATCACAAATTATTTCTGATTAAAAAGCTCTTAAATAATTTAAAAGAATATCCTCAAATTCACAATAAAAATCCAATAATAATTATTAAACTAATAAGTACGACCAGTAAAGTAATACAAAAATTATCATACAACCCTATTGTCTCTACTGACATGGTATAATTTTTATTTATAATTTTCGGACTCTAAAAGTATTTTTAAACGTTAATTTACAGAATACCCAATAAAGCCAACATAATGATTAAAAATAAAAATGAACGCCCAAAAATTACCAAAAATTTACATAACATGCATATACTCACGGTAATACATTTTTCGGCCTCCAGAAATGAATTTTTCGGCCTCCAGAAATAATTTTCACGATTTATATACTGACAGAAACGAAAATGCAAAAGCAGATAAATCAATTAAATAAACCTGTAAACAGAAGGAAAATATTATTCCAAGGCATGAAATACATACTACACATATAACATGATTCACAAAAAATAATTTCAGCAATTTTAACATTCGTTTAATAATTATTATGCAAATAAGCGAAAAACGCACAAAATACCAATTAAATCAAATAAATACTAAAAATCAGACGAAAATTATTTTTCTATATACAATATTCATACAGCATGCATCAAGTATATTCATGTCAAATTTCATCAATAATGCATTAAAAAAGTATTTTTAAACAATTCCTAGCGTAATAATCTAATACCGAAAAATACTCTAATCTCTATCGTTCTAAGATAACTACTAGTTACCTGGAACGTCGGGAGGAGAGCTGAGTCTAATGAGATAGTTAAGAGTTACGCATACAATCCAATTCCCCTTCCAACCCCAAAGCACAACGAACGATAATTGTAACAACAAGTCACTAGGCGTTTTATTCTTGAACTTTGAAAACTCTTATTTCGTACTGCTCTGTTCCGGCCATGATTCCCGGTGATGGAAAGATTGGATTCACAATCGCTTCGGTCAAAGTGCAAATCAAGATGGTAAAAACGTTCTGTTCAAGTTTGAGAATGATCCAACGGTTAGATCTCCGGATATGGTTAATTTCGTGAAGGTGTGACAGGGAACAAAAATCGGATGACTCGTCTGATTGAAACGAAAACTGCAGTCGCGTATCTCCCTTTATTCAAAAACAAATTGTAACACAAGCAAGATCTTTCCGAGTATATGGATTTTGACTACTCACACGTTCAATTCGGATAAGAAACGAAGGAGATATGATGCAAACAAAATAGGTGTGCAGAAATGGACGAAAATCCGAGAAGAGAGAAGAACTATTTCGCTTCCTCTCTAAGGGTTGGGCGAAAAAGGGGGTTAGAATGCAGCAAAAACCTGATTAATAACCTCATTAAGCAATGGTTTAAAGGGTCATTATAAAGGTGGGTTAATGGGGAATTAAATAGGGGGTTACAAGAGATCCAAAGGTTAACTTAATGAGCACCAAAACTCTTCATCCTCCACACCATAATTGCTGATTTTCGGCCAGCATGATACGCCACACGTGATGCAACATTTCATCACCCAAGTCGGTCCAACAACGTTACAAAAACGCTACGCGGCAAAACTGCATCCTAAACGCCTAAATAAATAACGAAACTAATATAACCTTTAAAATAAATAACTAAAAACTTAAAATAAATATATATACATATATCACAACATATAAATATATATACATATTTTCACGACATGTTCCAAAATAATTTAAATAATAAATTATTTATTTTTACGAAAAAAATCATTTTAATGTAAACAAACACCAAAAATAAAGGGTGAAAATTACGGGGTGTTACAGGCAGAGTATGTGGCTGTTGCTGCATGCTGTTCCCAGGTCCTTTGGATCAAGCAACAAGTAAGAGACTTTGGCATTAAGTTTAAGTGTGTTCCTATCTATTGTGATAATACTAGTGCAATTTGTATTTCTAAGGATCCAGTTCATCATTCAGGGGTTAAGCATATTCACATTAAACATCAATTCTTTAAGGATAATGTAGAAAAAGTTCTTGTTAAAGTCGAATTTTGTCCAACTGGAAATCAAATAGCTGACATATTGACTAAACCATTTCCTAGTAGAAAAATTTAAGAAAATTCGCTTAGAGCTAGAGATGATTAGAATTCATTGAATGCGCTACTTCAAATAAAACCCTTAGTTACAAGATTACACTAAGTGGCCAGCAGCATTTTGTGAATTTAATCACTCATTACACAGTCATTGTAAAGGACTCACATTAGTCTTCATACCCCTTATTGTCCATGCATATACTTGAGCAAAAAATAGAAAGGGTTTTGTACATATAGCTTGAACATGTAACATGCATTAGTTCACACCTTCTATTCCTTTTATTCCTTTCCACGAAAATATTATCATTATTTCATTTTATTTTGTTTGATTTTATTTTCTTTTCTTCAATTTATTATCTTTCCTCATTCATCCCCCACAAAAAACTTTTTAGTGGCAACGCTTCACCAGCGTTCATGTACATACCTAAAACTAAAATGATTCACCGGATTTAAAGAAGGAAGGGAAAAGCCGCATTTAATTCTTTTTCACAATCCCCCATAAATCCTTCCCAAAATAAAAACACATCAAGTCAAACCAAAATTTACATGGCAATTCATCTCTTTTACCCAAAACCATTAACTCTGAAAAACCGCCTTTCTCTCTTTCTCTCACACAAAAATCTGTCAACTTCATCTTCTTCACCTAAAACCCTGAATGGCTCCCAAAAGAAAATCCTCTGATGATACCAAAAAAAATTCGGCTGAAAAATCTTCACCTCTGGTGGATTACAACGAAAGCGAGAATGAATCTTCCAACTCCAACGAAGATTCCTTGAGTTATCAAGCAAATTCGGCCGAAAATGAAGTGCTCTCTCCAAAGAAAGAAGACGATTTGGATGATACTGAAACAGAGCAAGAAAACGAAATCTTGGTACCTACGAAAGGGGTAAGAAAACGAAATCTTCCAAGTATATCATTTGGTTTTGTGTTGATTTCACCTGGTGCAAGAAAATTATGTGGGGTCAGTTCCTTGATCTTGTTAAGTTTCAAAAATGGGTTAAAGTGTTAAGGTATGATAAGGGTCTTTATGAGAGTGAGATGAGTGAATTCATTGCTTGTTTCGAAAATAACGAGGGGCTGTGCATTAGTGTTGTTAATGGAAAACTGGTTAAGTTCACTGAAAAGAACTTAGGAGCATGGTTTGAGGTACCTACTGAGGGGTACAAGGAATATGTTAAGGGTAGGGCCAAGTTGAATGTTAATGGGGCTTCCAACTCTACCATTTTGAGTTACTTTGGGGGTAAGGAGTCTGACTTGTCCCTAGATCAGAAAGATCTCTCTCCATATCACAAATTATTGTTTCACTTAGTTTGGTGCTTTATTTTGCCTAGGACTTCCAAGAGGACTCAAGCGAGTCTCATGGATCTTTCTTTAATGTTTTGCCTTGCAAAAATATAAAAATCAACTTCCCTACTTTAATGATTTCTCACCTTTCCTACTGAATCACCCACAACACAAAAGTGGGGTATGCCAACCTTATTTCTGTTATCCTTAAAAAGAACCAAATCAAACTCCCTTCTAGTACCTCTTTCGATCTAGATCCTAAAAATTATTCGACCAAAGAGACTTTATCCAGGCTGTCTCTAAGGGTACAGGGTGGAAAGTTAGACTTTGTGGTAGCAGAAGCTAAGGGAAAGGTTGAGATTGGGAACAAGAGGAGGTCTGAGGAGGAGGTCAGTGCTGAAGAACCTATGTCTATGCGAAAGAGTCAAAGGATTGTTGTGACCAAGGCCTCCAAGGAACAGGGCCAGGGTGCTGTTCATATTCATCTGGTGGAGGATCAAGCTCCTTCAGGATCAAGGACTGTTGATTTTCCCCTTCTCTCCACTACTAGTCTCCATGGGATTCTACATTCAATTCAGGAGTCTCTGTCTCTCCTGCACACAAGAGTCCAGGGTGTTGAAGCCAGGATTGCCAGAGTTGATCTTCAACAGGAGCAGATCCTCGCAGCAGTGAAGAAAGGAGAATATGCAGTTCGTGAGAATATTAACGATGTGGTCACTTCTTTTGTTGTTCGCCCCAAGCCTTCCAAGCCCTAATCCCCTTTCCTTTTAATTTTTTTTGGGCTGTATTAAACAATGGTGATTTGCTGTTACTCTCTTTTTATCATCTTTTTGGATGTGAATCACACATCAGTTTCTGGTGATAAATTTATTTTTGTTTATCTTTTATCTCCTTCTAATTCTTATTCATTTGCTTCTCTTCTTGTTCTCTTTCCTTTCTTTTAATTTCATCATGAACCCAACTTGTGCATTTTTCATGTCTATGTGCATTGATCTCATCTTACTATGCTCATTACCATGTTTGGATGGCTAGTATTATTAGATGAATGTTTGAGCTACTAAGCCTTGATATTGTTGTATATGATGCACTCTTAGAGTCCCGCTGGGCACTTAGGTTTTTTTGATGATGACAAAAGGGGGAAATAGAGTGACACATAAAAATTCAATTCTAGTCTTCTTAGTTTCTAGGTGATGATTTTTGGATTTCTCTTTACCTTGTCATTAAAACTGATTTATGTTAGTTTTAATTTTTAGTCTTTTGTCAGCTTTGTTTGTTTTTAACCTCATTAGCTTTTGATTCTTTTGCTATTTATTAGTTTTTGTTAATTTTATATTTTTATATGCCTTATGTTTGCCATCATAAAAAAGGGGGAATATTGTTGAATTCCATGTTTTGATGATGCCAAATAATTTGGTTATACTATATAGTTTTTATTTTGCTAAAAATATAAAATACCAAAAATAATGTAATGTTTAATTTTGCATTTATATCTTGTGGAGAAATATTAATTATTTACTCTAAGTCATGATATTATTTAATGCACTTTGAATCTTTATCATGTGGTATGTTTAATATTCTAGTAACTTAGAATATTTGAATAAAAGATTCTTCAAGTTAGTAGATATTTTTGTTGTTGTTGTTTGTGCTTGAAAATCAGTTGGAATAGGCGTGGCATACAATGTGGAGCTAATTCCTTGAAGCTCTCCAACAAACCCAACAACCTCGCTGGAGAAGCCCCCATTAACGGATAGTAGAAGTAGTTGGTTCCCGTTGCAATAAACATGGAGAAAGTGCAGCGAAAATCAGGTCATGATCTCCATTACTCCACTCACGCTATTTGAGGAGAACATGGAGCACAACTTGTCAAGATGAAGGAAAAATTACAGCAGTTATATAAAGAGAAATTACTTGTTGAAAACTTATGACTTTCTTGAGCGAAAATTATTTATACACTTAGAAAGTTTTCATGTAATTTCCTCTTATATTCTACATACTTATTGTAATTTTCAGAGAATATCCTTGTATTCAAGAGAGAGAGAGAGAGAGAAAGAGAGAAAAGAGAAGACTTCGAGTAAAGTCAAAGTGAGTATCATCAGTTCAGGGGGAACTGGTGACTGGGAACAAGTTCCTAGAGGAACTAAGAAGGTCCGTTAATAGGTTGTAAAAGATAGAGTCTTTGGCATATTATAGTAAAGAGAGTTTGAGTCAAAATCCCTCGTGGTCAAGGTTTTTCTTCCTATTGGGCCTAGGAAGTTTTCCTTGTAAAAATCGTGTGTGTTTGTCTCTTTCTACTTTCAAGTTTGTTTTAATTCCATAATACAATTCGAAAATTTCCCCTCAACTACAATTCACACCCCTCTTGTAGTTTGTCTAGTGTTCATACTAGAAGAACACTTCGCCACTTGAAACAAGCTTGAGGCGTCTCTATTAATGAGTTTTTTGCTCAGATGAATTCTTTATGGGATCAACTAGCTTTGTACGTGCCGCAATTTGAGAATGCTAAGGATATTGCTAAAATTTGTGACTATCGTGACACTTTGCAGGTCATGAAGTTTCTCATGGCTTTGCATGAGGACTATGAACCTGTCCGTGGCTCGCTTTTGCATAGGGAGAAATTTCCAACCCTTGAAAATGCTGTTGTAGAATTGTTATCTGAAGAAACTCGCCTTGGTATTCTTAAGACCAACAACGTCGAGCCTATACTCCCTAATGTAGCTATGGCAGCATCATCTTCCACCAAGAAGCCAATATGCAGGTATTGCAAACGTCCTGGTCATATTATTTCCGAGTGTCGCAAGCTACAGAATAAGAACAAGGACAAAGCTTATGGTGGACAATCCAAGCCCCATTCGCACAAATCAGCTGTGGTTAGTGATCAAGCACCCACGTCTATTTCTCTGAATGATTTACAAGTCCTTCTGAACCAGCATACTGTCAACTCTCCTACATCTGCATTATCTGCCATCCCAAGTACACATAACTCTTGGTATTTCGATTCTAGATGCTGCAACCATATGACTTGTGATAATGCCTCTCTTATTAGTAAGACAAATTCTACATATGCTTCTACTATCCGAACTGCTAATAACTCGCTCATGCATAAAAGTCATACCGGAAATGTTTCCACTCCGAGCTTGTCTGTAACTAATGCTTTTCTTGTTCCACAACTCGCATTGAATCTTATATGCGTTGGTCAGCTATGTGAACTTGGTTTGTAAGTACATTTTTCAAAACATGGATGTCATGTGCAGGACCCTCAGAATGGACAGGTGCTGGGGACAGGTCGCAAAGTGGTCGTTTTTTTGAAGTTGTCTCTCTGAAAGTTCCTCAAAATGATACTGCTCGTTACGTTGCAGCAACTGTATCTCGAGAAATTTGGCATTCACGATTGGCTCATGTCTCTCCAACTAGATTAAACTCCTTAATTTCTAGTGGTGTCTTAGGCTCAGTTAAACATGACAAAGTAGATTGTGTTTCTTGTCCACTTGCAAAGCATCATACTTTGCCATTTAATAATAGTGACTCAATTTCTACTGCAGCATTTGATCTTGTGATGCTAATATTTGGAGGCCATCTCCTACGTGTACTTTTGATGGTTTTCGATACTTTGTTATCTTTGTCGACGATTATTCTAGATATACATGGCTTTATCTACTCAAAAACCGTTCTAAATTACAACAAATCTATTTTAATTTTGCTGCTATGGTTCATACGCAATTTTCTTGCAATTTTAAAACCTTTTGCTCCGGCAATGCTATGGAATACAGAGAGAAGAACTTTCTAAATTTCCTTTCCAGCCATGGGACTGTTCTACAACATTCATGTCCAAGGACTTCGCAGTAAAATGGGCATGCTGAAAGAAAACACCGCCACATATTAGACATTGTTCGTGCCTTACTTATCTTTGCATCTTGTTTGGAGTCATTTTGGGGGGAGGCTGCTCTTTCATCTATATACAATATCAATCGCATTCCTTCATCAGTCATTAGAAACAAGTCTCCATTTGAGCAATTATAAGGTATATTGCCAAACTATGATATGCTTCATGTTTTTGGCTGTGCTTGTTTTGTTGTACTCCAGCCTCATGAATATACCAAATTGGAGCCACATGCTTGATTGTGTTGTTTCTTTGGATATGGCATTGAGCACAAAGGCTTTCGATGTTGGGACCCTATCACTAAACTTATTCCGATATCTCGTCATGTGGTGTTCTGGGAACACAAGATGTTTGTTTCTCTTTCAAAATTTCACATCTCTACACCTATAACACCATATTTTACCAAATCTTCTATTGATCTATTTTCTGATGAGAGTGTTACAGATTGTGAACTTGTACGTACAGCAGATATTGAGACGCCAACTCCTAGTACAATCAGACCTGATGATACGATGCCTTCTAGTGAATCAACTTCTTCCTCTTCTACACCTGATGCAGAAGTGAGGAGCCTTCTTCTTCATCCATTGATGAAAGTCCTCTTGAACCGTGACGTACCTCTCGTGTAAGTCAATTACCACTCCACCTTCAATAGAACTATGAGCTACCGTCTTATCTCCAGAAAAACCATCACTCATATGCGACCATTGAAAAGCTTTATAAACCAACCACTTACCGAGAGGCTAGTAGTGATCCATTGTGGTAAAAAGCGATGATGGAAGAACTCGATGCCTTGCATAAAGCTAACACATGGGAATTGGTTGACCTGCCATCAGGAAAGTCTCTTATGGGATGTAGATGGGTTTATAAAATCAAAACTCGATCCGATGGATCAATTGAGAGGTTTAAAGCTCGTTTAGTTGCACAAGGTTTTAGTTAAGAGTAAGGGATTGACTACGAAGAAACTTTTGCCCCTGTTGCTCGTCTCACATCTGTTAGAAGCTTGCTTGCTGTTGGTGCTAGTAAAAGGTGGGCACTCTTTCAAATGGGTGTCAATAATGCCTTCTTAAATGGCAATCTCAATGAAGAAGTTTATATGCGTCCTCCAAAAGGTCTTAATCATCCACCAAATAAGGTATGTCGTCTTCTTCAAGCGTCATATGGTTTAAAACAAGCCCCTCGAGCTTGCTTTTCTAAATTCAGCTCCACTATTCATCGTCTTAGCTTCAAGTCCAGTTTTTATGATCATGCTCTTTTCATTCGCCGCACTACGAAAGGTTATATATTATTATTACTCTATGTGGATGACATGATTATCATCGGCAATGACCTTGACAGTATTCCTGAACTTAAAAACTTTCTTCATCAGAATTTTGAAATGAAGGACCTCGGACATCTAAGTTACTTTCTTGGCTTAGAAGTATCTTCATATTCGCATGGATATTATCTCACACAAGCCAAATACGCAGCAGACCTTTTGACTAAAGCCTCTATAACTGACGCTAAGACGACGTCTACCCCCATTGAAGCTAATGTGAAGCTCACACCAACAGATGGGGTTCCTCTGGCAGATGCTACTCTTTATCGGCAACTTGTGGGAAGTCTAATTTATTTAACTATCACCCATCCTGACATTGCTTATGTTGTGCATATTGTGAGTCAGTTTATGTCCTCAGATGACTACTCATTATGCTGCTATCCTTCGCATCCTCCGCTATGTTAAGGCTACGATGTTCCATGGGCTTTGCTTCTCTTTTAGTTCACAACTTTAACTTACTGCATATACAGATTCCCATTGGGCAGGTGATCCCACTGATCGGCGCTCTACGACAGGATATTGTTTCTTCCTTGGCAATTCATCAATCTCTTGGCGCAGTAAGAAGCAAATCGTGGATGCTCATTCTAGTACTGAAGCTGAATATCGTGCCCTTACTGACACCGCTTCTGATCTAATTTGGCTACGATGGCTCTTAGAATATATGGGTGTTCCTTAACGATCATCTACTCCTCTTTATTGTGACAATCATAGTGCTATTCAGATTGCCCATAATGATGTCTTCCATGAGAGAACAAAACACATCGAAGTTGATTGTCACTTTATTTGACAACATTTATTACAAAATGATCTTCAACTTATTTCTGTGTCCTCAGAAGAATAAACGGCAGATTTTTTCACTAAAGCACATCTCCCGGGACATTTTATTGAACTCTTATCTAAGATCAAACTGAGCTTCCAGCATCCACCTTGAGCTTGAAGGAGGGTGTTAGAGTTATTATAGTATATAAATATCATTATGATATTATTGTGATTATCTTATGATATACTATGGTCTATTCTTAGTAGGATAGTCCTTACTTAGGTCCCCAAATATTCTTTACTCCCTTAATACTTTCTAGTTAAGTGTATATATAGAGTTGTATTAGTCTTACATCATTTATTCATTATACAATTCTTTTTCTTCTCTCTTATTCTTTGTCTCTGATTAACATGATGATGATAATGCTCAGATGTAGATGATTAGGTGTAGATGATGATCAGGAGATATGATGATATGTAATGGCGATGTAAATGTGTGTGAGAAAATCAGATAAGGCTCCCAGAAAATCCAAGCAATGGTATCTGTAAAAGCAAAGATAAAAGACAAGAAATAGACACGGAAATCAACTACTCAAATTTTTAAATTGTTACCCTTTTATATTATTTTTCTTAGGATAGATAATTGGTTTGAAAACTAGCCCCTGCTAGACTACTAGCCTGCAGGACACACTAACTCAAAGGCTGGGTATAAAGCTAAACAGCCCAAAAGTAAATGCCCCAACATATTGTTGCGATTAGGATTCGAATCTTGGGCAATGCCTTGTAATTCGGGGGGTGGTACTCCACTGAACTACCACCTCTCCCTCTGTTACCCGTTTTTTTAATTGTTACACTTCTACTTTTTTCCTTATATGATAACCTTTTTTTTGAAGTGAAAATACATTTATTGATATTAAGTCATACGACATCTACAATAGAAGTCAGAAACTAAAAAATACAGATCAAATTAAAAGAAACTTAATTCTAGTATAGAAAATCACCATTCTATATACCCTCTTTCACATTGCTGTCTGATGCAGTTTTGATGTAGAACTAGATTTAATTCAACCAATTGTACGCGAAGTATGACAGTCGTTGCAATCCCGCACAAAATCCTATCAACAAATCAACCTTAAACTGGAGTCAGGGTTCAAACACCGCCAACACACAATGAGACCAAACTAATACACCCACCATGAAGGGGTGACTACAAAACCCATAAAGGAGGCTAAAGTCATCACACATATGAGACTTACTGAGAATTGCGAAAAAACGAAAAAAGCAAGAAAATAAACTACAAACTGCGAAAAGGATAGAAAGAGGGACTTACCATGGACGAAAACATCTATTGCAGCCCCTCTAGTATGTGAAAAGAGGAGAGTCCTTATATGGTAACTTATCACATCAACTTTTTTACATTTTTCCATCTTATGTATCCCACCACCCATTTTAATAATCCACCCAAAACCTTCCCACCTACCCTGTGTTTCTCTATCCTACTGTAATATATAGCCCTATTTTTAAGAGCTTTTATTAAATACTGATTATATTTATTAAGTTAATTATGTTTCGAAAATTCTTATTTTATTTGGGTTGGAGTATGCTTTTATTTGTCGTGTTTGTAGTATATTTATTTATTTAATTTTATGAAGTTATTGTTATTATATATTTTGGGTTTAGTTATTTAAAATTTATTCACTGGTATTTGACGAAAGCGGGAAACTAGAGTCGGTTTTACTCCTTGCCTTCCATTTGTCGGTTTAATTTGTTAGAAACAAAACCCCACCTGTTCCCATTTCTCTCTCATCATTTCTCAAACCCCAAAAGGAAAAACCAACCCCATGAAATCCTCACCTCCTCACATTCCTCTATCTCTTCCCCCTCCCTCTGTTTTCTCCTAAGCCTAGCTCTCCGTCGCCATCTTACCTGCGCTGCTGTTTGCTCTGCTACCGCCGCGAGCTGCAGTGTTGTTGTTGTTGTTGTTTTGGTGCGACATTGGTGCTGCTGGTGGTGCTCCTCGACGCGGTGCCGCTACTACTCTCTCCCCTTTGCGCGGTGATGCTGCAGCCACCGGTCTGTTCTTCCTTTCAAACCTTGGGGGTAGTATTGCTCTGCTCCATAACGAACCTTGGAGGCGGCGTTTGTCCAAATCTCGTACTTGCCACTTATTTGTTTAAGAGAATGAGCTACGCCAGTGTCTTAACATAAAGAAATGATTTCAAATAATAAATTTATTTTAATGGGCTGAAGTAAAGGTTACGAGTTTTCCACTCATTTTGGAATTTTGTTGTTTTGTATTTCTTCCCTGAATTTGCAGGTTTTGTGTTGTGTGCTCGAAATTGAAAGTGGAGCAAGATTTTAATGTCGTCGTAGATTATAGATTGAGTTTGTATTTTAGTTAGTTAATTTTAGAATAGTTCTTAATAATATTTCGTTGTATATATATAACATTTGGGAATTTTAGTGGAGTTGCTGGTGTAATTAAGGATATTTTCCACTGCAAATTTATTTAATTATAGAGTTAATTCTAGTATACGGTTGTTGGGTGTGTTTCATTAGCAGCTCGGAAAAGCGGGTTGTTATACCTACATTATTTTAATACTTCTTTTACATTTCCAAAATCAAACTTTCTTTTTTTGTAGTTTTTCCTTGTTTTTTGCACAATTGCCTTGGTTCTCCCCCCCCCCAAAATGAAGTGTAACAATTTAAAACGGAATACGACACGAATTTAATATACCCCGCGCCACAAGCATTACATACACGCTTCACGCAACAATGTTGTTTTCCGCGCTTGGAACATGCATTTGACTCAAGATTGCTAGCACCAAATTACGAGATACGTTGAAATATTTTATAAAACTAATAAATTAAATAATATAATAAATTATGAGATAAGAAAACAAAAATGTATCACTAATTGAAATAGGTAACCCTCAATCTCGCGAACTTTTCCTGATTTTGAGAAAGTTCAGAATAGAGATGAATTACCTGTTAAATCTGCAATTAAAATTGATATTGAAGATGTTCAAGAAGAAATTAATGACTGGGAATCTTTTGTTATATGCGGTGGGAGCTAATCCTCCATTTCCAATAATAATGGAGGGATTTCTTCGTAGAATTTGGGAGAAAAAGGGGATTGAGAAAATTGTGATTATTAATAAAAGAATATTTCTTGTTAGATTTCATAATAATGAGCAATGAGATAAAATTATGGTTGAGGGTCTTGAGTTTTTTGATAAGAAACCATTAATTGTGAAGAAATGGCATCCAAATATGGATATCCAGAAGGAAGAATTGAAAATTGTTCCTATCTAGGTGCAATTGCCTACTCTTGATCTGAAGTATTGGGGGGAACGTTGCTTGTTTAAACTTGTTGTTGGAATTGGCAAGCCTCTTAAACTTGATCATTCAACACAAAACAAAGATCGATTGATGTATGCTAGAATACTAGTAGAATTTAGTATGAATATCAAGAATTTTGTGATTATATTGAATTTGAAAATGACAAGGGTATGTTAATGAAGCAGAAGGTGGAGTATTAGTGGAGGCCAATTAAGTGCAATAAATGTAATAGAGTAGGGCATGCTACTGAGGAATGTAAGAAGAATGGTAAGAAAGTAGTACATCAGAATAAGGTGCCAAAGCAAAAAGAAATTCAGAAAGATGTAGAGGGATTTCAGATGGTAAAGGGGGGTGACGATCTCTCCCAAGAATAGACCTCATCCAGTGGTAGTTGTTGACACATAATCGTGTCTTCCCATTTAAGGATATGATGATGAAACATATCGTGGTCTTAATTAGTCCGACCTAAGGGTAGAGCAGTCTGAAAAGTCATTCAAACCCATTTCGAAAAGTGTTAAAGTCCTATTTTAAAGCCCAAATAGTTATTCATGATAATTAATTGTATTTTGAGCCCAATCCTTTGAAAAGCCCAATTAATTGTTTTATTTTGATAAATAAATATTTTCAAAAGAAATTTTTTATATTTTCATAAACGGATTTTATCCCGTAAAATCAGATTTCCGGAGTTAAAAGATAAAAGAAAATCTTTAAAACGCGTTTTTATCAAAAAACTATCAAAACGTGTCAAAAACAGGGCGGTGCGTTGAGCGCATCTGACTATGCTGAGCGCAACTAACAGTGCTGAGCGCACGTGTCCTGCCACATATTTGCCACGTAGGCCTGCGCCAAGCGCACATCCTACGCCAGGCTCACAGAAATGCCACATAGACTTCTGTTTCATGTAGAGTCCTGCACCAAACACACCTCTCTGCATGAACGCGGCTTTTCTTTCTTATCTTTTTCAAAAGCGCATACCACATGTACGCTTTTTACTGGTCATGTCGTGTCATGCGCTTGACAGGTCAGCTGCGCCAGGCGCAGTTGGCGCGTGATGCGCAGTGTGGTTTTCCCAATAAATAGGCCTGAATTCCGTGCAGACTTAAGAACAGATTTTTTCACATAACACTCGACGAATACTTTACGAATCTATCTACAGACTACAAAACTTCCTTGCAAAAACTCATACTTTCAAACACAAAACACATTCAATTTACATACTTTTATACATTCAGATTGTCAGGCTTCACGATTGCTCGTCCTGAAGGTTGTCAATCTTGCAGACCGAAGCCACGGTATAATCCTGAGGGTCCTTAAATAAATTATTTTATATTGAAGTTACTAACTGTTTTCTTTCCTGATGTAGATCTTTAATGTAAAATCGTTCTACTGCATATTCTAATCCCTTTTCTATACTTTATTTTATATTCATGCCTTTGTATATTATATGCCTGCCTAATCATTCTATGCATATTATATGATTGTCCTGCTTTATTGCTTTTGTCATCCACATGTTACTTTTGCTAATAAAGACCTAAAGAACTGTTCTAATATTAATCAAATTAATTTGGACAACCTGTTAGTTTCCCTGTAATATTGATTGCATAATAACATATCACTAAAAAATAGTCTTTTTATGTGTTTCCTGAACCTACTTAGACTAAATATTTTTTGGGTGCTTAAAACGTTATTTGATTATTCTTTGGCATAAAATCTGTAATGAATCGATATTTTGTAGATGCCATCTTTGGGCGAATGTGGTTCATTATGACTATATCCGTACCCTCACCCCCGATCTCAATATTTGGTTCAGTTTGACCATATATGGAGTCAAGACGGGGAAATCTACATTGGATAATTTGTCCCAACGGTTTTCCAATATCCATTCAGGTTTATAATTCTTTCTAAAAAGAATTGTTGGCGGCTTCTTTCAAAATAATTTTCAATAAAACCTTTACATTGGGGTAGTCAAATATAATACGCACTCAAACCTTCATACATTGGGGTAGTCAAATATAACATAAGGGGTTCCTTTCAAAAACGAATTTCGATAATTCTAAGCCCAGTCAAAACACCTTCATACAATCCAAACACCTTCAATTCAATTTAATCAACCAAACCCAATTCACTTGCATTCATTCTATGCCCATATGCACTACATTCCATTTTGCATTCATATCAGGTCCTTCTAAATTTGAATCCATGCATTCATATTAGGCCCGCTAGCATTAAAGTCCATCTCAGGCACATATAAGTCTAGTTCATGTTATATCTTGGCCCATTTATATTTCTATGTCAAGTCCAGTCTAAGTGTAATCCCAGTATATTCCATTCTAAGTCAAATCCTAGTCCATCTCCAATGTTAAGCCCATGTGCATCTCCCAGTCCAAGTCAAACCTATATGTCAATTCATATCCTAGGTCTAGTTTGCATCTCCATGTAAGCTCTAGCCAGTCTTCGGACTATAGAAATCCAGTCTTAGGAATATAAAAGTTCATCCTTTAAAGTCTAGCATGCTTGATCACCCGTAAGTTCAAGGTTTAGCATTCCTTAAGTCTATAGGCAATTGTTATGTCTAGCCTGCTTGCTCACCCGTAAGTTCAAGGTCTAGCATTCCTTAAGTCCATACGCAATTTTTGTGTCTAGCATGGTTGCTCACCCGTAAGTTCAAGGTCTAGCATTCTTTAAGTCCATAGGCAATTTCTGAGTCTAGCCTGCTTTGTTTAATGTAAGTTTGGAAGTCTAGTTGTTTAGCCCGCTTGCTCACCCATAAGTTCAAAGTCTAGTTGCCTAGCCTGCTTGCCTTAAATTAAGAGTATAGTTTCCCTCATTGTCCAGCCTTCCTTAATGTCTAGCCAACTTGCTCACCCGTAAGTTCAAAGTGTAGCATTCCATAAGTCCACATAGGCAAAATTTTGAGTCTAGCCTGCTCAGTCTAATGTAAGTTTCGAAGTCTAGTCCTCTAGCTTGCTTGCTCACCCGTAAGTTCAAAGTCTAGTTGCCTAGCCTGCTTGCCTTAAATTAAGAGTCTAGTCTCCCTCGTTGTCCAGTCTAGCCTACTTGGTCACCCGTAAGTTCAAAGTATAGTCTCTCCTAAACCCAATCGTGGAGTCCAGTCTGCTTGCATAGTCCAGTCCATGTCTGCATTTGCATATAGTTAAGCCCATGTCTTCCTCATGGTCAAGTCCATACTAGTTGAAAAACCCATAACCCTTTCTAATCCTCCATATCAAAATCATTACCCATTTCCATTTCCACTTTCATTTCCCATTCTCATTCCTCATTTCCATTTCCTATTTCAAAAAATCATTTTTTAAAACATACAAGCGAGATCCACTCGATTCTGTTCATGACCGGTCGAGAGATTACTAAAGGAGGAACGAAATGTGAGCCTACTATAAGGCTCATCAATCACAACATCACCACCCCGACTTCATATAGAGTCAAGAAGACTACTTTTGACCGCCTTCACAATAGATGAGCGATCACTTTCATAGGATCTACCGTCTTCACATTAGAGGCGCGATCACTTCTACAGGGCTACTCCTAACCCTGCACCTCAAAGAAAATTCAGAAGGTGCAACCTACATTTCTACCGCGAATTCCAACGGAATAATTCCACCTGACATCTAGTGTCGAATACCATCACTGCGCTGCGTAACATAGTCGATGACAACAGACTTCTAATGCTTGCTACAACAAGAATCAGCATCACCAGCAACCTTTTTGTGCAGTGCATCAACATTTCATCAGGCTTAGTCAGATAGTCTTTACCCTGAGCCATTTCTGTCATTTCCCATCTAGTCTATGTCACTTTTAGGATTTCATCTATTATAGCCTTTCCATTTTCATTGGCCTTCCATCATTTTATTTTCATTTTCATTGGCCTTCCATCATTTTATTTATGCTTCTAATTCAATGATGAAACTTAAATCACCTAACGAACTTGACTAATAATAACAAAAAGAGATTTGAAAAAAAAAAGAGAAAAAAGAAATGGACATACTTTGGATTAAGAGTTTTTTTATTCTTCCTTCCATCATCCATAAATCATGATACTTAGCCAAACAATCCATTCAACATCAAAGCTCCACAAATAGCCTTCAATCCTTTCAATACCCTAAACCAAACATGTGTGCAAGCCTTACTACATAAAAAATATCAATGCCAGGCAAAACAGAAAAAAATAATGAAAAAAATCAAAGTGCCAAAAAAAAGTAAAAGTAAACGCACGAGACAAAAAAATGCAAAAAAGAAAAAGCAAAAGGCAAAATAAAGAGTCAAGCTAGGGGGCTTGCACACAAGTTCTACCCCTCATTTCAAAATCCTTCAATTCATCAAAACCTTAACCCATATAATCCAAATCCATGATCTTCCATTCGCCAAATCAATTTAACCTTCATCTAAACCTCAAACCATCAAACCTTTCATCAACCTCAACTCCTTATTCAAGATATGTCCAAGCCCGCTAGGTTGAAAACCCGAAAGGGCGGCCTAGGCAAATATTAGGGAACAAAAAAAAAAAAAAACACAAAAAAAATTTAATAAAAAATATATCAAATCGAGAACTACGAATGGTCTTATTCCGCAAGGATACGTTGGAATCCTCATCTCGGGGTCCGACCGCTTCAATAAAATAAACAAGTCATGGTCTAATGATTTGATTTTCTAGAATTTAGGAGCATACTCTCTTTCTAAATCCCGACATAGACTCGAGTTTGAACCTAGCCTCATTAAAGCCTTTTCCCACCTACATTTTTTTAAGTCATAAATTTAAACCTTTTTATTTTTCAATCCAAGCTCTCCTTTTCCCTGAAGGACTCTCCGACAATTCCATGGTTTCTGGCGATATTTGACTTTGCCTAATCAGCTTCCCAAAGAATAATCCCCAACGACAACTTTCAATGTTGAAGACAGATCAACTACATTTCAATATCAGATCAAGTACATTTCAATCAAGGCTCATAATGCCTAATTCAAGAAAAGCTCACCCAAAGTGGGGGCTTCGTATATGTGGTGGTGCGTCCAAGTCGAATCAAAGTCCCGAAGAGTTGTAATCCACGGACCTCGTTTACGGACCCCGATTATTTACTAAAAGCAATTTTCAAAAATCATTCTATCTATTTCTGATCATTCTATCATTCTACACATCTTCTAGCCTTGCAAAATCCTGACTTTGCATTGCAGCCTTGCAAAACCCTGACCTTGCATGATGAGTCATCTTCCTTAGCTTTGCATAACCTTATTCCTTGCATAGCGTCTCATGCATCCTTAGAGAGTCTAAGTTTGCATTATTTGCATCATTATATGCTTGTCTGAGTTATTTGCACCTATCTGCTAACATCTTATTCAGCAGGTAATCAGATTGCTTGTAGTTATTACCCTGTATACTAACTTTGTTTTGACGAGACCGACGTATATAGATTAGTTCTAAACTGCAGAGCGTTTAAAATCATTATCCGTATCGACACCGTATACTATTTGACTTTCGGTTTCCTGAACCTCAATCAATGTGGGGGCTTCTGTAGGCACATAATCGTGTCTCCCCATTTAAGGATCTAATGATGAACCATGTCATGGTCTTAATTGGTCCGTCCCAAGGGCAGAGCAGTCTAAAAAGCCATTGAAACCCATTTCGAAAAGTGTTAAAGTCCTATTTTAAAGCCCAATTAATTATTCATGATAATTAATTGTATTTTGAGCCCAATCCTTTGAAAAGCCCAATTAATTGTTTAATAATAATTAATTGTTTTAGTTTAATAAATAAATATTTTCAAAAGATATTTTTTATATTTTCATAATCGGATTTTGTCCTGTAAAATCAAATTTCCGGAGTTAAAAGATAAAAAAAAATATTTAAAACGCGTTTTTATCAAAAAAACTATCAAAACGTGGCAAAAACAAGGCGGTGCGCTGAGTGCAGCTGACTGTGCCGAGGCGCACGTGTCCTGCTACATATTGGCCACGTAGGCCTGCGCCTAGCGCACAACCTACGCCAAGCGCACAGAAATGCCACATAGACTTGTGTTTCATGTAGAGTTCTGCGCCAAGCGCACCTCTCTGCACCACGTGTACGCTTTTTACAGGTCATGCCGCATCATGCGCATGACACATCAGTTGCACCACGCGCAGCTGGCGCATGAGGCGCAGCGCCGTTTTCACTATAAACACTCGATGAATGCTTTACGAATCTCTATACGAACTACAAAAGTTCCCTACAAAAACTCATACTTTCAAACACAAAACACATTCAATTTACATAGTTTCATACATTCAGATTTTCAGGCTTCACGATTGCTCGTCCGGAAGTTTGTCAATCTTGCAGACCCAAACCACTGTATAATCATGAGGGTCCTTAAATAAATTATTTTTTTATTGAAGTTACTAACAATTTTCTTTCCTGATGTAGATCTTTAATGTAAAATCGTTCTACTGTATATTCTAATCCATTTTCTATACTTTATTTTATATTCATATTATTATTATTCAAGCCTTTGTATATCATATGCCTGCCTGATCATTCTATGCATATGATATGATTATCCTGCTTTATTGCTTTTATCACCCACATGTTATTTTTGCTAATAAAGACCTAAAGAACTGTTATAATATTAATCAGATTAATTCGGATAACCTATTAGGTTCCCTGTAATATTCATTGCATAATAACATATCACTAAAAAAATAGTATTTTTATGTGTTTCCTGGACCTACTTAGACTAAATATTTTTAGGGTGCTTAAAACGTTATTTGATTATTCTTTGGCACAAAATCTGTAATGAATCGATATTTAGTAGAGGTCAACTTTGGGCGAATGTGGTTCATTATGACTATATTCGTACCTTCACCCCCGAACTTAATCTTTCGTTTAGTTTGACCATCTATGGAGTCAGGACGGGGAAATCTACATTGGATAATTTGTCCCTACAATTTTCCCATATGCAATTAGGTTTATGATTCTTCCTAAAAAGAATTGTTGGCGATTTCTTTCAAAACAAATTTCAATAAAACCTTTACAGTGGGATAGTCAAATATAATATGCGCTTACACCGCGTAGGCGAAATAAAAACACGCCTACAGTAATGGATAACACTTTTGCTGTTCTAGAGGAGATAGAAGAAGCATATCCAATGGATGAGGAGGGATCATGTGAACTAGAAATGATATTACATGGTGAGGAGGGGGAGCCTCCTACTATGAATGGATGATTTTGATTATTGGAATGTGAGGGGACTAAACAACATGATGAAACAAGTTGAAGTGAGGAAGTTTTAATTATTTCACAACATTAGGCTGTTTAGTTTCATAGAGACTAAGGTTAAAGCTCATGCATTAGGTGAGTTTTTACCTTAATGTTTGTCTTATGTGGTGCATCACAACTAATAATCATTGGCATGGCAAAGGAAGAATAATTTTAGGTTGGCTTCCTGCAACTATGAATGTGAGTGTTATTCATAGCACTAGCCAGCTTATTCATACAGAGATAGAGATAATCAATGGTGGTAAGAAATTTTTGTGTACTTTCATCTATGGTTTCAATAGCAGACAAGAGAGAGCAGCTTTGTGGAATGATCTGAAAAGTTTTAATAATGATAGAGTGCCTTGGATTATTCGGGAAGACTTAAATGCCATAATGAAGATGGATGAAAGAATTGAGCAGCTAGTTAGAGCAAGAGAACTTGAAGATATGATGTAGTGCATGGAATGGTGCAAGCTCACTGAATTGAAATCTTGTGGTCAGTTTTATACCTTGAACAACAGGCAAGAAAGGGTTAGTTGATAGAGTTTTTTGTAAGCTTGATAGAGCTTTGGGGAATGAAGCTTGGTTTAATGCTTGGCCTAATACATATATCATAATTCTTCCAGAAAGATAGTATGATCACTGTCCTTTATTATTCAGGTCATTTTAGGATGTTGCTAGGAAGAAACCTTTTAGTTCTTCATTATATGATGTCAGGCTCCTCAGTTTGAGACCATTGTAATCAAAGTATGGCAACAACATATTATAGGGTGTACAATGTTTCAGGTAGTTAACAAGCTCAAGATGTTGAAAAAAGACTTAAAGCAGCTAAATGTCACAACACAACTGATCCGGTTTTAACAAAACCAGATCCTTAAATCGCCCATTTTTTAGGTGGCAACACGCAACAAATTTACTGATCCGGTTCATTAAACCGGATCAGTTTGGGCTCCACATAATATATAATAAGTGGCCCACCTCACATAACCCTAACAAACCCCAGCCCACTCCTCTCTCATTCTCTCACACGCTCACCCCAGCCCCCTCACAAACCCATACTCCTCTCCTCTCTCATAACCCTAAAATTCACTCTCTCATTAACCCTTCCCTCTCTCTCACCCTATGTCCTCCTCCCAACTTAGCGACGAACGACTCCCATTGTCCTCCTCCCAACTTCCATACTCGTCGCTTGCCGCTCTCATTCGTCTCCATCAGAGCCGATCTACGCTCCCCGCTTTCACTCGTCTCTCCATTAGCGCCTCTCTCACTCGTCTCCGCCGTGCGCATCTTCGTCAACAATTGCCATTATCCTCATATTTGTCAAATCTCTCGTCGCTCGTCGCTAGTCGTTCTCTCTCACACTCCTCTCAGTGCTCGCCGTCGCTCGATATTCTTGTAAATTAGATCTAGGCTTTATTTTATTTGTTCGTTTTGATTTTCGCTTTGTTGATTTCCATTTAGATCTAGGCTTTAATTAGGGTTAATTAGCTAGAACAACATAACCTTTGGCTCAAGTGCAAGGAACAGTACAACCTTAAACGGGTGCAATGCGTAGCACCAACTTAAACACGTGGTGCAGAAAATAGCATAAATGGCACCGGATCACGGAGATTCCACTGGAGCTAGGGAATCTCCATTTAAGGTTATGCTGTTCCTTGCACTTGAGCCAAAGGTTGTGCTGTTCTAGCCAACTTCCAACTTCAATCTCAAAAAAAATTGATCTCCTCTTTACTCTTCTTCGCTGCTGTGCTAATTCCTCATTTTGCGATTTTCTTCCCTGTTTGACGCACCACACATCCTCACATCATCAACAATTGCATTAGCGCCAATATCGAAATCAAGCCGCTGGATTTACTTCTATCATCATCAATAATTGACGTGTAACAATTGCGGAGGCTGATTTCAGTTTCTCCTAGCTCAATATTCACTGTTGATTCACCAAAGACCACTCCACGTGCTGTTTGTAAATGGGTTGGTTTGATGAGAGCCGGCTCCGAGATCATGCCATGGTTGCTCAAACTTCCTAGAACTCTTCTGTTTTGTGGTGAATTAGTACGAAGCGCCTGCTCTTGTGGGCTGGGAGTAATGCGAGGCTGTGGTGGAGATGGTCTTTAGTGTGGTGGTGTTGTAGTGTTTGGGGCAGAGGATGACGTTGCTGGAGTGGAGGTGGTGTTTGGTGTGGTGAAGGAAGATGATGGTGTTGAGGGCAGTGGTTTCGTTGTAGTGTTGTGGGCTAGGGAAGAGGGTGGTGGTGATGTAGTGTGGTGTAGGGTAGATTTAGTGTGGTGGAGGTTAAGGAATGGTGTGTTTATTAAAATAAGGGTTGTGTTGTTCCTTGCACTTGAGCCAATGGTTGTGCTTTTCCATGCCAATTAACCCCTAAAATAATGGAGATTCCCTAGCTCTTGTGGAATCTTCGTGCTCCGGTACCATTTATGCTATTTTCTGCACCACGTGTTTATGTTGGTGCTACGCTTTGCACCCGTTTAAGGTTGTGCTGTTCCTTGCACTTGAGCCAAAGGTTGTGCTGTTCTAGCCAATTAACCCCTTTAATTATCTTTTTTCGTTTTGATTTTCTTTTATTTGTTGATTTTCGTTTAGATCTAGGCTTTAATTTTTGTTTTTCGTTTTGAATTTCATTTATTTGTTGATTTTCGTTTAGATATAGGATTTTTAATCAATTGACCAGTCAACTGATCCAGTTTTTGGTGAACCGGATCAGTTGACTTTTATCAACCGCTGCTAGTCCAACCGCTCTGGGCCAAAAACCGAAACTGTAAGGCCTTTTTTTACCGGAGCTGTTGAACTTTTTTCCAGTAGTGAAATACTATCAAATTTATTATCATATGCTTGAAATGCAGAGGAAATTACACAAAAAACCTGATTATTTAGATTTAAGATATCTGGAATAAGAAGTTAGGGCTGATTATCACTTACCTCATAAGCACTGCTCTTAGTTTCTTAGTTAAAAGGACAAAATAAGATGGCTTTGAGAAGATGATGATAACACCAGAACTTCTCATCAGAGCATCACGATGAGAAGGATTCAAAATAGAATCAACACCATTAAGAAAGAAGATGGTTCTTGGGCTCAGAATTCAGCAGAGGTAGTGGAAGCTTTCCTAGAGTTTTATCATAAACTCCTAGGTAGTAGCAGCACTAGTAGGAAGGTTGAATCAACTATCATAGCTAAAGGGAATACTCTTTCTACAGCACAGCAGGAGGAGCTGGATTTGGTGTTTACTCCATATGAAATCAAGGCTGCATTATTCTCAATTCTAGATGATAAATCACCAGAAATAGATGGTTTTTCTAGCAGCTTTCTTAAAAGAACTTGGAACACAATGCGACTGGATATTATTGAGGCTATATACAACTTTTTTAGGCATGGGAAGATCTTTGAGGAAATCAATGTCACTTCTATAACATTGATTCCAAAAATCATCAGCCGAGCTGCAGTTGGTGACTACATACCAAAAGCTTCTTGTTCTAGGATTTTTAAAACCATCACAAAACTGATTTGCACAATGCTTGGTAAGATTCTTGTAATTCTGGTTTCTTAGATTCAAGGAGCTTTCATAAATGGGAGTAGCATAATCAGCAACCTTTTTGAGAAGCAATAGAAGTCAGGTGACTTAGGAAAAGGCATATGATTCTGTTGAATGGGAATGTGTTGAAGAGTTATTGATGGCTCCGAATTTTCCTAATCCGTTCATCAAGTGTATCATGGCTTGCATAACAACTCCAAGTTTACTCTAATCATCAATGGCAATACTAAAGGCTTTTTGGAAGCAAAAAGAGGTTTAAGACAGGGGGATCCAATGTCCCCCTTAATCTTTATGCTTTGTATGGACATCCTTACCAGAATTTTAGCTTATATTGGTGAGCTGCAGGAGTTCAAGTATTTTATAGGTTGTTCTATGTTGAAGATAAATCATATGTGCTTTATTGTCTTTACTTGTAGATGATTTGTAGATGATTTACTTGTCTTTTGCAAAGGTGAAGCAAAATCTACTTATCTTCTGTTATAAGGGTTGAAGTTGTTCACTGAATCTTCAGGGTTGCAAGGAAACGATAGGAAATCAGCCTTATATTGTTCAGCTATGGAAGAAAATGAAGCAAACATAATAGAGCAATTTTTTAGTTTTGTTAGAGAAAGATTGCCTTTTATGTATCTTGGTGTTCTTATTAGTACCAATAAGTTAAAAGCTGCTGATTGTGAGATATTACTGGAAAAAATGATCACAAAAATCAGAATATGGTGTACTAGGAATTTGTCTTTTGCTGGGAGAACCTAGTTAATCAAATTTTTTTTATAGCATTCATAACTATTGGGCTTAGATCTTTATCTTACCCAAAGATGTCTTGAACAAGATTAATAAAGTGTGTAGGAACTTTTTTTGGAGTGGTACTATAATTGGAGGGAAAATTGGTCATGTTAAATGGACCAATGTCTATAATCAGAAGAAATATGAAGGTCTTGGCTTTAGGTTTGTTCAGTTATGGGGCTGCTGTGGGGAAATTAGTTTGGCACATAGGATGTGGAAAAGATGAACTTTGAGTTAACTGGGTTCATGCTATATACATTAACGGTGCATATTGGTGGGAGTTTAAAGCACCAGCAGAAGTAAGCTGGGTAATGAAGTATCTGTGCCAGGTGAAGAATGATCTATAGCATATTGGCATGAACAATTGGAGTATTCATAATCAATACTCCATTAGCAAAGCCTATGAGAAGCTAATTGGAGATTTGCTTAAGGAAAGTTTGGGCTCAGGGGATTTGGAATTGATGTCTTTACCAAAGCACATATTTATTACTTGGTTAGGCATTCAAGACATACTCAAAACAAAAGAGAAGTTGTTTCAATACAGTATATGTGTATTGATAACCTCTGCTGTTTATGTGGGAATGCAACTCAAACTCACAATCATTTATTTTTTGAGTGTGAGTTTAGCAGACAACTTTTGAATCTCATGCCCATTTGGATTGGTGTTTTACAGAGAAGAAGAACATTACAGCAGTGGATGAACTGGGCAAGAAGGATCTATTCAGGCACCAAGATGAGAAAATAAGTTTTATACATTGTTCTAGCAGTAGTGGTATGTCAGGTTTGGAGGGCAAGAAATGATGCTTATTGGAACTTGAAAGTACATAGAGTTGGATGTATAGGCAAAGAGATAAAATATATAGTTAAACATAGGAGTAATTTTTGTACCTCTGCTAAATGGAGTGCTAGAAATAGAGATTGGATTACAAATTTGTAAGTAGTGGTCGGTTATGACCAAGATGTTTCTTCCCTCTTTTAATTTGGGAGTTAGGATGTTCGTGTCTTTGGAAGTGCTATATACATTAATTACTTGCCAAAAAAAAAAATTATTTCCTTTAGTCAATTTACCTGCATTGGGAGGGTTTTCTTTACTATTTCGCTTCTATTAGTTTTTAAACTTAGGATACTTCATAGGGAAACCTAACACGTACTAGCATTTTTTAGATGTATGACATGTACATACAATGCATGGCTTCACCCTCATTCCCACTATAGATAGCTAAAGATTTATTTTCCACCTTCACATGATTGAGAAGATCTCTTTGTAATTCTTCCAGCTGTATATAAGAACATGTCAAGTCTGTCTTAGGCAGAGGCACTTGTATAGAAAATTGGCTCCTCCGAGGATCATACTCAATATCTAGGCCACGAAGGGATTGAAAGTGTTTATATTCCTCCTGTTGTTATTAATGCCTTAAGAAATGTATTCATCTCTTTATTATGGATAGTGAATGCAGGATGTTGATTAAGTGATTCAAGTTTATTCCAAATAGAACTATAGTAGTACAATACTCATTATATTAGTAGAGATACCATTTTGTTCACATTCATAGTGTTCTTTACTCCACTTGTATTTTTTGGAGCCATTTACCATAGAGAACCTTTGTTCTAAGTTAATCCACATCTCTCTAGCAGTATTTAAAAACATGATTGATCTTTTGATAGTATCATATACAGAAGAAAAAAATCCAGGATATAATTATGTTGTTGCAATTTTTGTCTTTGATGATAGTGTATCCCCATGGATCTCCTCCATGTCTTGTAGTCGGATGCACTTATCAGTTTACCAACATTAATGGAATTGGATCATTGCAATGGATGCAGATATAAGGGATTGTTGACATCAATAGTGATTTCCTATGCCATTTTTCAATTAAAATAAAGATTCAATCTGGAGGAAAAATAATAAAAAAATGTGTTTAATAGATTAGAATTGTGAGAACAATCATCTCCATTAAGAGAACCTGGCTCTGATACCATGAACACTAAAATAATCTCAATGTGAATGTAAATATGAGGAATTAGAGAAACAAGAAAGGGAGCAATGCTTGTTACCGTTTCATTCATGATCATCAACCTAATTCTTACATGCATACCATATTGCCCATTATATGGTGGCTATGATACTAGTGATTCTATTCTTCAGCATTCTAGACACCTCACGCAAACTAACAAATAATAAATATCGACTGCAATTCTTACATAAAACATAATGCAAAATAACTAAAAAATCAAGTGAATACTTGATAATGTCATTGAGGGGCTAAGTTAGCCTATAACCTTAAATGAGAAACTGAGTGGGCCTATGACCTCACTCTCTCCTACATGCTTGTATGAATAGAAAACAATTAGTCACTAATCCAGTTCAACCTTTCAACCTCTCCCAATCTCCATTTTATTGTCATCATCAACAATACCACTCAAATGAAAAAATTATCACCAACCAAAGTATTTTGCTTAATTTTTGCAAAACTATCTCTTTCTCATCTTCTGCTTCTCCGTCGTTTGTATGGTTACCTAGCAAAACAAATCCACAAAAATCTTCTTAACATCGAAAATTACCTTGAAAAACAAAACCCAAATTTGCATGGTTATTGGTTAGTTTCCCCTACAATTAGATATACTAATGTAACCAGAGCACTTTCTTTCGCTTTGAATTTGGTTTAATCATACTTCTTCTGAAGTTGGCATGGGAAAATCACAGTCGTCTGATCTAGGAGCTCGTTACTTTTTCATTCTCAGAGCTTTCATTGTCTACCCATTGCTACATTTGAGCGTGTTGTGCTTTACACCCAAGCTAGAAGGAGACCTAAACTTACCCAATAGTCATGAGAACGGTACGGAGTTGTTTATCTTTTTCTTTTCTTTTGGGTAAGTAATAATACCAAACAAAACAAAACAAGGGAAGAATATATAAAGGAATATTATATTCAATGCATCACTTGCAAAGGATTCTCATAATAAAAAAGGTTGAAAAAAATGGATCAAATTTCATCTCCCAAACATCAACTTGTCAAGGAAATGGTTAATAGTTATGTATTTTGGATTAATAGATATGATTCCTTAACTAATAGTTGTGATTTTTAGGTTAATAGTTATTGTTTTAGGGAATGATGGTGACATTACTGTTTGTTGGGCAGTACCACGCCATGGCAGGGACGTGGCCATGCAACAGATGCCACAGGCTGGGTGGGTAAACGTTACAGCATAGCAGCCGGCTGGGTAGTGGACACCATGTGGGGTGGCCAATAGCAGACCCCACGGTCTGGCTGTTAAAAGGATGCAGTAGGACAATAGTAGATAGGGGTGCAGCTAAGGGTGGATTGCCAAGCGAAGCTCTGGGCGAACTAACCACAACAGAAAGGGGGAAAATAAACACCACGTGACACAACAGAGGAAGGGGAGGGAGACAACACACGAGCAACACTAGTGGGACTCCAATCATAAGTTAACACCAAAGGACAAGTAAAAGGCATGGAAGACTTGGAGCCAATAAGAGTGCGGGAAATTTTGTTCAAGAAATAAAAAAGGAAGACTTATTTAAATTATGTTGGTTAGAGGATCAAGATAACAATAACCTTTATAATCTGTGTCATATCCAATAAAAACTTAGTGCTTTGATTTAGGTTGAAGTTTGTTGATTTTGGAATCCATAAGCAACGGAAAACATGAACAACCAAAAGTTTACAAAAAAATATATGGAGGAGGACGATTGAAATAATTTTTCACAAGGTGATACACCCCCCCTAAAACTGAACTTGGCAAACGATTAATAGTATAGATTGCAGTGTGCGAAAGATCAACCTAAAATCCAGCAGGAAAATCATAGTGAATAAGCATAGTACAAGACATTTCAATTAAGAACATGCCGATATTTACGTTCTACAAAACCATTTTGTGCTTGAGTGTGGGGACATGATTTTACAATTAAATAATTTTCCACCATCTTTTGAAAAACGAGAAATTGAGAATGAATAATCGATTTGGGAAGCAAAGGATAAAGCCATGAATGTCGCGAAAAATCATCAACAAAGACAAAATATTATTCATAAAATTGATTTAACAAAACAGGAGATTGCCAAAGATCACTATGAATTTAAAATAATTGATAAGGAGAACAATGATCCACTGTCTCAAAAAGTAATCGATGTATTTTTCCTAACTTACAACCACCACACTCATCATGAAATTTTAAAGTAAATGAGATGAACTCATTTGAACATAATGTCCCTACAACTATAGAAGAAGTATTATCAAGTCGAACATCATGCCAAATATCTCCAGACTCCTTAGTAGCTATCAAAGATGGAACAGAAGACTCATGGGTGACAACTGGAACCCTGAAGCAGAACCTCCCCTATTGTCTTGTCATTAACATAAACATAATTTTTACCAAAACACACAATACAATCATGCTCTTGACATAACTTGTTAACAGATAATCAATTATGTTTCAACTTAGGAACATGACAAACCAAAGACGATTTAAGAGGACGACATGAAGTATTTATTTCTGAATTTCCAACAATTTTAATAGGGAGAAAGGTACCATCACCAACAAAAACAGATGGAACTGGACCTAGTGTAAGGAAGAATAGCAGAAAGCTTACCATCCTGAGGAATCACGTGAGAGGCAGCTTCCAAATCTGGATACCAAAGTGAATCATTGGCTTCACCACCAACAGACAATGCAACTAAGGCGCGAGTGACACTATCTGGAGCCGAAGGGCCAAAGTTAGAATTAAAAAGTTGCAGGCAATAAGCCGCTTAATGACTTGGAAACCAACAAAGACCACAAGTATCAGAAGAAGGGGTAGAGCTTAAAGTGCCACTTGGCGGATTATTCCTAGCTGATGCCAAACTTTCAGTAATAGAATTGATTCAAGGCAAACCAGATAATAACCACAAGCTAGAATTTTCACTCATACCATTTTGGCGTCCCCGATTAGCATTAGAGTAATTATTGGTGTTGTTACCAGAACCACGAGCATTGGATTGCCCACCATTGCCACAGTTTCGTTGGTTGCGGCCTCCACCATTACCACCTTTGTATTACACTAATAATAATTATGATTTTGGATAAACGATGATTTGGATATATGGATAAAGATTTATGATTTTTAAATTGATAATTATGGTTTTGGATTAACATTTATATTTTTATGCTTAAAAGTGTGATACTTGGATATATGTTTATGTTTTTGGCTCACTAACTATGGTGTTTGTGGTAACAGTCATGGTTTTCTTATTAATAGTTAATTTATCATTACATTTCAGTGAGTTATAGTTATGATTTTCTAGCTTGTTATGGTATTTGGGTAAATAGTTATGAGTATTAGCTTAATAGTTATGGTTCTTGGTTATTACTTATGGTTTTTAGGTTATTAGTTATAGTTTTTGAGTAAATATATAAATTTGGGTAAATATATAGTTCTAGTTTTCGGTTTAGTAGTTATAGTTTTCAAGTTGATAGTTACATTTTTGGGTAAATAGTTATGATTATTACGTTAATATCTATGATTTTTGGTTATTACTTATTGTATTTAGGTTATAGTTATTACTTTTGGTTAAATAGTTATATTTTTTGGTTATTAGTTATGATAATTGGGTAAATATTTTTCATTTTTAAAGTAAATATTTATGGGTTTTAAAAATAGTTCTGTTTTTGGATTGATAGTTATGGTTTTGAGTTATTATTTATTGTTTTGGGGTTTATAGTTATGTTATTCAGGTTTATATCATGCGTTGGATTAATAGTTATTATTTTTCAAGTAAAATACCCCTATAAAAGTCAATTGACCTATCTTTTATGTAAAATTCACCCTATAAAAAACAAAAATTGTCCTTAATTACTTTATAGTAAAAGCAACTTGTTTTTTCTCTATATGTAGTAAACTTACTTAGGCTCTATTTTTTTGGACTGAATTAATGGAAATTTAGTTTAGTACAGTTTACATTAGACAAATTCAGTTTCAGTTCAATTTACTTAGTTTTCTCTTACAATTTTAATTTTGTTTACAGTTTTAATTTTGTTCAGTTTAGTTCAGTTCAGACGAATTAATTTAAGTTCAATTCAGTTCAGCTCAAAAGAACGGAGCCTTTTTAGCTAACCATTCTTTATTATTAGTTAACTTTGTTTATTTAGGTCACATGTTTCATTGAAAGTGAAGTCAATAGCCTTTTTCTTCCCTATGAACAATAATTTAGTAGTTTTTTAATGATTAGTTTATCTTTTCTTATTTATTGGTTAACAATCTTTCATAAAAGTCAACCCTATAAAAGTAGTTACACATTTAGTGCAACTAGTTAACGTTTTGATACTTTAGTTAAATTACCCTACTGGATCGGAAATAAACGCGTATAAATATTCGCGTAACCTCAGTCGTCCGACGGATGCGCGCACGTTAGAGTGTTTGACGTAAACTTGCTAGCTAATCTTATGTAAGACTGCCTCACAATAAAATTGTGATAAGACCAACTAGTTAAGGCATGATATGATGAAAAAAAAAAGAACCTAAATCTAGTTTTCTCTCTAGTCGCCCCCCCTCTTTTTCCCTACCCCTTCTTCATCAGTTAGGGGCTACCATATTTTCCTCTTTTATTTTAAATTTTAAGTATATTTTCTTATTTTGTTGAATAAGTTAGTCTCTCTTTATGAAAGTTTCTCAAGTCCTGCTATGAGAATTATAGTATTTGTTGTGGATATCTCTTTCTCCCTTAGGAGAGTTGTGAGTTTGGTTGGTTTGTCTTTAGGTATGGAAAATTATTCTCATTGGTTGAAGGTCAAAACTATCAACATAAAGGTATTGGAAACTCTGATGCAATCAATATGGCTCGGTCAATAATGCTCTTCCCCAAACTATGTCAGAATGATTGACTTCCTCATTAATAGCTGCTTGATTCAACAAATACAAGGGGTTGCGATGTGTTGCTCGATCTGGTTCATTGTAGTTTATCTGCAGACGAATTTGATTTGATCTTGTTTAGTTGTATCTTGTTTTTCTTTAATACCTATTGTAGATGCCATTTGGTCTTCAATTAATGAAATTTCTCTTTCAAAAAAAATTATGAAAAGACCACCAGACTTTGTTCCCTAAAAGGTTCACTTTGTAAGTTAAAGGGGTCACTCTATAAGTTAAATGAGTCACTTTTAGATAATGGGTCACTCTATAGTTTAAACAAGTAACTTTTAGAAAATGAGTTACCTTGTATCTTAAAAGGGTCACTTGACTCGATTCTAGTATAATATAAGTGACCCTTCTAGGACAACAACTTATGCTCGCTTCCCAAAATTTATAATAAGACGTCTTATTTGAAGATTTTGTAGTACTATAAATGAATGCACTATGCATCTCAAATTCTTTATTTTACACATTTTAAAGAAAATCTTTAGATCATGGAATCCTACCACGTCTCCGAGAGACTTTGGTAAGCACAATTATATGAGCAAGTATTTAATAATGTATGTCATTGTTGGTGCAAAATCAGTTCGTTGACCTTGCAAACAAGTCAATGGACACTCAATAGTTTAGTATTGAAGGCCATGGGAGACTTAGTCCCTGGGGTTACCGGTTTTAATTAGATAAAACCTTACTAACGTAATCTGTTGCAATGTAATTAATGATCGATCTACAACAAATTAATTTCAGGCAAAACGTAATAAATAGAGCAAACAATAATTAGACTTTTAATTAAAGTATAGAACTCCCATGCATGCCACAAACTTAGAGACGGATTTTACAACACACAACTAAAGGGGAAACACGAAGGTTGTTACCTCCATGGTTCCTTGCTTCAATCGGAGAAGTAGAGATCTTGTCTAATGGCACCAGAACATGCTCGGATGCCAAAGCTAAATCTAAAGAACTATGTTAACCCTTAGGAAAGAAATGCTAGAAATGCTAGTAACCAATTGCCCCCTTGATCTGTGGAGTGATGCACTCAGCACTACACAAATTATAAGCATAAAGGAACTTCTAATGGTTATAGCCAATATCATCCAGTAGTATTCTGAATGTGACTTCCTCCATTATTCTAAGATGATCAATATATGCTCTTTTTGGATGACTAAAAGTAGTTGGGAAGAATAACATTTCATGTAGTCCTTCACCGTTCTTTCTAGCCATTGTGAAATCCATTAAGAAAGTTTCTTCAAGATGCACACTTGCAAGGTTATTTAGCGATAACCAACAAGGATTTACATCGTAGGTCATAAGATCATACCAAATCTGACATGCACATTTGTATTGTACTAAGTCTCTTGATGATGACCAATCCACCATTCTGTAGGTTTTAACCTTCTTTTTAGTTCCTTTGACAAAGATCCTTTTTGAGATATCTCCAAGAAATGTTAGGTTTCCATATCTCTTCAGTGATGACTTTGCCCCTTGATTTGCAAACTAGAAGAGATGTCACCATGTCAGTCCTTTCTAGTTTTGGAAATATCAATTCTTTTACGAGATCTAGATTAGACCCTATTTGGAAGGCCTTAGATTCTCTTTTATTCTCTGACTTCCGTTGCATAACAGGATTGTCTCTAAAGTATTTTTGAATAGAGGAGGTCCATTTTATAGATTTATGCTTAGTAAACTCATCCTTATCTCCATATATGATACTTAATGCTTTGTGGTGATTAGAACATTTTGTTGGGTATGGCATATCTTTTGGAGCATTTTGACGAAACATGGGAAGATATGTGTATTCCATTTTGGTTTAAGTCTAAGATCTTTTGGAGATCATATATATAAAGACTTAGGCGCTTTAACTGTTTAATAATTATTTCCTAACCGTTTAAATTCGTAGGAGACTAAAAACAGTTTTTTAGGGAATACAATTTATAAATGGGCGTATGATTGATTCAATTTGGTGAATCAAAAACATATGTTAGAGCGAATTAATCATTGAAAATATATTATTAACAAGACTATCATTTGAGATAACGTTGTTACATTTTGTACTATGACTTATCTTCTTGGAGATAAAGTCACTAATGACATTTTAATTAAAAGGAATTGCATTTAGAGACAACATTTTGAATTGTTCCCTACACAATATTTTAATCAACATCCTATACTCTCTAGCTTCTAACTCATACCCCGCATGGTTCTTGGTAACCCCGAAGTAATAGCCATCTTCAAGGGAGTACATGAACATTGCTTCAAAGAGATTTATTTGGTGACTGCCATCCCAAGCATTTCTCCTATCAATCAGCGCAGTGAACATCCAGGAAGGGAAGTGTCTTTCTTGGATAAGCAGCTTCATAATTCACACAAACATTTAAAGTGAAATATTCTCCCTTGATGTTCGTTTTGACCCTCTTCCATCCTAACACTAGAAGAAACAAGCCCAAGGGTTGCGGTCAAAAAGGGCCCAAGGGCTGTGTTTTTTGACCGCAGCCATTAGACTAGCAGCCCTTGGCATTTAGGAAGGACTGCGGTTTAACCGCAGCCCTTAGTGCATTACGGGTTGCGATCAAGGCAAAAACCGCAGCCCTTGATGGGTTAAGGGCTGCGGTTATGGGCCAAAACCGCAGCCCTTGGTGAGTTGAGGGCTGCGGTTTTGGCCCATAACCGCAGCCCTTAACAAACCAAGGGTTGCGGTTTTTGCCTTGACCGCAGCCCTTGTGACCCAAAAGAAATAAATTTTTTTTTTTTCGTTTTATTATCCTAAATGTTCCCAAACAGTTATATATATATTTATATATATATATAAATAAGTATCATTTTTCATTGCAAATTATGTTTTTTACACAAATATAAAGAAAATAGCAACAAATTAAAATGTAAGTATCGCATTAAACTAGTAAATCATGATGCTGGATTTGCTCGCTGAGAACCCTCCAGATGCTGGATATGCTTTGTGAAAAGCTTCTAATCCTGATGATAATAGTTCAGACATGTGCCTTATGTATTGCTGAGAGGGTTGGATGTGCTGCAATTCCAATGAGTTTATATGCAATTAAAATAGGATTGAAGCACGAAATACAGACATACTCTCATCAGCACACATGTATAGGCATAGAAATGAACTGAGTTTAATACATGATTGATTGCAACTGTCAAATGACAAACTTAATATACATGGTAGCACAGAAAAACAAGCTAAACTTTACGTGACAAATCAACAAAAACCCAAGGCCATAAGACGAGTAACTCAGTAGTGTTTCAAGCTGCATCAAACAAAATGTAAGGTAATACTGAGTCGACAAGTTGGATTCAAGGTAATAATAGAATATCAAAGATTAATAGACATAAATCAGAACCCATGAATACATGGTGATGCTTAATGCAGAGCAATAAACATGCTAGAAAAGAAAAAGAAAATCAGTGAATTCACCCGCCGCAAGAAGCTCATGCTTAACAAAGCTCCCGGCTGATCAGCACCATGTAAGCATAATTTGTCAACTTCGAAATTGATACATTTAAACCAAATCACTCACACAGTATGTCAGTTTTATGTAGGTAAATGTATTTGAAGATGAGAAAGGCTAGTGAGTACATCAAATTCAGCATAGCTATCAGACCTCCACACATATATCCACCCTTCCCATCCCAAAAAAAGAAAACAATGTATGCACTTGTACTCTTCACAGACCTCCACACATATATCCACCCTTCCCAATAAATCTATCCATAATCTATAGCCTACACTGAAACCTCCCCATTTTCAGAGCTCCTAATCTCTTTTATAACAAACAGGATTTACAATAGGGCAAAAGTATGTCAATGGAGACAGAGGTCACATATCATGTAATATACTTAATAAACAAGGTACTTTTAATTTTTGAATCTAAAAGGACAAATGCATCAATAAATGTCAGTAACCCAAAAAGAACTCAAAGCAGAAAAACTTTTGGTAGGCCAAAATAGACACACCTCAATGGGATCCAAGTGTAATATGCTCTCTACGGGTGCACAGGCCTCTTGTCTTTCATCAGCGTTCCAAATTGATTTTGGCAACAGCAAATCACAGTGGTCAGAGGGCAGCACCAAGTAGGTCAGCTATCATAGGATGAGTACAATTGAGTGATCATTGACCAACTTAGTATACAAAAAGTGAATTGCATTCTTAAGCTCCCCACCACTGAGTTTACCACATAATTAAATACTTAAAAATCACAAAAGTATAAGTCAAATTTATGAAGAAATTTTAATAACACCACCATTGCCAAAATAGTCATAGCGTTTTAGCAGGAACTCTGGACCAAGTTCTTCCTCTGAATGTCCACAAACTTCAGCCTATGGTATGCAACAGAAACACAAAATTAAACAACACAAAATTATGAAGAAGTAGTAATGCAAAATGAACCTTAGTAAACGAAAACTTACCTCCCCTTCCCAAACAAAATATACTCCATCTCCACTTTCTCCTCTACGAATAACATACTCTCCGCTGTCTACATTAGGAAGTTTGAATTACAATTACAAGTTTACAACTACAAAAAGATATAAATAATATACTCTTCACTTGTCAAGACAATTACAAAAAAAAATCCAGACGAACAAAAACATAGCACATACTTTCTATATGAAAACGATTAACATCCTTGTAGAATACATGATGAAGACAATCACATGGCACTAGCACACTCGAATTTTGATCAGATAATCAAGAAAGTGCATTTTGCATGAAGAAAAATAAGGAATTACTCCCCCAAGAGTCAAAGTCTCATTAGTGAATATAGTTAAGAGCTTGTTTACTGCAACAATATTGTAATGTAACACCCCGACTCATAAAAATTGTTACCAAATACGCATCTAGGACCAACAACTCTTAGTATATTTTAGGTACTGTACTTTGTATTCATAGCTCTTAGTTGAATGGATGTTAGAAAGGCTAGTTCCTTTATATTATGTCAATATAATAAATTCTTCATCACCTAATATCCTCTTTCTTCTTTAAAGCGTCAATAGATTCAACCCTTCATCCCTCTGTTACGAAAATCCACAGAAAACTTATTCCCGCAGACCTCCTGTTTCCCTAACAACAGATATGGACATGAAATTGCTAAATTGAAATGGACACAAGCTCTAACAGCTAAATTATACAAGAATTTTGAAATACCAATTGAAATAGTCGAAAATCGAAAATTTGGAAATGAGGAGTGCGAAGAGGAGCAAACTTACTCTACAAAATTAGCAACTTTAGATCCACAAACAACAAAAAAAAAAATCAAAAACTGACATAAAAAGTCAGCAAAACTAAATCAAACTAAGTAAATGCACGAAAATCAGCCAACAACAAGAAAACGCAAAACAACAATCAAAATTTGAGCGAGAAGGCATCGAAAAGCAATCAATCGAAACGAAAACTACAAGAAATAGAAAACTTGCAATGAATTTAACACATATTAGAAGTGATTTACTGGTTCGGCGACCCTCTTTCTCGATGGATTATCAATTAAACCAAAAATATTCGAACAATACATCCCAGATAGTAATCAAAGTGCATTATAAGCAAAACTCTAAGTGACCTCCACCGATTATTGACCATGAGGTCACTAGTTAACAAATTGATTTGACAAAATATTTCCTTTATAATACTACTTACTGCAACTTGAAAAATTCAATTCTTTATTTCAAAATTATTAAAAAAACGCAGAGCTTCATGTTGTGCTACCAGATTCTGTTCTCTCTCCCTCCTCCAAAATAAAGGCAAGTATTAAATTAACCCTTTGGCTCTCTTAACCATTCAATAGCATCAAATCATGATCGAAGCTTGTTATTGAATCATATCTTCTCATTGCTCTACACTAATAAAGAATGTAATACCAAATTTCAGCATTGGAAATTCAAAATCCTAATTTCAGCAGGTAAACCCTAATTTTGCGCATGTAAACTGAAGAATTATATTAAAAATCGAACCTTCCATCTGTGTCTAAACCCAAATTCAGATTCAGTGGTCATACCTTTGTAAATTCATGGCTTTCAAGCCAACATACAACCACGACAGCAGCACTGGTCGCGCAACAATACCGAAAGAAGGAGAAGGAGAAGGAGAGTGAGGGAGAGGAGGAGGATGCGGGGTGAGAGAAACAGACGGCAACACAGGTAGAGGAGGATGTGGTGAGTGAAAGTGGGGAGTGGAGGAATCTGTGGTGGGAAAGAGGTGCGGCAGAGAGAAGAGCGAGTGTTAGGGTTAGTCCTTTCGCTGTTTGAAGAGGGAGGAACGAAAATATGTGGAGGAAAGTGAAATTAATGAGCGCGGTTTGTTTTGGCCTTTTGGGGGTTAAAAAATAAAAAAAGGTTTGCGGTTGAGTAGTAAACCACATCCCTTCCTTTAAGGGCTGCGGTCAGGCCCGTAACCGCAGCCCTTAACGGAAGGGTTGCGGTTTTCAACACAAGCGCAACCTTTTTAAAGCAGCAAATGACAATTTTTCCTCTAGTGTAACCACTTTGAGGGAGGACTTGGTACTGGACAAAACTAGAGTTTTTACATACATCCAGTTCATTCTTTGAGGTCTTGGGAAGTTGAAGGTCGTGGAGATCTCTTTCCCCAATTTTTACAACCTGTTAGCAGTTTGTCTTGTGAATCTTCTCCCAATTTAGGCCAAATGTAGATGGATAAGAGATCCATATTAGAACCAACCTTTATAGCACTTGATTCGACTAATTCAAGGTCTTCTGGCTCAATGATAGATTCATCTCCAAAAACCTGCGCCATCTTCTCTATCCATCTGGTTCTTTCATTCATAATAAAAGACCCCTTGCCTTCTTCTATGCCATTAAAGGTATGACGATGATTAAAGCAGTCATCATCGAACTCAGCCACCAAATTTGCATATGCTTCATTATCCATTTTGATGTTTTGAAATTAATATGTTATGGTAGCATGTTGTGGCTATGTTTCTTTAAATAATCAAGTAATCTGTCTAACGATTATTTTTGTCATAACTTCTAGGATTGGTTTCTGGTTAAGTACGTTTGACTTTTTTAAAGAAATTTTGATTTTTCTTTGATTGTCATTTGTTTATAGAATAAACCAATTTGTTGATAAATCTAAAATTTTATATACCATCTTTTAGGCGTTTGTGCCTAAGATTAATCCCTTGAGTCCACTATTCATTTTATGAACAATGTTATTTAAGTCCGCAACTTTTATAATTTAAAATGTATTGAAAAAGGGATAACAAAATAAAAATTACTTCATAATGAAATAATCTTATCTAATCATGAACATCTTTAACAAGATATTCACTAACTAAGTTCAACTAAGTCGACAGATACATAGTTTCCTAGACAGATTCTAAACTATGCACTATCACCATAATCACTAAGAAATTTAAAATATTGCTTGATATATCAAGCATGGAGATGGGCGAAACTGATGATGATTTGTGGTTCCTCGTTTTCATCAATGTCAGAATCATCATCATCCGAGTAGTCTTCGCCCGGGAATATATAGATGCCTCCTTCCAACAAAAGTTCATACCACAATAGGCAAGTACACTTGTACTTGTGGTATCCGATTTTTTACTGTCTTAATTAACGGTCTGAATCCCACGAAAGTCTCACATTGGACTATGAGTTTTTAGAAAACTTGGAAGTCGCCACCCTATTAATATCTTAATAGGGACCGATTTATTTAATAAATCATTTTAAAATCAATTTTAAGAAATATCATTTAAAACGATGATGATTTCATATGGATAAGGCTTTTTTGAAAATTGGTCTTTCATACCATGAGATAGGGTTCGGGGTTTAGGTTAAGAGGTGCGAACGTCTGGAACTCGTCTCCTCTTCCGTTGTACAAAACGAGCTCTTACTAAATGCGTTATTTTCCATTTTAAAGTAATCATGGCTATTAAAAAGAAAGAAAATCTCATAGTTTGCACATATAAACATCAACAATTTTTTTAGGACCAATTTATCATTTGTACATGGTAGGTTTGAGCACTGAAGTTGCACTACATACCAATCATTGCAGGATTGGAATCAACTCATGGATCAAAACCATTGTAGTTCGATCTTATGGCTCACCCTAAATGGCCAATTGGGGAAAGAAAAGGGAAGAATAGATTATGAATAACTCACCTTTAGAATTAAACAAATCTATTAGGAATAAGGTAATCACTCCAATTAGTGATTAAAATGGGGTTATGATAATCATTTTAATTAGTGATTAAATTTGAAGAATTAAGATAACCACCTTAATTAGTGATTAAAGGAAGGAAAGATAATCACCTTAATTAGTGAATAAACTTAAGAGGAAAGATAATCACCTTGATTAGTGATTAACAATGAAGGTTAAGAAGTAATCACCTTAAGTGATGATTATTCAAGGTTTAGGATAATCATTCCAATTAGTGATTAAATGAGAAAAATAATCGTCCTAATCAATGTTATCAGGATCGGGATCCTACTTTGGATCGTATGGGTTGGTAGGATCGAATCGGTGGGATCGGATCGTAGGATCGTAAGATCCTACAATTCTGTAAAATAGAGATAATTATGCTAGAATATGGTGAGAACATCATGTTAAAAATTTACACATATTAATAATGATTTATTTCATTAGCAAATTGTGATAGTTTTGCAATACTGTAAGATTGAAGTAACATGCAACCAAAATCTAATAGGAGAAATATGATATGTGAAATTACTTTATGATTCTTTTACGATAGGATCGGATCGTAGAGTCGTAGGATCGTAGAATCGTATTAAGATCCTACCATGTGATTTTTTGTGGTTGGGTAGGATCGAAAGATCCTACAAAATTAAGATCCTACGTAGGATCGGGATCGGTGAGGTCCTTCCGGATCGTAGAATCGTAGGATCGTAAGATTCGGATCAGGATTTTAACAACAATGGTCCTAATTAACGATTATTACGGTTTAAGATAATCACTCTAATTAGTGATTAAATAGGAAACTTAATCGCCCTAATTAACGATTATTAAGGTTTAATATAATCACTCTAATTAGTGATTAAATATGAAAGGTTAAATTAATCACCTTAATTAGCGATTAATAGGAAGGTTAGGATAATCACATTAATTAGTGATTAAACATGATGAAAGGTTAAGCTAATCACCCTAATTAGTGATTAACCAAGGTTTAGGATAATCACTCTAATTAGTGATTAAATACAGAGGGTTAAGTTAATCACCTTAATAGTGATTAATCAAGGTTTAAGATATTCACTCTAATTAGTGATTAAATAATGATGTACGATAATCACCCTAATTAATGATTCAAGGAAGAGTTTGAGTTAACCGCTCTAATTATCGATTAATCAAGGATTGAAATAACCACCTTAATTAGTGATCACGTTTATGATTTTCAAGAGGTCTTAGAGGTTTGCTTCCTAATTTGAAGACTTTTGAGAAATAATCTTAATTGAAGATTATTAAGTCATTTAGAGAGAAATGATCAATTTGAGATTAAATTTGGAGATTTGTGTTTGGGTAATTGGAATTTGGCCATTTAGAGTGAGACACGTGAAACGGCCTAAAATCAATTCTGAGATCATAATTACCAATCTAATTTTGTCAAATTATATGATTAATCCATTTGAATATGGAGAACACATTTTTTAAAATGTAAGATGGATCATCATGCAATTTAACTTAGCTAGATTTGCAATTTTTCTTCTTAATTGAGATTGGGTCATTTAATTCATATACTATGATATATTGGCCCAACATGCAAAAGTTGTATCATTGGTTGCTCATTTTATTTAAAAAAAGTTGTGGATTTATTTATGAGAATTATGCATAAACATCTCCATGTTTTTTATTAATGAGTGATGTAATAACTATTTACAAAGAATTATTATTACAACAAAATATACAAACTCTATGATCTATAAAAAATCTTCAATCTTGACCTTCACCATGAGGCTCCTTGATCTTCATCTCCTTGAATGGGCTTTGGAATTCATGTTTATTTGCAAACTTGTGAAAGCTAAAGATTAATTAACCTCTTTGATTTTAATTTTTTATGACAATTTTTATTGATTTTTATTTACATAATAAAATGAGACATTTTAAGAGAAACTTAAGATTTCATGATTTTTAATTAACATTTTAGTATGAAAATAATTTTTTTTTTAATGACAGTTGAGTTAATCACTTTATTTCATTTTTCAGATTGCACTTTTGTTCTTGTACTGACTTGTAAAATTCATAACTTTCTGTAGAAAGCTTTAAATTGAGAATGTGATACATATATGGATAGATCAGTGAGTTCTTTATGTGGTATCAACATTTTACAAGCTTTTAGTGACAAGTTGAATTATGATGAATGTTATGCCAAAACTGGTCAAAACAAGACCTTTATTCAATTTGTTCTTTAAAACCTATCTTATTGAACTTATTGTTAAATAAATTTTGGTATGAACATTCTAGATACTTTGAAGAACAAGGCTGGATATTTTTGCTTGAAGTGGACATTTTTAAGAACATTTTTTATTTATTTTCTTAACTGAAAAGAAAATCAGTCTTCTAGAAATTAGGGATTTACATGAACGGTTTTGTAAAAATGAGATAAACTTTTATAAAATTCATATGAACATGATTTTTATATTTTAAGAAAGCCACTTAAAGTAGATGTTTTTAGTTTTGTCTAAATAATTTTTATTTTGAAATTTATTGACAAAACAATCTTAAGTGATACTGGACAGAATCAGTTTTACATAACAAAGTTATATGATTTTTAATTATTTGTACAAAATTTATTTTTTAGAAATTCCAAAGCCGAGTTGCTGGAAACATCTTGCACTTCATAGTAAAAATATTAAATCCTACAAACTATGTGATTAATGCAAAAATAAAAATGAAATAAGATGGAAAAGTAAGACTGATTATAATTACAACATCACATTTTTTATGGAGATGTTTATACACAATTTTTCTTGAATTTTTTATGAAATCATTTTTGGTGATGAATAACAACTTGATTAAGGAAAATCACATAATTACATTGTTTCCTAAGAGTCACCCCCTTAGAGATGACTATTCTAGGTGGGGTGATTTGAGGTTGGGAACCTATTAGGACTTCCACATACCTAAATCACTCCAAAGATTAAAAATTGATAAGAAGAAAACAAGGAGAAAGTTAGTAGATGATTAAGAAGATAATCAAAATAAAAAAGAATTTCAACTTTACCTTGCTAGCTCAATGATGCACTTCTTTTTTGCCAATTTTTCTACCTTTTTTTTGTGATTTTCTTAATTTCTACGGTTTTTTCACCAGGTATCCCTGTGGTTTTGAAAAATTCATGAGGTACCCCTGTTTTTTAAAAAATGCACCAGGTACCCCTAAGATTTGGTAATAATTCATGAAATGCCCCTCCCGTTAAGTTTCCGTCAACTTCGTTGGGTTTCCGTCCAAATCATTCATATTAACCCAAATTAACTCTAATTAACCCTATCCCTAATTACTTTAAACCTCCACCCACCACCACCACCCACCACCCACCGACCTCCCCAGCCCTCCCCCCCCAAAAAAAAAAAAAAAAAAAAACCACGCACCCACCTCCTCAAAACCTCACCCCCACTCATCCACCACCTCACCTCCTCTCACCCTCCTGCCGCACCAGACCACGACTAACGAGCATTGGCGACAATAGAACACCACTCATCCACCACCTCACCTCCTCTCACCCTCCCCAATCAATTTTTGAAATCAACTTCGGAATCAATTTTCGAAATCATTTTCGAAATAAGTTTTTGAAATCTTTTCCGAAGTCAGCTTTCAAAATCATTTTCGAAAACAAGGATATCATTGGCGGAGGAGGAGAGAGAAATTGAGATCTCTAAGAACAGCAGCTTTTGAGCATTGTAGTCCAGGTAATTTGCAGCAGTATATGCTCAACAAAGGCCATCTACTGGAGTGAGGTTAGTTGTTGATTTAGTTTCGGGTGATTCCACGGCCAAAGAGCGGGCAATGGCGAGGTTTCATGATTTGGTAGGGGGTTATGCATATGTTGATGTAGTTGGCAGGGGATTAGCGGAATAAGGAGCGGAGGAGAGAGAATAATTAGGCGGCTGGTGTGGTGGGTTGGTGTGTGCATCCGCATTAGGGGGTGGTAGGAGATCTGAGGTGGTGCGGTGGTGTAATGAGGTTGGCTGGCGGTGCGAGATCGAAGACAAAGTAACAGAGGTGGATGCGAGGATGTGAGATCAAATAGAGAGGTGGTTGTGCACGAGGTGGTGGGTGGGGGATACGAGAGGATGGAAGGGTGGGAGGAGGTGGAGTGGTGGGGGGAATTTCGACGGGAGGTTGGGGGGTGCTAGTGGTGGGGAAGGGGGGGCTGCTGGGGTGGTGGGGGAGGGTTAGGGTTAGGGTTAGGGTTAGGGGGTTAGGGTTAGGGTTTAGGATTTAAGAGTTTAGGGTTAGGGGTTAACAATGGCAAAATGTTAAATAAAGCTAACGGAAACTTGACACCGTTAGTAATTAAGGGCATTTCATGCATTTTAGTTAAATAGTAAGGGTATCTGGTGCATTTTTTTGAAAAACAGGGGTACCTCATGAAGTTTTCAAAACCACAGGGGTACCTGGTGAAAAAACCGTAATTTCTAAGTGAGTTTCTAAATTCTCTTCATTACTAACTTAAACTCTTTTTGTGTTTTTTCCTTTTGATGAACTTCTTTTACTTACTTGTTCAGACTTTTGCTTAGATGGAAAGATTAAGGAGGAGAAGAGTAGTAGAGAAGATGAGAGTGAAGTTGAATTGTGTTTTTTTCAACTTGGTTTTGAAGTGAAAAAAAGAGGGTATTTATAGAGAAATAAGGGAGGTGAACTAGGGTTTCAAAGAGGTAAAAAATCAGATTTTTCACCCAAAAAAAAAAAAAAAAAAAAAAAATTTCTTCATCTTTAATCACCCTAATGACATCACTCTAATGACCTCACCCTAATGACATCATCAAATCTCTTTGGAAACACAAATATTCTTATTCTTTTTGGATTTTCTCATAAATGAGGCAAATTAGATTTTCAGAAAATATTCTTCCCTTAACATCCTAATACGTAAAAAAATGCATCGAAAAACGTGCAAACAAAACTGAAAAAGGACGCTGCGCCAACCACAGGAACCTGCGCTAGGTGCAAGGTTCTGTGTCAGGCGCAGGGCATGCTTGTGCGCTAGGCGCACAATCATGCGTTTAGCGCATGATTGTGTGCTTGGCGCACACTCGAATCTTCCGGAAAAAATCCGAATTTCCCCCCTCTTACACATGAGATTTGATTCTTATTCTCACATCTTTTTATGATTCTTATTCTCTAACTAATGGATAAATGATGTGATTAATGGATAAAGAATATATTCTTATTCTTTATCCAATGAACAATGACATGACCATCAAGAAAACTGATTAATGCCAGTTTTGGGAAACGACTAAAATCCCAACGCTTAATCGCGACTTTTTTTTTTCATTTTTTCGAAAGACTAACTTAAAACAATTAACGAAAACTCGTCAAATTAATAAACACGGGCATGATTATACTATGAATCAATTTATTATATTTCTAAGCTGAAATCGCACGATCAATACGAAAAAATGGAAAACCGCACGACGGAATGAAACTCGCGCTCCGGGGCGCATGCTCCGCGATGCATGACGGTTTTTGTTATTTTTATTTCTTTTCAAAATCTTCATTTATCCGAAAAAATGGGTTCAAAATTTGGTGTCTACAAAATGCCCCACATTAGTCGAATTTTGGAGAAATTATGGCCAATGTTTAAAAAAAACACTAAATTTTGACAGAAAATTTCTTTGGAGATAACATATTCTCCACAGAAAATAATTATCATCAGTGCGAACATGATTTGCGACTTCTGTTAACGCTTTTAGTAGAAAATCCCAATTAATTTTCTAAATTTTGAAAATGCGACTTTAACGTCGTCTTAAAATAGAAGATCCCAATAAATTTTCTAAAATTTGAAAATGCGACTTTATCGTCGTCTTAAGTAGAAAATCCCAATTAATTTTCCAAATTTTGAAAATGCGACTTTATTGTCGTCTTAGATAGAAAATCGCAATTAATTTTCTAAATTTGAAGATGCGACTTTATTGTCGTCTTTAGATAGAAAATCCAAATTAATTTTCTGAAATTTGAAAATGCGACTATATCATCGTCTTTGTTATTCTTATGAATTTGTATTTTGTTAATGTGAGAGATTCCGACAATTAACAGGTTGACTCCAGTTTTTTTTTTTACAGTTTTTTATGGCCTTGGTGACAAACAAATTATCAAATCACCATCATTCACCTTTTATGAATTCATGTGTTATCATGTCACCTTAAAATATGACATTATCAGGTCATGTCACCTAAAGGGTTTACCATAGGGTATTACCCTCTAGATAAAATATGTTGGACCAAATCATCATATGGCAAATACTTTTATCTGTTTTTATGAAATCTTTCAGAAAATATTTCATGCATAATACTTATTTTCTTTATCGGAAAATGATGATCACTATATAAAATAGATTGATCAAGGTCTTTATTTTGGATGATCATTAGGAAAAGGGATTGTATCAAAGTTCTTGATTCATCATTGACACAGTTTTTTTTTTTTAAGTTCAGCTTTAGCAAAAATTGCGATACCACAAATGTTTGGTCATTAGCCATGGTGAAGGATGCTCCTTATTATCCTATGGACAATACTCAAACTCATTATCCATGGCATAAATCATGGATGATCATCTTTTCCATCTATAAAATGGGTATGGTTCTTCATTTCCAAATGCACCACTGCCACTACTCCAATCTTTTCTCTAAATTTTTGTTTCACAAAATGGTTCTTATTTATGAAGAAGCTAATGAAATGCGGAGCTGGGAGAAAAAACAACCCTCGGGGGTCACAAAGAATTTGGAGCAACCAAGGCAATCTTTTTCTTCTTCCCACTTTACTAAGGCTCTTATGGCTTTGCTCTCTCTTTCCATCTGTTATGACATGATTCATGCTGCTTCCCAATTTTGGGATGAAACTCGTCATGTATTTCGCTTTGGAGACCGGGAGATTGTGCCTCTTGTTGAAGAGGTCGAGGGTTTGCTAGGCTTATCGTCCAATGGTCCAATTATTACACCTAGATCTCCTACAAGGATCTCGGGAGATTTATCAACAATTTTATATCCTCCCGAAAATCTTCATGTCAACTACCTACAATATGGTGAGGTATTTCTTCTCAACTTATTGTTGACTTTTCAATTTGGCACTTGGCAATTCTCTAATAATGCCAACTATAGGATTACTAGAGAAAATGCTTGCATTCTTATGGTTTTGGAAAGTACCCTCATTAAATGGTCTTTAAATGCATGCCATGTTCGGTGTCTTTCACTTATTCCTCAAATCGATAGTGGGGGTCATCTTGGACCACTTATTTTGGGGGAAATGTTCCTTGGCTTAGATGAACTCAAAAGAAAACCCCAAAGTTTTGTGAATGGATGTCAATTAGCCCTTCATTTATTGTTATTGGAAAAAATTTCTCTCATGAAACCTCACAAGAGTCTTACTTACAAAACTAGTCATGTCCGGGAGAGAAGTATTCTTCCTTTCTTTATCAACTTAGCAAAAATGGTGGGTGGGAAGATTTTTTCCTACATCAAGACATACAGTGGGTTACAAGCCACCTTGGCATTAGTGTAATTATATATTGCAATTCTGGTCGCAGAGGTGTACAATTACCCGGGCTTTGCCAAGTCACTTTCTACCTTCCATGGAGGTGTCTAAGGCAAATTAGTTGGAGGCAAAATCATGTTCCTGCTCTCCATGTTCTTCCACCTTGTACCACCTATGAGGCTGACATGAGTGGTATTCAGAGAATGCCTACTATATGGCTGGGAGCTAAAATTATATCATCGCTACCTGAACCTCACCTTCCACTGATTAATGAAGATTACCTTCAATGGCTTCTGGCGGATATTGGTCAAGACAATGATTCAGACGGGGCTACCATGAAGAGGAGAAGGGTTTGAGAGAAATATCATGTTCATGTTCTATGTTGTTTTTTTTTTTTTTTTTTGCGTTTGTAGGAAATGAAGGCTTTATGTCTTTTTATGTATGAAATGAAGTACCCCAGTTGGGATGAATAAAAAGATCTATTTGTGAGAATTATCTGCTTGTGAGAAATTCAATGTGAACACAATTCTAAACACGTGCACACTTTAACATTAAATATGACATGCAAATCATAATTAACTAATCATATAACACATAAAACCTTAACAATAAAAAAAACATCCTTGCACATTTCATCATCTTTCTTTTTCTCTTTTCTTTCTATCTTTTTTTTCATTTTTTCCGTTTTTTTTCTTTTTTCTTTTTTTTTCTTCCTTTTTTTTTCTCTTTTTGCTTTTTTTTGCATACATTATATGAATATCTAGAAACACGTAGCATGTTTATTAAGAATAACTAGATAGGATACAAAACCCACAAATTGCTTGGTTACTTGACCATGACAATTACAATTACTTTGATGCCTAAGCGTAATATTTCTTCAATTGATCAAGATTAGTGAAATGGGTGAATTCATTCCCATCAAAATCCATTAGCTTTACTGCTCCAGCCGTGGTGACATGCTTAATTAGGAATGGTCTAGACCAGTTAGGCTTGAATTTTCCTCGAGGAACATGCAATGGAGCTCTATTCTCCTTTAATACTAGATCACCTTCTTGAATGTCTCTATCTCGAACCCTTTTGTTAAATGCACGAGCAATTCTCCGTTGATAGAGTTGAATGTTATGCAATGCTTGTAGTCGATGCTCATCTGCAAATGCAAGCTCATCATAACGAGTTTTATAGCATTGGTCTTCTGAGATTTCGCTTTCTGCTATGACCCTGAGAGATTGTATCTCCACTTCAACCGGTAGGACTGGCTCCATCCCATAAACCAAAGAATACGGGGTTGTTCCCGTTGCAGTCCTACTTGATATCCTATATCCCCAAAAGGCATACGGGAGTTTGTCATGCCATTCCCTAGTCTTTTCAGTCATCTTGGCGACAATAGTCTTAATTGTCTTATTGGCTGCTTCCACCGCTCCATTTGTTTGGGGACGATAAGGTGAGGAATGATGATGCTTGATTGCATATTTTGCAAGAGTAGCCTTAAGATGACCCTCAAATTGTGATCCATTATCAGAGATGATTTCAAAAGGTATGTCATACCGACAAATAATGTTGTTAATCACAAATTTCAAGACTTGCTTTGCCCCTAGCTTTGAAAATGATGCAGCTTCAACCCACTTCGAAAAGTAATCAATTGCTACAGGAATATACTGATGCCCAATTGAAGCCTTTGGATGAATTTGTCCGATTATGTCTATGCCCAACTTGAAAATGGCCAAGGAGAAGTCATATTATGTAATGACACATGTGGCTTATGATTGAGATTAGCAAATATCTGACATTGCTTGCAGGCATAGACAAAGCTGGTGCAATCACTTTCTAGAGTGCTCCAATATAATAGAAACCTGCTCGTAAAATTTTACGAGCCAGCATTCTTACATTCATATGGGGTTCACATTCTTCTCCATGAACTTCTTCCATGATGGCTTGTTTTTCGCTGTCATTCACGCATAGTTGCAGGGTACCATCAACCCTTTGTGATATAGTCTGCCTTTTAGAATGAGAAAATGAGCAGCTAGCCTTCTGATAGCTATGCGGTCCTTATTGCCACTTCCGTCTGGATATTGCATAGTTTCTAGGAAAGTCTTGATATCTTATACCAGACATCATCATCATCTTCTTGTTAAGCCAGTGTGGAGACAATTTGTGCTACCGTCATTGTAGGTCCCTTCCTTTCTTCAATTAAAACTGACTAAATTTTTGTACCATTTTCCCATGTTAAATTAACAGCGAGATTGGGTAAAGCATCAGTGAAACTATTTTGTTCTCGAGGAAGATGTTTGAAGCTGATGTCATCAAAATAAGGGATCAATTCTTGAAGGTACTCTATGTAGAGCTGAAGTCTCTCATCTCTAACCCTCAAAATTCCTATTGTCTGAGATATGATGAGATTAGAATCCCCATACACAGTGAGATGTCTTGCCCCCACTACCAAGGCGGCTTTTACTCCATATATACAGGCTTCATACTCAGCTGTATTATTTGTTGTTGGGAAATCCAGCTTGACAGCAAATGGAATATGGACTCCATCAGGATCTACTAACAAAACTCCTGCTCCATTACCTCTCCTATTAGAAGCTCCATCAAAATACATGCACCATTGTGGATTGTCAATGAATAATAAGTACTCATCAGGGAATGCATCATCATATTCATCTCCTGACACTGGTCCCTCAACCAGGGCTTCAGATATGGCTTTTCCTTTAACAGAATTCTGGCTGACACATTGAATATCAAACTCGGAAAGCATAGGATGCCATCTCACCAATCTTTCACTCAGAATGGGTTTCTCAAACATATACTTGATTGGATCAAGTCTTGAGATCAGATAGGTGGTATGAGCTTGGAGGTGATGCCTCAACTTCTCTGTGGCATAGACCAAGGAAACACATGCTTTTTCCAATGGGGTATATCTTGTCTCATACTCCAGGAATTTCTTGTTGAGATAGTATATGGAGGGGGTAGCCCTTGAATAGCTTTTACCTTTTCAGAGTCCACTTTAATGCCGTCTTGACTGATAATGAATCCCAACAACTTCCATATTTGTTTCTGTGATGGTGATATACAAAATCAGAGGTTCTCCTAGTCTAGGTAGCATTAGAACAGGTGGATTTGAAAGATACTCTTTCATGGAATCAAAAGCTTCCTGGCATTCCTCGTTCCACTCATGGGATGCCCCTTTTCTGAGCAGCTTAAATATAGGATCATATCTTATAGTGAGTTGTGAGATGAAATCGCTGATATATTGAATTCTGCCGAGAAATCCTCTTACTTCTTTTTCTGTTTTTGGAGGGGGTAGCCCTTGAATAGCTTTTACCTTTTTAGAGTCCACTTTAATGCCGTCTTGACTGACAATGAATCCCAACAACTTCCCCGAAGTGACGCCAAACACACACTTTTGAGGGTTCAACCTTAGATTGTATTTCCTGATTCTTTCAAAGGACATTAGTATTGGAATATGACCCTCACGATCTTCACTTTTCACAATAATATCATCTACATAGACCTCCACAATATCGTGGATGAGGTCATGAAGGATAGTGGTTGCAGCCCTTTGATATGTGGCTCCGAAATTTTTGAGACCAAAAGGCCCAACTCGGTAACAGAAGGTGCCCCACGGAGTGTTGAAAGATGTCTTTGTCATATCTTCTTGAGCCATAAGTATTTGATTAGTCCCTGAAAATCCATCCATGAAGGAAAACATTGCATGAGCGGCCGTACTATCCACGAGAACATCGATATGGAGTAGAGGAAAACAATCTTTCGGTGATGCGGCATTCAAATCACGAAAATCAATTTACACTCGAACTCTTCCATCCTTTGTAGGTACGACCACTATGTTGGCAAGCCAACTCGGATGCTTTACAGCTTGGATGAATTTGGCATCAAGCTGTTTCTGGATTTCTTCTTTCACTTTCAGACTAATCTCTGGTTTCATTCGCCAGAGCTTTTGCTGCTTAGGCTTGCTTTCAAGATGTAACAGAATGTGATGTTCCGCAATTGCTCTATTAACACCAGGCATATCAGCATAAGACCATGCAAACATATCTACATACTCATTTAAATGCAATAAACATAGATTGTTCAGTTAGGGAGAGGGATGAACCTATTTTGACTTCTTTTACAGCATTTTCTGTACCAATATTAATTACAATGGACTCTTCCCTGGGTTTTATATATGTTTTAGTTGCATCAAGTGATTCATCATTATTAAATTCACTGTCATAAATAACATCTTGCATGCAAATGTATTTAGATAAAGGTTCACATTCAATTTCCTCACTATCCGAGTATTTTGACTAGGTATGCAAGGTAAGTTGGCTGGAAGATGAGCTATTAGTATGATATCCACTTGAAAGGGGTTAAAAGGTATTTTCATAAGATAGATCTAGAGGATGGTTTCCTAAAAACATTTTAAATTCTATAGGCTCGTCTTTTGCCTGACACTCAATACTCCACTTATGTTCAATGCTTTCGCCAAAAGGTATCATCAAAGACTCCATGTTCCATATTATCCACCCAGTCATATTCTTTTTTCCTTTGTTGTTTTTGGACAAACCAAGTTTTGATTAAGTCCAGATTTCTAGCCTCATTTAGGAATATATCCAATCCCGGTAAAATCTTTTGTTCTTTCCTACTAAGCCAAAGTTCTGGAAACTCGTAGTATGGCTCAATGTCTCCTTGCAGGATCAACTGGCCGTTGAGGGTAAAAGAAGGTCTTTTGATGTTGTGAGAAGTGCTGCCCGGATCGTGTCCTAATCCATGTTGGTTTTGCTTGTCTACTATGGGGATTGGTTGCTTTATTCCCCTACCATCATGCCCTAATCCGGTTCCTTGAGTATAACCCATTTTCATCATGATTTGAAATCCTTTGGACAGAGATTGCATGGCAAACCCTACAGGCTCTTTGACCGCATTTGTGGATACGGCTGAGGTATTTGTTTTTTTATAGTAATTGGTCATCCTTAGAAAAGAGACAAATTCCTTCTTTTTGGACCTAAACGTAGAGAAAAAAGAATCAAAAGAAAAGAGAAGAAAGCTACATATTGCAGAATAAAGAAAATTTTTGAAAATGATTTCGCCATATTTTGACTGGAATGGTCCACCTTTACATTTTTTTTTTTTTGACACTCTTGAATGATTTTACTGTCATTAGGGTTGAAAACATATGTTTTTTTTTTTTTCATTCTTCTATTCCCTGTTTTAGTATTGAACAAAGACAGAAAATATAGAGATTAGGGCATGTATCCCCATTAATGTGTCAATTCAGCATTCTGAAATTGCTCCTATGATGACTGGCATCTTGAGTTCTAAGCACATTGCCTGAAATACAATGGTTAATACATTTGAGCCGAACCCGAAGGCTGCCTACATATCCTCATTGCTCCAAGTGCATTTTATGGGGAATCAGACTCATCGTAGTTCATTTATTTAGAAGACACTAAAGTTTTTTATTTAATAAAGTAGCTGCACTTATATTGAACTACCTACGTACCCCAAGTGTTACATAAGTGGAGCGATTTCACAGTGCAAGTGTACGTGATAACGGGGATTCAAGCTGCATGTAGTTCTCTAATACTAACGAGCTGAAAGATTTTTTTGTTAATATTATTTTTCTTTTTGATGGGCTAACCCCCTACAGAATTTTACCGAAGATTTTTTCCATTCTGTGAGATGATCAAGTAGCTTTGCGGTAGAGAAGAGCTATATTGGTGAACTTCTTGCTGCGATAGCTGAGAGCGTGACATTAGTTTGTGCCGTGACCATGCAACTGATGATATTGGCAATACTTGTGGAGATTTGACCCTACGGGACTTGCCCATGGGCGTCTAGGAAGTGGAAGTATACGACCTTGCTCGACTAATTTGAGGAAGATATCAACTTGGGATTGTGGTTGAGAGCGCACCGACACTTTCCTTGTGCGCACTTCCTTATGGGTTAGACTAATGATGCCTCGATCAACCAGGTTTTGAACTTTGTAGTAAAGATCATGGCATCGATCAGTTTCATGTCCAAATTGGCGACAATAAGCGCAGAGTTTGCTCGTGTCTATTCCAGGAAGGAGTAAACAGTGCACATATTTTGAGGCTTGAAGTATACCTTGCCTCCGAAGACGATTATACACCATACTTAATGGTTCATCCATCTTAGCATATACCCTTGGATTTGTGTTGGGAGTTTCAAGATCTTCTCGATGTCGTTTTTCTTGCAATTTCAGAGTATCGATGTCGAAGCCATGTTGTTCCATGTGGCTAAGGGAGGTGTATTTGATACTAACCATGTGACGATAATAGAAAATCGTTCAGGTTCCGCAGTAATATAAGCATGAATTCCCGATCAGTAATAGGGACACGAAGCTGGGCGCGAATGTCTACGCATCTTGAACAAAAGTGCGAGAAAGTTTCCAAGCCACCTTGACACAAAGTGACTAGCTTGAACTTCTTGACATCAGTCTGTTTATGCTCGAGATCCCAATTAACAAAAGCTTGGCTGGCATTTTCCCAACTGGCTCTATCTACACAATCTGAAGAATAGTATCAGTCCAGAGCTGGTCCTTCTAAACTCTTGTCAAAAAGGGTGGGGTAATCTTCCTCTGGTATGCCCCATGGGTGTAATGCATTCACAAAACCCACAAAGTGGACAAAAGGATCACCGCTCCCATCAAATTTCCTAAACTGTGGTAATCCACGATAGTGATCTTCATGTTGATATCCTGGGAAGAGAATCAGTGACTCGGTGTGAACTTCTCGGATAGGACCTACTGCATTAAAGTCCAGGTCAAAATCATCTGTCCTAGATCTCTTCTTTGAGTCATTATCATCATCTTGAGGATTACCGACACAGGATTCCTTTGGTGCTTCAATTGACGTATCATTAGTGTCAATGCTTGGAGCTCCAACTTCTTCCTCGTCATCCTCACTATACTCTGGTTTTGTTTCTTCAGTCTTACATCTGGTGTGGCAGCTGGGACCTCAATCATCCATGAATTTTCAGGTGTTGCTAGAATACAGTGGATAGTGTAACCATCCAACCTAGTGCCCTCTACTTCGTTCAGATACAATACCGATTTTCCGGTGTCGGAGATGGTCATAATTTTCGGATCATCAGAAATAGTCACAGCACCCTGATCAGTGAGTAGCTTTACCTTATAATGTAGAGTAGAGGCCACTGCTCTATTTTCATGCAGGCATGGTCTTCCTAATAAGAAGTTAAAACAGGCTTGAATGTCAATGACCATGAATTGCACCTTCCTTGCCACGGGACCACATTCCATGAGGAGACTGATTAAACCCATTACTTCTCTCTTAGCATTATCATATGCTCTGACCACCTGGTTGGATGGTACCAGATCTTCTTTTGAATACCCAAGTTTTGTTAGCACACGTATAGTGATGTGCAATGAATTGTTGTGGTTGATATTGTTAGGGAGATAATTGTCTGTGAACATGAGAGTTCGATCTACCCCATGAATGAGCCCCACCATCTGATCAGGTGTTATGGAAGAACTTACAAAGGCTTCATTAAGATGCTTTAGAATAGCTTCCCTATGAGGCTGGGATGCATTAATAATTTCTAGATGGAAACATTAGCATTTACTTCTTTCATACGCTTAAAAGCATCATTTTCCTTGTTACTATCCTCTGTCATTGGCTCTTTGCCCTTTTCTTTTCTCCTCAATATCTCCAAAGGATTTTCATCCTCCAAATGGGATGGTTTAAAATGGCGACCTGCTCTAGTCAAATTAAATATATCCACGTAATCCTCATCACTAAGATCATCGAGGCAAATGGGGCGCCGATATGTATTTGATTTGAAGTGGTGGAATGTCCTCCAATGTTTTTCTTCACAATTGTCAAGACCAAAGAGGCATCTTCATCAGCCTCCGAGTCCAAATGAAGAAGGCACCATCATAATCTAAGGTTCCACACATGTCATAAAATGGATCCTTATTGAGAGTGAAACTAGGTCTTTACAAGGCATCATTTTGACTTTTTCTTGAGTAGAATAGTCATAGACCAGGCACTTGTAACCTACGGTTATTGGCATTTCATACATTTGGGGAGTTTTCTTATGGATTAACTGGATCGGATTGCATCCATCCGAAGCAGCAGAGATGGCAATAATGGCAAATGAGGGTTTATGATTAGGAAGGGGGTTTTTTGTGATGTTGGGCTGAGAGTCGTTTGGTTTATTGGAAGTGGATCCTAAAGAGAGTTTTCCATCATCCACAAGGATTTGATGAATTTGATGCTCTAGAGCAGTGCATCTTTCAGTATTATGCCCCAGACTTTGGTGATACTCATAGTTTTGGTTTGGGTCATAACCAGGGTAAGGATTTTTAGGAGGTGGACATGGATTCAAAGGTTGAATGAGATTGGCCTTTTTTAGCTTGGAGAGAGCTTGGGAATAAGTCATGTTTAAGGGGGTAAAGTTCATTTGTGGTCGTAACTGGAATGTCGAAGATGCGCCAATGGCATGGATCGCATTAGTTGTCTTAGGAGCTGCTGGATCATCGTTTGGGGCTCTTTTATTAATTCCAAACTTTGCATTATAAGTGGCTTTGCCAGTAGGTTCCTCTTTCTTGATGTCTCCCCTTTTCACATCATCCTCAACTAGAGTTCTCGTAGCAATCAAAGCTTTGAAAATCGGGAACTATTGGTAGGCCATATGCTTCTGATATTCTGAAAGAAGGCTCTTTACAACCATTTGCAGCTGTTCCTCCTCATTAGGCCTACTCATCATTTTGGAGGCCTTGTTTCTCCACCGAGTGATGAATGAAGAAAATTTCTCATTAAGGTTTTGAGAAGTGGTCTCCATATCCCTTCTAGTAACATCAATTTCTTCATTATATTTGCACTGGTTTGAGAACTCTCTAACTATGTCAGCCTAAGTGGATTTCTTCGTATTTTCAAGGTTGAGGAACCAATGTGCTGTCACACCATCTAAATACTGTTGAAAGAGTTGAACCATTAGAGATTCTTCCACTCCTCAGGGACTCATTGCCCCTACATACATCTTTAGAAAATTAGAGGGGTTGTCGGTCCCATCAAACTTTGTCAAGTTAGGCATCTTGAAACCATGAGGTAATCTTGCCTTAGGGAAAAATGTAAACCCATGAATGTCCATCCATGGTTCAAGCTTAGTCATGCCTTTTAAAAATTCCTTGAGCTTAACTACTTCTTCCTCGAGCTTAGTGGGGATTTCTTTCGCATTGTTCATAGGCTCAAGGTGAAAAGGTGAAGCTACTTCCAACTCCGGAGGAGGAGGAGGAGGCATCTGGGCACTTTGGCACATTATGCCCAACACAGTTTGTTCAATATTAACCTGTCGGTCAAGCATGGCTTCGACAAGTCCTCGGAGCTCAGTCATTGGATCAGGTGGAGGGGTTGAGTTTTGTTTGTGCTCGTTGTTCGGAATTTCAGACATGTTGCTGAGACGTGTGGCAGAGAGTACAACTGGTGTAGACAAGGATGACAGTATTACTGACAGAGAACGTTCACTATGGTCAGAACTTCGGCGAATTAGCCTAGATCCTAAGCGGGCCCAGGCAGTGTTCCTGTGAAATCAGATGAAGAGTTAGCACAGAAGCTTGTCCAGAGAACTTTGTTTCTTATTTTCTTTCTCTTTTTCCTTTTTTTCTTTGCAGGGAATGAAAGAAATGATATCTTTGAATTTTTTTTTTGCCCCAATTTCAATTATCATCTATTAAAAGGTGCGAAACTTTGACTCTATCATTTGTTTTGGATTTTTCATTAGATTTCTTTGACTTGTTACTCCCTCTGTCCCAGAATACTCTTTACACTTTCCTTTTTCATCTGTCCCAAAATACTCTTTACACTTCTATTTTTGGATATGACCCACTATTATTTTAATCCTTCTACCTTTTAAACATTGGCCCACACTCTCTCTCCTCCAAATAAAATAATACCATTCCTATTACATACCAACTCTAACCATGGCCTACAATCTCGCTCCTTCAAATAAAATAATACTACTTTTACTAATTACTAACTCATATCACATCTATTTTTCAATAAAATAATAATTGATAACCAAACAACAACTTTCTAAAACTATATGCCTTGATAAGTGTCAAGAGTATTTTGGGACGGAGGGAGTATTTTTTTCAGACTTGGACATGTTATTTACATTTTAAACTTCCACTCTTGGACTCAATTTTTTTTTTAGGATAATACACAAACACTTTTCAAAATCAATTTGATGATATCCTTCCATTTCCTGCTACTACAGAAATAAGAGAAAAGAGGTATAACGAGGCATATGTCCTCATTTTGGCAAATTATAATGCCCCATATATCGTTCTTCTTTGTGGTGATCTGCATGTATTGATTGCTTCTAAGTGCTGAAACCAGAAAAGAAAACATCAAATGCAAAAGGAGCCGAACCCGAAGGTTGCCTACGTATCTCCATAAGTGGATTTGGATTTGGATTTGGAGAAGAAATTTTTCTCGTGATGATTTTTTTTGAATGGATAATCAAGCCCAACGTAGTTCTGATATATATTTTTTTTTTGCAGCTGCACTCAAAAAATGAGTTGCCTACGTACCCCTTTTAGTACATCATATAGAAGAGATCCTAAGATAGATGCATAAAACATTAGGTTTTTTTGTGTTTTTTTCTAGGGGATCAAGCCGCACGTAGTTCTACCTACAAAATACAATATAAAAGCAATTAACTGATTCAAGTATTTCTTAAACTTTTCATAATTCAGGCAGCTGAGCGCCAAGCCATATATTCTCCTGTTTGAATATGTCTGTTCCACCTTTTAGGATTGGACTAATGTGAAGTAATCGAGTTCTTCTCAACCTTTTTCCGAATTCAGTTTGCTGGGCGCCAGGCCATGTATTCTCCTGCTTGAATAATCTGTTCCATCTCTTAGGATTAGACTAATTTGAAGTACCTGATATGTACACACTAACCATGTTAGTCAATGACTGATGAATTTTCCTTTATATGTGTTTTTAGCAGGAAATGGAAGAATTTTTTCTCTGTTTTTTTTTTTAAATGTGATTATCCCATTTGATATTATCTTTTGGGAAATTCCATCCAGTACCACTCAATTTTTGCAAATTCCATTTGGTACCCAAATTTTAAGAATTGTCCAACTAATACCACTATAACTACACCCTAATTGCTACCATGACTCTACTGTTAACATAAAGTTAGGAAACGTTATGTTAGCTTAATTTAACTAAAAAACTAACTTCCCTCCCTCAATTAATACCCCTTCCTTTTAAACTAACTCTACTGTCAAAATTATTTCATTCTTCATTGTTATTGCAGTGACTTTATTGTCAAGAGAAAGCACCTCCTCTTCATTCTCTCAGTAACGGCATTCACTCAGTACATATAGAACTAACAAACAAGTACATCAATTTTTTACTTTATACTAATCAATATAATTTAGCTTCGTAGCTAACCATATCAACGTTGTAAGAGTTCCAAACTTTTGCAAACTAGCTTCTTGTAAAAGATAACTACATGTATGCATTTAAATTAGCTACTATAAAAATAAGCAACATAATTTGTTAGTGTATTCTCTAAGAAACTTTTGGAGATGAGCTACATAGTATATAAGTACATAACTACATGTATTCATTTAAAAGTTGACAACAAATCAAACAAGCTTTTTCTTTGCTAAACTAGATTATTAAATCCCCTTTGACAACATGGTCAGCTTTCCCTATACGGCTGGTAAGAGTGGTGCTTAAGAGTTAAAGAGTTAAGATGATAGTCTTGATAATGATATATGGAACTTTGAGTAAATGATTAGTGGAAACACCAAGTAATAGAAGACAAAGAGCCAGAGAACAAGCAACTAGAGTTTAATGTATCAGATGAAGCCACAAAAGGGAATACAAACTACTGATTACTGATTAGTATAGGTCCTACCCCCTACTTGTGAATTGTGGTATGATAAAGAAGCTAAAAAAATTCCTAGGCCAAAACTTTGGAAAAGATAAAACTGTTATTTGTTGAGAGTGGGATTTGAGCCGATATATGGCTATCTGCTTATACGTAATTGCAGGTCCCTGTAGCTAAGATCAATGGCCTAAATTCTCTTACGTTCTCATGTGTTTTATAATGAAGATCAGATGTAACTAGATTATTACACCAAACAAAATATTTCGTGATAGGCAAATTGAAAACAAAATTTTCATACAATTCTAATCACAACAATTCAAAGCTATGAAGTTCAGTATCAACCAATTGAAAGCCATAATATCGTGATAGGCAAATTGAAAACAGAATTGAACAAAGCATATTTTCATGATTTTCTTCGTAAAATTGAACAAAGCATGCGAAAAATTTCTCAAATACAAAACTTACAGATGGTGGTGCAGAATTGTCCCAGAGCAAATCTCGATCAACCTTCGGTGGTGGTGCAGAATTGTCCCAGAGCAAGTCTCGATCAACCTTCGGTGGTGGTGCAGAATTGTCCAAGACCAACCAAGAAAGCAGAGCAACGAAGAAGATGGGTTTTGGTTTTTTTTTTTTTTTTTTTTGTTTTGCATTTTGAGCAGTAGCAATAGGGAGGAGAGTGAATGGGTTTACGTAGTTAGGTTAGTAATTAGGTTTTAATGTTTTACCTTTTTATTTTAAGGGATCTAACTTAACATAACCTAACTAACATAACGTTTCCTTACTTTTTGTTAACACTAGAGTCATGGTAGCACTTATGGTGTAATTATAGTGGTATTAGTTGGACAATTCTTAAAATTTGGGTACCAAATGGAATTTGTAAAAACTGAGTGGTACCAGATGGAATTTCCCTTATCTTTTTGACACATTTTTTTTAGTCAATTTTTTTTAGACTAGACTTTAAGCTATACAGTCTTAATTACATTCTAATTCCTAAACATGACACGTTTTGAACTCGTTATTATGACTCTTTTCATTTTCCATTTTTCATTTTTTCATTTTTTTTATTTGGGATCATATTTTCAAAATAGAACTTTTTTTTTTGTTTTTGAAAAAGAATTATGAAGTAAATGTGAGTTTTTTTTGTTTTGAAAATGGGTGAGCATACATTTTTTAAGACACTTGTGATAAATAAACAAGAATACTCTTAATATTTCAATAATCATTTCGGCAGCAATTCAGCTACACTTAAAGATTACTGAAATATTGACCGACTAAAAACGGACTGAGGAATTTTTTGAAAATTTCCACATTATTCAATAACTGAAATAAATAAAGGACATTTGTGCATTGATCCTTGTGTCCTAAAAGTGAACTAAAAGGTGATTCATTTATGGAGAGATTATGTTAAAGTGGCCTTGAGTCAGTTCCATTGTGCCCATCGAGGGTGGACGCTCCTGACAGAGCCGGTCGCAATAGCTCGCAGATGCAGGTTTTACGCCCTTAATTCATTAATTTGTCATTCTAAAATTCTGACCCTTGCCAATAGACAGAGGTATCAGACCTAATAAGAAAATGGTTAAAAAGAGTGCACATGTATGGATCGGTAAACTACCAAGCACACGTAATTTTCACATAAGCATGCTTTATACAAAAATTAAATTGTGAATAGCCATGATTAATTTTTTTTTTATTATATATACATATGGAAAATAACGCATTGTTCAGGTTTAAACCTCTTATACTTCAAGTGGAAGTATATTCCCCAGTGGAATCGCCAGCCAGTGGTATCCGATTTTTTACTGTCTTAATTAACGGTCTGAATCCCACGAAAGTCTCTCATTAGACTATGAGTTTTTAGAAAATTTGGAAGTCGCCACCCTATTAATATCTCAATAGGGACAGATTTGTCTAATAAATTATTTTAAAATCAATTTCCAGAAATATCATTTAAAACGATGATGATTTCATATGGATAAGGCTTTTTTTAAAATTGGTCTTTCATACCATGAGATAGGGTTCGGGGTTTAGGTTAAGAGGTGCGAACGTCTGGAACTCGTCTCCTCTTCCGTTCTACATAACGGGCTCTTACTAAATGCGTTATTTTCCATTTTAAAGTAATCATGGCTATCAAAAAGGAAGGAAATCACATAGTTTGCACATATACACATCAACCATTTTTATTTAGCACCAATATATCATTTGTACATGGTAGGTTTGAGCACTAAAGTTGCACTACATACCAATCATTGCCGGATTGGAATCCACTCATGGATCAAAACCATTGTAGTTCGATCTTAAGTCTCACCCTAAATGGCCAATTCCATTGGGGAAAGAAAAGGGAAGAATAGATTATGAATAACTTACCTTTAGAATTAAACAAATCTATTAGGAATAAGGTAATCACTCCAATTAGTGATTAAAATGGGGTTATGATAATCACTTTAATTAGTGATTAAATATGAAGGATCAAGATTATTAGAGGAAGGAAAGATAATCACCTTAAATAGTGACTAAACTTAAGAGGAAAGATAATCACCTTGATTAGTGATTAACAATGAAGGTTAATCAGTAATCACCTTAATTGATGATTATTCAAGGTTTAGAATAATCATTCCAATTAGTTATTAAATGAGAAAAATAATCGTCCTAATTAACGATTATTAAGGTCCAAGATAATCACTCTAATTAGTGATTAAATAGGAAACATAATCGCCCTAATTAACGATTATTAAGGTTTAAGATAATCACTTTAATTAGTGATTAAATATGAAAGGTTAAATTAATCACCTTAATAAGCGATTAAAAGGAAGGTTAGGATAATCACCTTAATTAGTGATTAAACACGATGAATGGTTAATCTAATCACCCTAATTAGTGATTAACCAAGGTTTAAGATAATCACTCTAATTAGTGATTAAATAAAGAGGGCTAAGTTAATCACCTTAATTTGTGATTAATCAAGGTTTAAGATAATTACTCTAATTAGTGATTAAATAATGATGAAAGATGATCACCCTAATTAGTGATTCAAGGAAGAGTTTGAGTTAACCGCTCTAATTAGCGATTAATCGAAGAATGAAATAACCACCTTAATTAGTGATCACGTTTATGATTTTCAAGAGGTCTTAGAGGTTTGCTTCCTACTTTGAAGGCTTTTGAGAAATAATCATAATTGAAGATTATTAAGTCATTTAGAGTGAAATGATCAATTTGAGATCAAATTTGGAGATTTGTGTTTGGGTAATTGGAATTTGGCCATTTAAAGCGAGACACGTGAAATGGCCTAAAATCAATTCGGAGATCATAATTACCAATCTAATTATGTCAAATTATATAATTAATCCATTTGAATATGGAAAACACATTTTTAAAATGTAAGATGGATCATCATACAATTTAACTTAGTTAGATTTGCAATTTTTCCTCTTAATTGAGATTGGGTCATTTAATTCATATACTATGATACATTGCCCAACATGCAAAATTTGTAACATTGGTTGCTCATTTTATTTAAAAAGAGTTGTGGATTTATTTATGAGAATTATGCATAAACATCTCCATGTTTTTAACTATTTACAAAGAATTATTATTACAACAAAATGTACAAACTCTATGATCTATACAAAATCTTCAATCTTGATCTTCACCATGAGGCCCCTTGATCTTCATCTCCTTGAATGGGCTTTGGAATTCATGTTTATTTGTAAACTTGTGAAAGCTATAGATTAATTAACCTCTTTCATTTTGATTTTTTATGACAATTTTTATTGATTTTTATTTACATGATAAAATGAGACATTTTAAGATTAACTTAAGATTTCATGATTTAATTAACATGTTCGTATGAAAAGAAAACATTTGTACAATTCATAACTTTCTATAGAAAGCGTTAAATTGAGAATGTGATACATCTATGGATAGATCAGTGAGTTCTTTATGTGGTGTCAAAATTTCAGAAGCTTTTAGTGACAAGTTGAATTATGGTGAATTTTATACCAAAACTGGTCAAAACAGGACCTTTATTCAATTTGTTCTTTAAAACCTAACTTATTGAACTTATTATTAAATCAATTTTGGTATGAACATTATAGACACTTTGAAGAACTAGACTGGTTATTTTGGCTTGAATTGGAAACTCTTAAGACCATTTTGTATTTATTTTCTTAACTGAAAAGAAAATCAGTCTTCTGAAATTTAGTGATTTACATGAACGGTTTTATAAAAATGAGATAAAATTTCATAAAATTCATATGTACATGATTTTTATATTTTTGGAAAGCCACTGATGTTTTCTTTAAACTTGATGTTTTTAGTTTTGTCTAAATGGTTTTTATTTTGAACTTTATTGACGGAACAATCTTATGTGGCTTTGGACAAAATCAGTTTTACACAACAAAGTTGTATGATTTTTAGTTATTTGTAAAAAAATTCGTTTTTTAGAAATTCCTAAAGCCGAGTTGCTGGAAACATCTTGCACTTCATAGGAAAGATATTAAATCCTATAAACTATGTAATTAATGCGGACGAAAAAATGAAATACGATAGGAAAGTAAAACTGACTATAATTACAGCATCACATTTTTATGGAGATGTTTATACACAATTTTTCTTGAATTTTTTATGAAATCATTTTTGGTGATGAATAGCAACTTGATTAAGTAAAATCACAAAATCCCATTGTTTCCTAAGAGTCACCCCATTAGAGATGGCTATTCTATGTGGGCTGATTTAAGGTTGGGGACCTATTAAGACTTCCACATACCCAAGTCACTCCAAAGATTAAAAAATGATAAGATGAAAACAAGGAGAAAGTTAATAGATGATTATGAAGATAATTAAAATAAACAAGAATTTCAACTTTACCTTGCTAGCTCAATGATGCACTTCCTTTTTGCCAATTTTTCTACCTTTTTTGTGATTTTCTTAATTTCTAAGTGAGTTTCTAAATTCTCTTAATTACTAACTTAAACTCTTTTTGTGTTTTTTCCTTTTGATGAACTTATTTTACTTACTTTTTAAGACTTTTTCTTAGATGGAAGGATAAAGGAGGTGAAGAGTAGTAGAGAAGATGAGATTGAAGTTGAATTGTGTTTTTTTCAACTGGGTTTTTAAGTGAATAAAGGAGGGTATTTATAGAGAAATGAGGGAGGTGAACTAGGATTTCAAAGAGACTGAAAATAAGATTTTTCACCCAAAAAAAATAGATTTTCTTCATCCTTAATCACCCTAATGACATCACTTTAATGACCTCACCCTAATGACATCATCAAATCTCTTTGGAAACACAAATATTCTTATTCTTTTTGGATTTTCTCATAAGAGATTTTCAGAAAATATTCTTCCCTAAACATCTTAATACGTAAAAAAAATGCATCGAAAAACGTGTAAAAAAATATATTCTTATTCTTTTTCCAATGAACAATGACTTGACCATCAAGAAAACTGATTAATGCCGGTTTTGGGATACGACTAAAATCCCGTCGCCTAATCGGGACTCGTTTTTTTCATTTTTCGGAAAGACTAACTTAAAACAATTAACGAAAACTCGTCAAATTAATAAAGACGAGCATGATTATACTATGAATCATTTTATTATCACGGTGGTTGTAGCTATTTACTATGACTCACAGAAAATTATATTTCTAAGCTGAAATCGCACGATCAATACGCAAACATGGAAAACCGCACGACATAATGAAACTCGCGCTCCGGGGAGCGCGCTCCACGATGCATGATGATTTTTATTATTTTTATTTCTTTTCAAAATCTTTATTTATCCGAAAAAAGAGGTTCAAAATTTGGTGATGGTGTCTACAGTATTGTGTGAGTTTTTTGAAACTCTTACCTTCTCCCAATTGGATTACTCTATACTTTCTGCTAAATACGCCCAAACTACTTCACAGATTATGGACTTGTGGTATTTCATCATGAGTTCGGAGAGAAAGTACTTTTTGACAATGCATTCCTCCCATGCTTTGCAGACGCTCATTATCTTCAATAGCTCATCTTTTTCCATTTTTGGCCAAAGGTTCAATGCCAAGAAATCCACATTGCTTACAATGATAGTAGCATTGGACCCTTATTCCATAGGATCTTCATTTTGGATTTTTGGATCCTTTCCAAATTTTTCGTGACCTTAAACTGCCACTTCTTCATCTCCTCATTTTCGAATTCCTCCCAATCCTCTTGTATTATGTTAATGTTAAACCGATGTCAATGATAACAGAAATTCGAGCACAAGATAGAAAAATTGATTTCCTTAAATAATAAAAGTATACAACCTAGGATTGAAATTTTTATATTAGAATAAAAATTTACAATTTATTGTTTAGAATTTCTAAATTCTAAACTCCAGGCCTAAATTTCTACTATGACCTTTGGTGATGGCGGTTTGTTAGCGTCTGAGTCCTCTTCGAAGTCTGGCGCCGGAGGAAGGCCGCCCTCATCATCATCTCTAGCGTCATCCCCAGAAGGGGTAGAATCGCTTTCTTAACTGAAAAGAAAATCAGTCTTCTGGAATTTAGTGATTTACATGAACGGTTTTGTAAAAATGAGATAAAATTTTATAAAATTCATATGAACATGATTTTTATATTTTTGGAAAGCCACTGATGTGTTTCTTTAAACTAGAAGTCTTTAGTTTTGCCTAAATGATTTTTATTTTGAACTTTATTGATATAACAATATTAAGTGGTATTGGACAAAATCAATTTTACACAACAAAGTTGTATGATTTTTAATTATTTGTACAAAATTCATTTTTTAGCAATACCAAAGCCCAGTTGCAGGAAACATCTTGCACATCATAGGAAATATAATAAATCCTACAAACTATGTAATTAATACAGACGAAAAAATCAAATAGATAGGAAAGTTAAACTGACTATAATTACATCATCACATTTTTTATGGAGATGTTTATACACAAATTTTCTTGATTTTTTTATGAAATCATTTTTGGTGATGAATAACAACTTAATTAAGGAAATTCACATAATCACATTGTTTCCTAAGAGTCACCCCATTAGAGATGACTATTCTAGGTGGGGTGATTTAAGGTTGGCAACCTATTAGGACTTCCACACACCCGAGTCACTCCAAAGATTAAAACATGATAAGAAGAAAACAAGTAGAAAGTTAGTAGATGATTAAGAAGATAATCAAAATAAACAAGAATTTCAACTTTACCTTGCTAGCTCAATGATGCACTTCCTTTTTGCCAATTTTTCTACCTTTCTTGTGATTTTTTTAATTTCTAAGTGAGTTTCTAAATTCTCTTAATTACTAACTTAAACTCTCTTTGTGTTTTTTCCTTTTGATGAACTTCTTTTACTTACTTTTTAAGACTTTTGCTTAGATGGAAAGATTAAGGAGGTGAAGAGTAGTAGAGAAGATGAGAGTGAAGTTGAATGGTGTTTTTTTCAACTTGGCTTTAAGTGAAAAAAGGAGGGTATTTATAGAGAAATGAGGGAGGTGAACTATGGTTTCAAAGAGGTAGAAAATAAGATTTTTCACCCAAAAAGTCTGATTTTCTTCATCCTTAATCACCCTAACGACATCACTCTAATGACCTCACCCTAATGACATCATCAAATCTCTTTGGAAACACAATTATTCTTATTCTTTTTGGATTTTCTCATAAATGAGGCAAAATCAGATTTTCTCATAAATAAGGCAAAATCAGATTTTCAGAAAATATTCTTCCGTAAACATCCTAATACGTAAAAAAAAATGCATCGAAAAAGTGCAAACAAAACTGTATAGGACGCTGTACCAACCGCATGAACCTGCTCTAGGCGCAAGGTTCTGAGTCTGGCGCAGGGCATGCTTGTGCGCTAGGCGCACTATCATGCGACTAGCGCATGATTGTGTGCTTGGCATACACTCGATTCTTCTAGAAAAAATCCAGATTTCCCCCCTCTTACACATGGGATTTGATTCTCATTCTCACATCTTTTCATGATTCTTATTCTCTAACTAATGGATAAAGGATGTGATTAATGGATAAAGAATATATTCTTATTCTTTTTCCAATGAACAATGACTTGACCATCAAAAAAACTGATTAATGCCGGTTTTTGGATACGACTCTAATCCCGACGCCTAATCGTGACTCCTTTTTTGTCATTTTTCCGAAAGACTAACATAAAACAATTAACGAAAACTCGTCAAATTAATAAAGACGAGCATGATTATACTATGAATCATTTTATTAACACGGTGGTTGTAGCTATTGACTATGACTCACGGAAAATTATATTTTTAAGCTGAAATCGCACGATCAAACCGCAAAAATGGAAAACCGCACGACGGAATGAAACTCGCGCTCAAAATGCATGACGATTTTTGTTATTTTTATTTCTTTCAAAAATCATTATTTATTCGAAAAAAGGGGTTCAAAATTTGGTGTCTACAGTACTGTCTGAGTTTTTTGAAACTCTTACCTTCTCCCAATTGGATTACCCTATACTTTCTGCTAAATACGCCCAAACTACCTTCACAGATTATGGACTTGTGGTATTTCATCATGAATTGGGGGAGAAAGTACTTTTTGACAATGCATTCTCCCCATGCTTTGCAAACGCTCATTATCTTCAATAGCTCATCTTTTTCCATTTTTAGCCAAAGGTTCAATGCCAAGAAATCCATATTGCTTCCAATGATAGTAGCATTGGACCCTTGTTCCCTAGGATCTTCAAATTGGATTTTTGGATCCTTTCCAAATATTTTCGTGACCTTAGACTGCCACTTCTTCATCTCCTCATTTTTGAATTCCTCCCAATCCTCTTGTATTATGTCAATGTTAAACTGGTGTCTCCAACATTCCCCAGGAAAAGACAAGAGAGATGTTTGTGGGTTAGCCATATTTAAGGATTTATGGCTTTTGATGATCAAACAAAAATGCTAGGAGCAAAAAACCTCAGAGTTAGAATGATGTATTTATAATACAACCATTTTAAGTTAAGGCCTTAGTGGGTAAAATGGGTTTGCTCATTAACCCCTCAATGTGCAACTTCATTTTATGATTTGCAATTAATGGCGTGTATGGTTTTGAAGGTAATTATTACTTTTGAAGTAACTTTTTCTAATTCATTAATAAATTTTAATAGATTTAGCATCCCAAGAGACACTCCATCTTTCTTCATCTTAATTGAGGCCGTTAAGTGTGCATTATTTGATTTGATAGTTAATTTTTTGAAATAAACTATTAATTTGAACATTTTTTATTGAACAAAATAAGTAATGCAAATGTGGGATAAAATTACAGAATTTCGAGCAAAAGATAGAAAAATTGATTTCATTAAATAATAAATTTTTACAACCTAGGATTGAAATTTTTATATTAGAATAAAAATTTACAATTTATTGTTTAGAATTTCTAAATTCTAAACTCCATGCCAAAAGTTCTATTATGACCTTTGGTGATGGCGGTTTGTTAGCGCTTGATTCCTCTTCGGAGTCTAGCGCCGGAGGAAGGCCGCCCTCATCATCATCTCCAGCGTCATCCCCAGAAGGGGCAGAATCGCTTTCTTAACTCAAAAGAAAATCAGTTTTCTGGAATTTAGTGATTTACATGAACGGTTTTGTAAAAATGAGATAAAATTTTATAAAATTCTTATGAACATGATTTTTATATTTTTGGAAAGCCACTGATGTGTTTCTTTAAACTAGAAGTCTTTAGTTTTGCCTAAATGATTTTTATTTTGAACTTTATTGACAGAACAATATTAAGTGGTATTGGACAAAATCAATTTTACACAACAAAGTTGTATGATTTTTAATTATTTGTACAAAATTCGTTTTTTAGCAATACCAAAGCCCAGTTTCAGGAAACATCTTGCACTTCATAGGAAATATATTAAATCCTACAAACTATGTAATTAATACAGACGAAAAAATGAAATAGATAGGAAAGTAAAACTGACTATAATTACAGCATCACATTTTTATGGAGATGTTTATACACAAATTTTCTTGATTTTTTTATGAAATCATTTTTGGTGATGATAACAACTTGATTAAGGAAAATCACATAATCACATTGTTTCCTAAGTGTCACCCCATTAGTGATGACTATTCTTGGTGGGGTGATTTAAGGTTGTTAACCTATTAGGACTTCCACATATCCAAGTCACTCCAAAGATTAAAAAATGATAATAAGAAAACAAGGAGAAAGTTGGAAGATGATTAAGAAGATAATCAAAATAAACAGGAATTTATACTTTATCTTTCTAGCTCAATGATGCACTTCCTTTTTGCCAAATTTTCTACCTTTTTTGTGATTTTCTTAATTTCTAAGTGAGTTTCTAAATTTTCTTAATTACTAACTTAAACTCTTTTTGTGTTTTTTCCTTTTGATGAACTTCTTTTACTTACTTTTTAAGACTTTTGCTTAGATGGAAAGATTAAGGAGGTGAAGAGTAGTAAAGAAGATGAGAGTGAAGTTGAATTGTGTTTTCTTCAACTTGGTTTCTATGTGAAAAAAGGAGCGTATTTATAGAGAAATGAGGGAGGTGAACTAGGGTTTCAAAGAGGTAGAAAATATGATTTTACACCCTAAAAAATCTGATTTTACACCCTAAAAAATCTGATTTTCTTCATCCTTAATCACCCTAAAGACATCACTCTAATGACCTCACCTTAATGACATCATCAAATCTCTTTGGAAACACAAATATTCTTAGTTATTCTTTTTGGATTTTCTCATAAATGAGGCAAAATCAGATTTTCATAAATTATTCTTCCCTAAACATCTTAATATGTAAAAAAAATACATCGAAAAACGTGCAAACAAAACTGAATAGGACGCTGCACCAACCGCAGGAACCTGCGCTAGGCGCAAGGTTCTACGTCTGGCGCAGGGCATGCTTGTGCGCTAGGCGCACAATCATGCGTCTAGCGCATGATTGTGTGCTCGGCGCACACTCGATTCTTCCAGAATAAATCCGGATTTCCCACCTCTTACACATGGGTTTTAGTTCTTATTCTCACATCTTTTGATGATTCTTATTCTCTAACTAATGAATAAAGGATGTGATTAATGGATAAAGAATGTATTCTTATTCATTTTCCAACGAACAATGACTTGACCATCAAGAAAACTGATTAATGCCCGTTTTGGGATACGATTAAAATCCCGACGCCTAATCGGGACTCGTTTTTTTTCATTTTTTCGAAAGACTAACTTAAAACAATTAAAGAAAGCTCGTCAAATTAATAAATACGAACATGATTATACTATGAATCATTTTATTAACACGGTGGTTGTAGCTATTGACTATAACTCACAAAAAATTATATTTCTAAGCTGAAATCGCACGATCAATTCGCAAAAATGGAAAACCGCACGACGGAATGAAACTCGCGCTCCGGGGAGCGCGCTCCACGATGCATAACGATTTTTGTTATTTTTAATTCTTTTGAAAATCTTTATTTATCCGAAAAAAGGGGTTCAAAGTTTGGTGTCTACAGTACTGTGTGAGTTTTTTGAAACTCTTACCTTCTCCCAGTTGGATTACCCTATATTTTCTGCTAACTACGCCCAAACTACCTTCACAGATTATGGACTTGTGGTATGTCATCATGAGTTCGGCGAGAAAGTACTTTTTGACAATGCATTCTCCCCATGCTTTGCAGACGCTCATTATTTTCAATAGCTCATCTTTTTCCATTTTTGGCCAAAGGTTCAATGCCAAGAAATCCATATTGCTTCCAATGATAGTAGCATTGGACCCTTGTTCCCTAGGATCTTCAGATTGGATTTTTGGATCCTTTCCAAATATTTCCGTGACCTTAGAATGCCACTTCTTCATCTCCTCATTTTTGAATTCCTCCCAATTAATCCTCTTGTATTATGTCAATGTTAAACTGATGTCTCCAACATTCCCTAGGAAAAGACAAGAGAGATGTTTGTGGGTTAGCCATATTCAAGGATTTATAGGTTTTGATGATAAAATAAAAATGTAAGGAGCAAAAAACCTCAGAGTTAGAATGATGTATTTTATAATACAACCATTATAATTGTCCTATTTTTTAGGATACATGAGGAATAGGATGTTATATATCCAGGCGACGTGTTACATAATTTGTAACCACCCTTAACCAGTTTAAGTTAAGGCCTTAGTGGGTAAAATGGGTTTGCTCATTAACCCCTCAATGTGCAACTTCATTTTATGATTTGCCATTAATGGCGTGTATGGTTTGGAAGATAATTATTACTTTTGAAGTAACTTTTTCGCATTCATTAATAAATTTTAAAAGATTTAGCATCCCAAGAGACACTCCATCTTTCTTCATTTTAATTTAGGCCGTTGAGTGTGCATTATTTGATTTGACAGTTTATTTTTTGAGATAAACTATTAATTTGAACATTTTTTATTAAACAAAATAAGTAATGCAAATATGGGATAAAATTACAGAAATTCGAGCAAAAGATAGAAAAATAGAATTCATTAAATAATAAATTTTTACAACCTAGGATTGAAATTTTTATATTAGAATAAAAATTTACAATTTATTGTTTAGAATTTCTAAATTCTAAACTCTAGGCCTAAATTTCTACTATGTCCGTTGGAGATGGCGGTTTGTCAGCGTCCGAGTCCTCGTCGGAGGCTGGCTCCAGAGGAAGGCCGCCCTCATTATCATCTCGAGCATCATACCTTGATGAGGCAGAATCGCTTTCTCCGCTGGAGGTCTCCTCAGGGTACTCTGATAGCCTCCTCCTCATGGTGGAGGGTTTGTCATCATCTTCATCCTCATCATCATCATCATCAGACTTAGGGTCTGATTATGGAGAGGCATCCTCCTCATCTTCTTCCTCTTCTTCATCTTCTTCCTCTCCTTCATCTTCTTCCTCTCCTTCTTCCTCTCTTTCCTACGGTATTTCTAGAGGAGGAATGAAGGGCTGGTCAACCTCTTGTGGGTTGACATCCTGGGGTCCAGTGATGTTGGACTTCGCTGATGGTTGGGGAGCATCCATTTTTGGAGAAAAGGGTTTTTTAAGAAGGTTTTGGGAGATGAAAGGTTTGGAGGTGTTTGATCAAGAGATGAGTAGTGTGTCATTGTTATTACACTTACCCCTTTTTATAAAGAATTTTTTACCGTCTCTTGGAAAATGAAAAGTCATGCACTCTTTGGAATGGGCTTCTAAGTCACGCACCCTTTGGAATGGGCCGTTTTAACATGACTTCAGGACCTTATGTTTTAATTTATTAAAACTTGTCTTTAACATGGCCCATTGAAACATGACCCAAAATGAAACATACCACGTGTTATGCACGTGTTTTCTTCTGTTATTGTTTCATTTCAGTTGTCTTCCTCATTAATACCTTTTTCAAGGATTTTAGGAAAATTTAAGAACTTTCAGACAATTTTATTACACTTCATTACGAATTCACAACCATTACCAAACTTCAATTCACCATGTCTAATGAAAGAGTTCGTGAAGATGAGATTCGTGAGGCGCTTGCTAAAAAACGTGATGCCATACAATCTGAAGCAGCTCATCAATTATGCAACACCATTAGAATGAACCTTGGGACTTATAAATGTCAAGTATTCTGGTATGTGAACAAAAATACTGATCCTAACACTCCTTTAGAGGATAGAATTGCCACTATTGGTCCCTGCTTTCCTTTCAAGATTCAGAATCCAAAGCGCCAAATAGTCTTGGAGCATTAATGTTACCCATTCTTGGACCATATCATCTTGGAGCATTATAAGCTTAGAACACTTCCCTTTGCCCCAAAAACCCTCCCAAATTTGAATTGGCCATTAGCCAACAAACCCTTCAAGGGTTGGATTTGAGGGTTAGATACAAGAGCGTGGTTTCTGGGAATGAAACATTTTCATGACAAGTGGTCAAAGAACAAAATATTGCCCTTCCCGAGACTAGCTTCTTATGAAACCATTCCCTTTGATGGGGCTATGTCCACTACATTACTGGCTTGCTGGGACCCTGCCATCAACTGCTTCTTGTTCCGGTGGGGGCCAATGATTGTAACCTTAGCTGATATTTCCTTTATTACTGGGACTTCTCCAACAGGTAAATAAGGAATTGATCTTCCTATCTTTCACCATGTTAAAGAACATAATCGGCTATATAGTCAATGTTTATCAACCTTTCGCCAAGTTGCTAGTCCTACTGCTAGTGCCAGCAAATGTGGCTTTTAGAAATTTGTTGATTTCTTCATTAGTAAGGACGCCAGTGAGGAAGTTACTGGTCAAGAGGAAGTACTTTTTCTTACCTTTGCCTTTTCCAAATTAATGATGTCTAGAGCTGGAGGAGTGGTAACATTATGGCTATCTCTAGCTGTTAACATCTCCTCTACTTCTGAAGAAGTAGCTTTGGCTCCTGTTCTATTGGGACAACTTTATAGATGTCTATTTTGGAGTAGAGAGTCCTTTAAAGGTTTTGGAATTCAGACCTCTGAATCCCCCATATTCTCTACTGACAAGGGATTTTGACCCCTCTGGCTTTTGACTTGTTGGGGTCACGTGTATCTACCTTGTTTGATGGTCCTCATTCGCCTTTCTGCATTTGAAGCTCCTAAGGGTTCAGAGGAGGAAGATCTTTCTTTTTTATCCCCTTCTGTTTCTTTCTAGTCTTGATGATTGTAGCTGTTATGGTGAGGTTAGCTTCAATTTTGTTTCTCCATACGAGGTTTGGCATCCAAGCTTGATTTTCTTATACTTCTTGGTTTTTAAGTCAAATCCTGGTATCTGGAACATTTTCCCAAGCAAAATGACTATTTCTGTTGAGGATGAAGCTTGGCGCCATCAGGCAGCGCCTGCTTGGCTACAATCCCTTGACATCCACTCTAATACCTTAGGGAGTGAAAACTTTTGGAGTAGTGTTGTTAGGTCTAGAGATTTAGTAGCTGCTGAGCCTGGATATTTTGGCTTTGAAGCCTACAATCCACAACTGGTAGCTAGACAATTAGGATTGGTCCAAATGCTAGCTATAGCTTACTTCTTGACCCGTAATGATCCTTGGACCTCAATGCGTCGTTTTGAAGAGGGTAGAGCCCTTCAAAGTAAAATTCTCATCCTTACTTCCATGTCCATTTCTCCTTGGAAATGGATCACCAAAGTTGTTCGTGGTTTTCATTTATGATGGGATCATGTATTCCCGGATAACTCAACATGTTTTGAGGCTTTGGCATGCTTTGAGAATCAACTTTTCTTAGGCTGTAAATAATTTGTTTCCTCAGTTATTTTTATAACTTTCAGCAGGAATGAGCATTACTAAATCTTCCTTGTACTTTATGTTGCTTCTTAGCTAAAGGTGGCAAGAAGAAACTAAGAGTGCCTGATGGCAAGTAAATAGATTCTAGATATGACAAACTCTATTGGGCCATTATAGACCAAAGGGTTCAGCCTCCTGCTTCTTCCGAGGATGAAGATGCTGCTTATGATCAAGGGGCTTCCTATGGAGATGTCCAGACTGTGGAGGACATTCAGTCCATGGGGCTAATTGAGCAGATTGATCCTTTCAAGAGAGCTGCAAGAAAGAGAGATTACAATTGCCTCTGTACTTCCAAGGACACTCAATCCATGGGGCCAATGGAGCAAATTGACCCTCTCAAGAGAGCTGCAAAAAAAAGAGATTACAATTGCTTCTCTCCTCCCAGGCCTTCAAGACATTCCAGCAGGAAACTCCCTAAGTTGAAAGCTTCTTTAGAGGCACAACAATATGTAATCTCTTCTGATGAAGACGATGCCAAGCCAATATCTCAAATTTTTCCTAAAAGGAAACTCCTAGGAGTCAAAGCAAGTATGAACACCATCTTTACTCTTTTTATAAGAAGTTTCACTCTTTTGTTTGGAATATTGATTATTTAATCCTAGGTTCTTCTGGTGTTGATGACATTGAGCCTAAGACTCCCAATGATCCTTCTCCTGAGAAGTCATCATCTCTTAGCTCTGCCAACCATCCTTCAGTAGGTACTTCCAAAGTGGTTGACCTAGAATTAAATTCAATGGGTGGCTTTGTTGATGAATTTGTTATCAACCATCCCCCTCTTTCTTCAAGCGATGCTGCCCCCCAATTGGAGAATGTGGCTACTTTCCCTTTGGAATGAAGTATTGCCCCTTGTTGGAAGAGGTTGATCATCTCCATGTGGATTCATCTGATGAGGACTCATTTCATCAGTTTAATGAAGACCCTTTGGAGCCGTGTCCTTTAAATGTTGAAGTTCTGAGCCCAAATGCTGATTACAACTTTCAAAGCAGTGACTTCTATTACTGGGAGTAAAATCCCAAAAGATGTTATTCCATTAGAGGTTACACTCTTAAGGAGCAATACTGAGATTTTGACTACCTCTGTGTTCAAAGCCTCTTTATCAACTTCACAATCTGCTTCTGGGACTGGTTTGCCTATCTTTCTAGTGAATTCATTTTAGAATTCCTCTATATGAGTCCATGTCCTCATGATACCAGCACTAGTGGAAAAAAGCCAATCCGATGAGGTCAAAATCGAGCTTACTAATCCGGTTTTGGTCCGCATCAGGAGGGCTCGCAGCAGATCCAAAATATTTACTGATACGGTCCAAAACCGGATCAGTTATTTACCAAAAAAAACCAAAAAAATATATATTTTTTTTGTATTTTTTCATAATTAATCCATACAAAATCAATAGTATATATCAATACTCATTTTATTAAGCATATTTTGCTCAATTGAAGCATAAGAATCCTTTACAATGTCTATCAATGTTTATATTGGGCAAATAGAACAAACTAGCTGTGATAACCAATCCCCATGCAAAATAAAAAATGAGCAATTAATCCGCAACAATGGAGCAAGTAATCACCTCTATTTCTTTTGTTTATGGGAAATCACCTCTATTTCTTTTTTTAGAGGTGTTCGAGAAATCACCTCTATTTCTCGAACACGGACATCCTGTAGAAGTTGTTGCTGGGCATTCTGTTGTGATGTCTCACTTTCTAATGTCAAACGCACACGCCTTGCTCGTACCCGAGCTTGAACTCTCACCAACGCTTGCATACATCGAAGGGTTATTGCAGCTTGCTTTCTCACAACATGCCCTCTCACAAGTGCTTAGAGTCGTACTAATCCTTTTAATGCTCTCAAAGCTCTCTTCGCCTGACATAAGAACACAAGAATCAGAACAAAACCTTGAATAATAGGTTGATGTATTAAAAAGCTGGAATAAAAGTTAAAATTACTTAGCAATGCTTCATTCATAAGGAATCCTCTTCAACAATGGATCCTCCCCAATATTGGACAAATGCTACAAGTTGATACAACATATATATTTCCAATTCGGTTACAAGTATAACTCTCTTGCTTTAAGTATAAATGAACAATTCTGCTCTTTGTCCAATTGGTCATAGATTACTTCCAGAATTCGAATGCAACAAAAAAGAAGCCCTAAATTCCATATAAATCCTTGCACAAGTTAATGTTCCAGTCTAACTAACACGAAAATAATACCTTGACCATAACAAGAATATAATTGAATTTCCTGAATTGCAGAAGGAACATTAATCACTCCTGTTTGTGATCTACTTCTCATTTTCTCCTTGCTATGTGCTGATCACATAACACAACGCTCAAACAGATAGCACCATATTCCAACTGAAAGGCAGAAAGTTCTTCTCTTTCATCTTTACCTCAAGTCCTGCCTACTCCACATACATACCAACTTTCTTAGGAGTTTGTTGTCTATCATCAGCTATTTGAATATATAATAATTTGAACAACACCATCATTGTATATGCAGGAGAGCCATTGGGAACGGTGCAAAAGAAAGTTCATAGCTTTCAAATGATAGAGCAAGTGACTTGAACTGAAGATAAGTTAAAACTATTTTTAAAAAAAGATAGTATTATATATTAAGAAATACATAAGCAAGTTTACATTGTGCCACCCATTTGACACTCAAACAATGTCTTATTTATTAAACTCATTTTATTACTTTGTTTTGTGAAGGGGGGGGGATATCACTTCTAGTTCCAGTACATCAGAACGCAAGTAAATGAATCATGAAGGAAGCTATCTAATTTTGTACCAGAAATCCACGAAAAGCAGTTTGAATGTAAGTGGCTACCCATTCTTCTCGGTTCATCAGATGTTTATCAGCTTCAGACTGTAGTGGAATAGAGGTTGATGGGGAGGCAGCAGCATCAGAAACTTGCCCGACATTTGCACCTCAAGACTCAATATTTTGGCCTTGTTCTCCTTTAAGTGTATAGTTATCTATCTCAATAGAATGATTCCTACGATGTCGAGATTCGCCAGCAGCCCTTGCTCTCTGCAATAAGTGTCTTATTAGATAAGATAGAAGAGAGAAATCAACTCCACAGCTTGTAAAAGTAAATATTCAAATTTTGTTTCCATAAACGGCCTCTGAATATGAAGTCATCACGCAAAAATCATCCTTCAGTTGCCAAATTGGGTATTTTTTCTTGCCAACCACTTCAAGGTAATTAACGTGAACATGAATGTCTACTAGAAAACCACACGAAAAAAGCAAGTGACAGTCGCACTGTCAAATCATGACTGACAAAATCATTACCAAATTTATTGATAGATAGATGTAAAAAAATAGAAAGTGTTTCTCTTTTGTTGATTCATTTAATCTGCACATCTGGCCTTTTCAACCGAAAATACATACGTTGTTGGAGCCTGTTATTTCACCTAGATATTTTAACATATTTAAGCTATTCTGATTTCTGAGCTCTGCTGAAATATCCTAAACTTCCCTGAACTTTTCTAAGCTTATTGAAATGCATGCAATTTTAGCCAACAAAAAAATAAAGAGGCTTTGACCAGGAAAGACAGCAGAAAAAACCCACATTTTCATCTTTCACCGAAGATGGCGACCTCTCTGACTTCTTCAAACCAAACAGGGCTTTTATCCATTTTTCCAGGTACACCCATGTCAACTGCTGATAACTTGACCTTGCTTCACCTGCAAAAAAATAAAACCAGACATGTTAATAAGTTTCTCAGCCCAATATAGATTCATAGCCTAGAATCTAGATCACAATCGAAGGTCCACGCAGACATTCAATATGTGCATCAAGTGGCAATTAAAGAAAGAACACAAAATATATGATAATTCTGCCCTGAAAACTATATAAAGTAAAAAAGAACATGAAAGGGAAGACATTGGAAGTTATCACTCCAGGCGCCATGATTGCACGCCAGTGTTACCTGATTTACGGTACAACAACACCTGATTTACTGTACAACAATGGGTACGGAACGTTGCTACCTAGTATTGTTAATTAGGCCAAACGTATGCCATTTGCATATACCAATTCACCTGTTCTCGAATCGTTTTGCGAATTAGGTAACATTGTTCTACACCAGCAATTAATGCAACTCTTTCTCACATCAGCAAAACACTGAACATGGAACCATCTTTACAAAATGACAATCACAATTCAAAACAAGTTCCTAAATCAACATCAAAATTCCATAAAGACCCAGATTATTACAAATCCATTACCCATTACAGTATGATTGTCAGACTACTCTGCTGCTCCATGAGTCTACTCTCAAGAAAGGCATATTAATCCATCTTTTAGTACTAAAACAATTAATCCATTTGGATGAGGGATATTTTAGTACTAAACTACCCCCCATCTTTTAGAACCAGTCCACCACAACCCAATAGAGGAATGCAATTACTAAATGAATTCTCAATCAACAATTCCCAATCCCATTAACACTCTTTAGATGCCCACATTTCTGATCCCTTTTACTTAACACGAGTTTAGATGTTTTATTGGCAACATACCTATGATTAGAAGCTTCTCCATATATCGGCACAGTATATAATAGGGGACCAACAGATGGTGGCCATAAAAATACTGCAAGAGTAGAATTTCCAAGGTTTAAAATAATACATACAAACAAAGAAATCATCGTACATTATTTGCTAGAAAGATAAGCTGCTGCAAGACAAAAGTGACAAAGCTTCTACTTTCAAGAGCCACGAAATTTTCTACATACAAACAAAGAAATCATCGTACATTATTTAAGTTTCTACTTTCAAGAGCCACGAAATTTTCTTTGAGTAACTTACCCAAGGAGTACCAAGTAGACATATGATATATTTAAGACTTTAAGTAGCAATTTATTGCATTTTGAAACAGATATACAAAATACTGCAATATAATGGGAACTTAAATCTGGTTCCCAACTCAGAAACCAATATATATACCAACTAAAAGCTTGAAATTTAGACTATGGTCCATTGAAGCACGGTATTGCTACCAAACACTTTAGACAGAGAGAAAAACAGCTATGTACCTTGCTTGCAGCCAGTAACTACACACAAAAGGTTATGGTGTGGATCATAGTGGGTGCTCTATCTAGACTTCGCATATTCATCCACAAATTGATAGAAGATAAGTTCTTTGATTCCAGGAAATAAGGCTGAGAAAAGAAGCAAGCAGTGAGCCTGGGGCTAGCTCCAAAATGAACAGATAATTTAAGTCCAAACCACAACATACAGAACAGTATACCATCCATAAACATACTATTCTAATGTCTTCTTGTAAACTTTGCAATTGCATCGTTTCTTCACTCTCCCTATTCTATATTGGAACTTGCAGCCACATTTGGTTTGCATATATTTAGAACCTTATACAAGAAGAAGCCATCACTTCATCCCATTTTATTTTTTGAGCCAAACACTATTGTAAACACTGTAAACTGAAGTGCAAATAAGTGATGTTGAACAGCAATTTGAACAATAAAGCCGATCGAAAACCAACTATCCTATCATGAATCTCCAATTTAAAATAGAAGAACCTGAGAGGAACATATTGCATCATACAGTCCAACTCCGATAGTCAAGCTAACTCTACATGTTGTGTAGCACTTTACACAAGAAATTCATAAAATTAGCAGAGAGGCAGTTTACTTCAGATAATAAAGATGAACAACACTTAGGCCGACGTATTGGATAAGCAACTACAAACTATATCTGAAGTCAAATAAAAAAAGCAAAATTGGGACCAAAAACATAAGAAAACGAAGGATTAGCATGTTTTCCAGCTCCAACTGACGAAAAATAAGAATTCATGAACCCTATACCTTGTTCGCTGCACGATGTAAATCCAGCTGATTGATTTGCAATCGCAGTGGTTCGAATCCCGTATCCATCACAACCAATTGTCTAAACATAATAATTACAGAATAAATTAAGAAATTATTTGATTTAAAAGAAAAGACTCAAAATTTTTAGTTGAAGAAATGAATTTGAATTAAAAAGATGAAGAAATGGAGCTTACTTTAGAACACTAAGATAAAAATCAACAACACAATACTACATAGTGAAGGCTGAGAGAGGACGACGAGCGAGCTACGCTGAATGGGAGAGGTTCTTTCTTCGCATTTCGTTCTTTGCCTGATCGTGGCGATTTGTGGCGGTTCACGACGGTTCATTTCGTTTCTTCGTTCTTCATCTTCGCTCTTGATTTTCGTTCTTCGTTTCGTGAGGGAGGAGTAGAGAGGTGAGATTGAGGTGGTGGCGTTTATGAGAGGTGAGAGGAGAGAGCTTAGGGAGCTAAGTGAGAATTTGGGCTTAGGAATCTGCCGGCATGGTGTGAGGGAGGAGTAGAGAGGAGAGAGTGAGAGAAGGGAGATTGATATTTTGGAGGGAGGAGAGAGATCAGGTATAGCGAGAGACGCGTTGGGCTTCATCCACGCTTTGGGCCTCTAAAAAGAGGGGCGTTATTTTGGGACCGAGCCCATTTTTGTTTTATAAAGAATAACGAAAAATCTGATCTGGTCTTGTGAACCGGATCAGATTTTAAAAAAACCGTAGCAGTAACTACAATCTGATCCGGTTTACTAAAGGATCGGATCAGATTTTCCGCCCAACTTTCCTTCCCATTTTTTTTATTGATTTTCGGATGCGGCTTTGTAAAAACCGGATCTGTTACTAAGTGACAGATTAGGTTTTTTCCACTAGTGCAGACTTCACTCTCTTGCTAACTTGGCTTGTCTACTTTATGATGCAGAGGGAAGCACTCAAGAACCAAGTGTGATGAAAGAGTCTGATGGAGGGAAATAAGTTAATTTGCAAACAGCTATGATTGTGAGGGATCAGCCTACAGATCAGCCTGCCACTGCTAACAGTGTCCACTCTGAACATATAAGACAGGAAGACAAAATATGGGAACTCTGCTTGGCCTTAACAGATAACCCTTATGATCAGGCTTCTGCACAGACACTTAAATAGATCTTGGAGTCCCTAATCTCTCAAGGTTTTAAGTATTGGACACCCTGTCTTAACTATGTCAAAGAGACCCTTCTTCTTCAACAATGTAATGCTGAAACAAGAGTTCAATCTCCCAAATTCTCAGCTCAAAAACTTCAGGAAGAGGAGGATTCTTTGGAAACTCAAGCCAAGTCTCTCAAAAACTTCAGTAAACAGATCCAAGATTCTTTGAGTTCTTTTGATCAGATTATGAAGGTTCTTTTCTGAGGAAAGATAATCTCTATAGAGTCGCCTTGCTGAGATCAATAAAGAGGAAATCAACCTTATCAATGAGAAGTCTTCACTTCAGAAATCCATTGATACCGCAGAGAAAAAACCGCACCAAGGACGAACCAAACTTGCCAATTTGAGGCAAGAGATGTTCAAAGATATGGCTATACAGCAGGGCTTGATTCTCCAGAAGGAAAAACTTTGTAATGCTTGGTCAGCCATTAAAAACCTTAGTTTAGCCGTTAGACAATGTTGGAATATTTAGGTCATAACATTTTTAGTAATCCTTTGTTGTTTGGAACAATTTCGCATGTTTTTGTTGAAACACAAGATCATGTTGTTCCCATATGGATAGGTGATATTTCTTTAGAAATTTGTCATTCAAGGCTCTATCTTTTATGTTGTCATCTATATCCTTTAATACGTATGCATTTCCAGACATTTTCTTATATATGAATGGTAAAGGGGCCTTGCCACTTAGGTGACCATTTCCCTAATTGTGGATCCTTATAAGCTGCTTCTGGCAGAAACATTTTCCAAACTTTGTCACCCTCCTGGAATTCCTTAGGCACTGCCTTTTTGTTGTAGGCCCTGGCCACCTTTTCTTTTTGGATTCTCATCTTGGCTAGAGCTTCTTCCTTGGCCTCTAAAGCATCCATAATTTCAATGTTCATCGCTTGTGAATAGTCATCTCCTGATAAACCCATTTGTTGGGCTACCCTTGATGATCTTACATTCACTTCAACTGGGATCACTAGAGTGTGTCCATAAACTAAGTTAAAGGAAGTAACTCATGTTGCTTCCCTTTTAGAGGTCATGCACGCCCATAGGGAATATAACAGCAACTCATCCCATTTTCTTGGATTGTTATCTATTAGTTTTGAGATCCCTTTTACTATGATCTTATTGGTAGCTTCGGCTTGACCATTTGCTTGAGCATAGTAAGGTGTTGAATGCAACTTTGTGATCCCAAACTAATTGAGGTAATCCAACAGGTTAGGATTCCTGAATATTGTGGTCTGATCAAAGGTAATAGTTTCTAGAATTTCAAATCTTGTAAAGATTTTCTCTTCAAAGAAATTTATTACAACCTGGGTATTGATCTTGTTGAAAGCCTGAGCCTCTACCCATTTAGTGAAGTAATCAGTCACTACTAGAATGTATGAATTCTTTTTAGAAGATGCAGGGTTAATTTCCCCTATGGCATCTACTGCCCATCCTCCGAAGGGCCGAGGTTTAACAATTTACTTAAGTTCTGAGGCTGGTGCCCTACTGATAGGTCCAAACCTCTGGCATCTTTTGCAAACCTTTAGCATAATCTACACAATCTTTTCTCATGGTGGGCCAATAGAAGTCATGCTCATGTAACAACCATCTCATTTTTAGGCCGTTTTGATGAGCTCCACATAACCCCTGGTGAATCTCTGCCATGAGGGTTAGAGCTTCTCCAGCATCCACACATCTTAAAAGTAATCCTTCTGGATCCTTTCTGTGTAGTTCACCAAATTGTATATAGAACTTAGTTGCTGCCATTTTTATTCTATTTGGCATTTTTGTCCTAGTTGGGTTATGGAGATACTGGATAATTTCATCTCTCCAGTCCTTTCCCTCTCTTAATATTGAAATTCTATAGTCTTCCGATATATTTGTTGATCCTTCCTTATCAGTTTCTCTAAGAGGCTCTAGGGCTTTCTCTTGGAGAATGATATCTTCATTTTTTGAAGGTATTTCCTCCCTAGCATAAGCTATTTGAGACAGCTGATCTGCTACTTTATTTTCTTCTTTGGGAATGTGTATGAAAGTGATTTCCTTAAATTGTTTAGACAACTTCTGTGCTTTTTTTCCACACTCCTGTGATACTGATGATATGCTCTTGAATTCTTCATTCATTTGGTAAATGACCAACTGGGAATCCCCATATATCTTTGCTCTCTTGGCTCCCAATTCCAGCAGCATTTCTAATCCAATTAATAAAGTTTCATATTCAGCTCTATTGTTGGTACATGGACCTTTGAGGGTTACTGCTAGCTTAGTTGGGATCCTGCTAGGAGATAAAATATATATATACCTGCTCCTGCTGTTTCTCTAGTGTTGGACCCATCAAAAAATAAGACCCATGGAAGGACATCTTCATCAATGATTCCTAAGTCACAACAAGGATGGGTTGCTAAGAAATCAGCTAGAGCCTGACCTTTTACTGTCTTTTGTGGCACATATACTAGGTCAAATTGCAGTAAATGTAAACTCCATTTGCTTAACATTCCTTTTATAAAAGGTTGAGATATCATATATTTTATGACATCTGTTGGAGATATTACTTCTACTGTGAAGGCCATGAAATAATGTATGAGTTAAATTGATGCATCATATAAACACAAATACCATTTCTCTGCCATGGTATACTTTTTTCTGTATCATGCAGGATTCTGCTTAGGTAGAATATGGCCTACTCATGTCCCTTTTCATTTTCTTGAGTAAGGAGATTACCAATGGAATCTTCACAGGCAGACAGATACAGCCTTTAATGGTTTTCCATTTTGCCTTGGAGGAATCAATACAGGAAGACTTGTCAAATCATGTTTAATTTGGTCAAATCCTCTTCCCATTTGAATTCTGATTCATGTTTTAATCTTAGCAGAGGTGAAAACTTTTTAGTTTTTCCAGCTAAATTAGCCATGAATCTTCTAACATAATTGACCAGTCCAAGAAATCTTTGCCATTCTTTTTTATTAGAAGGTGGTTGGGCTACCAATACTGCTTTTGCCTTATTCTGGTCAATTTCCATTCCATTCTTGTGAATAAGGAATCCTAGAAAGTTACTAGCTTTAACCCCAAATGCGCATTTGAGTGGATTCATTTTTAGGTGGTATTATCTCATTTTGGTGAATGACTTAACCAAATGCTCTTTATGTCCTAAAAAGTCATTTGACTTTACAAGTATGTCATCCACATAAACTTCCATGATTTTATCAATCATGTCCTTAAAGATTGCGTCCATTGCTCTCTGGTATGTGGCTCCAGCATTTTTTAATCCAAATGGCATCGCCACATATTCAAACAAGCATAATGACTTGGACAACTGAAGGCTGTTTTGTTACAGTCTTTATGTGCAATCCTTAATTGGTGATACCCTTCATAACCATCCATAGAAGATATGTATTCATATCTTGATGCTGCATCTATTGGCAGATCAACTACTGGCATGGGATATTGGTCTTTAGGTGTAGCTTTATTTAGATCCCTAAAGTCAATACAAATTCGTATTTTGCCATTTTTCTTAACCACTGGAACTATATTGGAGATCCAGTCAGCATATTGGCAAGGCCTTATGAACTTTGCCTTGAGGAGTTTATCTATCTCCTCTTGTATAGGCTTTGTTAGTTCAGGCGCCAGTCTCCTAGGACTTTCTGCCATAGGCTTAAATCCGTCCTTGATTGGTAGTTTATGCTCTACTATTTGCCTAACAATGCCAGGCATTTCATGGTGCTCCCATGCAAAACAGTCTTTAAATTCTTTTAGAATTTCTATTATTTCCTGTTTTTCTTGGTTAGTGAGGAGCTGGCTTATGTAAGTAACACACGGATTTTCATTGTCCCCTAAATTTACTTCCTCTAGTGGATCATGAACCTTCTGTTTAATATCCTCACTTTTTGCCCATACTTTTTCATCCTCCTCTTCTAAGGATTCAGTTTCAAATAAAGTTGAGCAACATACATTAGAATTTATAAGAAAATCCTCTTGGTATTTTCTAAACACTAAATCTTTCATTACTTGATCAACAATAGGGGTAAACCCCTTACAGCATTCTTCTTGGTTTATAAACATAATAAAATTTTATAAGAAAGATACATCACTATAAACTAATAAGAGCTAGGGGTTGATCATAATCTGGCGCCTGTTGAACATATTCATATTTTAATTAAATGTCTTCAACTTTTGGGATATCCTTGACTTCTTCGATGAGGATTGCACTTAAGTCTTATCTCTTGGTGAGTTTGTGAATCAAGTTGTAGAGCAACCTAAATTTTGATATTAGGAACTGACTTTAAAGAGTCCCTAATAAAAACAGAATTAGGAGATGTAATTAGACAAACTTCCTCATCTGCTTGAACCATTTCATAAGTGTCACCATTCCACAAAATTAAGACTTAGTGGAGTGGTGATAGAATAGCATAGTTATGGTGTAACCAATCTCTTCCTACAATTGCATTATAATTAGTGTCACTTTCGACTATGAAGAAACCAGTATAGGTAGTTTTATTTCCTACTCTAATATTTAGGATAGCCATTCCTTGCACTTTTTCTGACAAACCAGAGAAGTCAGTTATGTCGATTTGTATATTATGCAAATCTTTTTTGGTTCAACCTAGCTTTCTAAACACAAAGAGTGGCATAATATTAACAGTAGCTCCAGTGTCCACTAATACTTTGCCTAAACGAACTCCCTCAAAATCAACATTTAGAAATAAAGCTTTAGTGTGCTTATTGTCAACATCAACTAACCTAAAGATTTTATCTATGATTAATTTCTCTAGGTTAGCTTTTAGAGATGTCTTGTTAGGCACTTTCTTGTGAGGTACATTTAAATAGGATAACAAACTTCGGGAAGAAGTAACTTTAAATTTACCTGCCCTCTCTTCTCTGTCAACTTCATCTGCCCATGATGTGCTGTTGGTGTGGAATTCTGATTGATCTTCTGACTTTTTAAACTCTATTGGTAGCATGACCACATTACACTGCACATCCTGGCTCTCTCCCATTTTAGTTTGAGGCTCATTCATCAGCTGGTCTCCATCCAATATCAAGTCTCTGTCTGACACCAGTACGTCTAAATCTTCAGACCCAAACTCTGAACCATAATCCTCATCAAAGCCATTTCCTGGTACCTCTTTCATAGGCAAATCATCACCTTGAGGCTGCCGGCCATCATTCTTTGTAAATAATTCACCACATTATTCCTCCTCCATAGGTAACAATTTAGTGATGCCAGCTTGTAGTGCTTCTTCATCAATTCTTAAATTTGCAATAAGGGACTCCTACATATTTTGATTGCTAATTTGAGCCCTTGCTGAGCAGCTTTTGCACTTAGCTTTCTCATCTTTGATGTCCTACTCTTAGGTAAATTTTGGACATTTTGTAAAGGCAATGGTTTAACTGCTAGCTTAATTTTTATCTCCCCTTGGTCCCTATGGGACTTCACCCTTCTTTTAAGAATTTTGGGAACAGGAGTTTGACTTGGCTCCCTTTCTTTTCCTTTTGAGGAAGGGCCTAAATTGGGGCTGTCATATTTTCTTGGTCATTAACTTCTGGACCTTTTCTGGAATGGACGCTGATAAGCAGGCACATAAGTGGGATCATTTGGAATGATTTGAGTCCTAACCATTTCGAAAGTTAGCCTGTCTGCACATTGTAAACACATTCCGTTCCTTAGAGCCTTTAACCCTTCTATTGCCCTAGTCTGCAATGGGTATTTTTGCGTAGCTTCCTTATAGGTTTTAGCTCTTTCCTCATGCATTGCCGGGTTTGGATTTGGATTAGACTTTGCAGGCGCCTTAGCTTTGGCTAAGTTGGCCTTATATTCTTCCAGCTTTGTGGCATGTTGTTCCATTTCTGAGACAACCAATCTTTTGAGATTCAGTTGCCTAGTCAAGAACCCTCTGAACACTTGGCACTGGTTTGTTGTATGTAACCCATTCATATGCCATCTGCACATATCTTCTAGCCCTTCTTCATTGGCTATTTTTGGCATAACCAAGATTTCATCATCAAGCAATCTGTTGAAGAGTTGATTACCTATTTCAGTAGCCTGAGATGCCTGCAAGGTAACAGTAAACACACTATTAGCCTCTACCATACCACAGAAATTTTCAAATGGTTCATCCATTCCAACTACATTCACATCTTCGTCATCACGAAACATGATATTTTTCTTATCAATTTCATCCAGATTTTATTTCTAAAAACAATGCACTCAGAAGTATCATGAGTTACTGCATCATGCCATTTACAGTTTTTTTTACCCTTAACTTCTTTTGTAGTTCTTACTCTATGTCTTCCTACCAATTTTATCTTTTTGTTAGATAACAACTAGTCGAAAATAGCATTAGCTTTCTTGGCATCAAAAGTATATGTCCTCTTTTGTCCAGATTTTATATCCTTCAGAGCCAAAAACTCTTTCTTCTCTAAAGGAGAACATTTGTAAAGTATCCCGTGATTGATTTCTACGACGTCCACTTCTTGTGCAGTTTCAAAGTGGAAGGGCTCTTCATTCTGAGCAAAGAAACTTTGCTGCCTTGCTGCACTTTCTGCTTGTAGGTTTCTTTCATACCTTATGGCTGATTATGCTAATTCAACAAAATGACCAAAGGCATGACCATCAAACCTCTTTCTAAACTGAATTAACATTCCTTCTTGAGCCATTTGTACAAATTCTCTCACATGAATGCTAACATGACACCTAATCTTAGCCATCTTGAATCTAGATAGGTAGTCTTCCACAGACTCTCCTAACTTCTGTTGGATTCTGGCCATATCACTTAGGGTCACTCCTGGTTCAGTGCGTGCAAAATGATTTGTAAATTGCACCTACATATCCTGCCAGGAGTGAATGGAATTGGGTGGTAAATTGGTGTACCACCAAAAAGCAGTCTCAGTAAGAGACATGGAAAACACTCTAAGTTTCAAGAAATCATTGTCAGCTGCTTCTCTACACTGACAATTGAACATAACTAAATGTTTTTCAGCAGAAACTCTATCAATTCTAGAAAACCAAGTAAAGTTAGGTATCTTAAAAATTCTAGGAAATGGATTTGCTCTATCAATCCATTCAGGGTAGGGATTTTGACCTATCTGCCTCTGATTTCTCCTAGAGGTATCACCCACTAATCTTTGAACTAATGCCTCAACCTGCGCTGCCAATGGATTCTGCCTTCCTGGATATCCCATATTCCCATATCCCATGCTTTCCGCGTGATCAAAGGCATGGTTAGGATTAGGATTGAAAGGTTGATTTTGATAACCTCCCATAGGAATTTCCTGATTGTGCATGAAGGTAGGATTGACTGCTCCTTGTGCTATTTGTGGCGAAAATGTGCTTCCATTTGTAGGCACCCCTTGATGATAAGCACCAATTGCTTGAGTAAATGGAGCTTGGGGTTGATAAAACCCTGGAGCATTTCCATAATAAGGAGTACCAGCCATAGTTGGTTGGTTAGGAGCTATATAGGCATATGGTGTACTATTATTGTTTGCAATAAAAGTAATTTGCCTTTGTCCTCCTTATGATGGTCCACGTTGGTGTGTGTTGTCACCAACTTGTCCACCACCCATGGAAAGCGAAGGTTGATGATGTCCTGACGCCTGGTGCCAACCTGGCTCCACGTCCGCTGCCATTCCATTACTTCTCCTAAGATTTCCATGATTACCCTCTCCATGGCTCATGGGTATTGCCCTTGTTTGATGCACATGAGAGGAAGTTTGTGGATCGCCTGGGATATTTGGATCCCTTGTTCCAGGATGGGAGAAATGTACACTTGGAGGGTAACCTATTGGAGGAACGTCGGGTGTTGTGCCACAACTTCCCCTTGCTCTATTTAACGGAACCTCTTCTAAGGCCTTAACTAGTTTCTCATTTAACTGATAATGTTTTTCAACTAGTGGTTCTAGGCGAGTAACTAACTCAGTGGCAAAAGACTTGGACATTGCCGTGAAAGTTGCACTCATAGAATCATTGATATCTACAAGTATCCTATCAATTTGCCTATAGTGAAAATCTCTGTTCTCCTCACTTATCCTTTGGAGAATATCCGTGAAGACTCTTGTAGACTCATGGGCTAGAGTTTTGTAGTTATTGTCAAATGGTTGTCTCTTACTCTCTCTGCTTCTAATAGTAAATTATTTACTACCTCCGTGAATTTTCCATACATTTGGTGTATAAGTCCACGACCAATACTACTTGGAGAGAAGCCATCCCTTGGTGGGGTATCTCCGATTGACTCTTCATGACTATGGTGAATTGGTTCACTATTGCTACCATGCACCCTCGTCTCTGGATGGACAGAAGAACTAGTTTCCATGTTGTGGAAATTATATTCACCCTGAGCAACTTCTTTATCCTTCTTAGAACGTGTTTCACACATTTTAGTATCAACAACAACAACCGTTTTCTACAGTTAATTTTTTATAAGTACGGAGAAGAAATTTCACAATTTAATTATGAATCTCCTTCTCGCACTGTGGTCGCCAAAAAACTTGTTGGTGCAAAATCAGTTCGTTGATCTTGCAAGCAAGTCAATGGACACCCAATAGTTTAGTATTGAATGCCTTGGGAGACTTAGTCCCTGGAGGGGTACCGGTTTTAATTAGATAAAACCTTGCTAACGTACTCTGTTGCAATTTAATTAATGATCAAAATACAACAAATTAATTTCAGGCAAAACGCAATAAATACATCAAACAATAATTAGACTTTTAATTAAAGTATAGAATTCCCATACATGCCACAAACTTAGAGATGGATTTTACAACACACAAAGGATAAGCCAGGCTGGATAACTGAAGGGGAAACACGAAGGTTGTTACCTCCATGGTTCCTTGCTTCAATCGGAGAATTAGAGATCTTGTCTAATGGCGCCAGAACATGCTCGGATGCCAAAGCTAAATCTAAAGAACTAAACTATAACCCCAGACGGGGGTTGGACTATGTTGACGCTAAGCTACGCTAAGGAAAGAAATGCTAGAGTTTTGATGAGTTGTTTGTGTGTTTTGCTTGATAATAGTTTCTCTATATATAGAGAAATGTAACTTCCATGTATGCTAAGGAGGGAAAATGTTTGAATCATATTTGATTCAAAACTTAACCATTTTCTGGCGCTGAATAACCACTGTTCTCTAGTGCACGTTTGTCTTCATGTTGAACCACTCTTTTACTAATTATCTTCTTCTGATTGCCGCTCTTTTACTGCCTGTGACCTTCATCTCCTGATAATCTTGATGATCTTCCTTTGGGTCTTGTTGATTTTGACCTTTGTTGACTTCGCTTAATGGGCTTTATACTTATGTTAGGCCCTTATGTTAAAGCATAAACTAAACCTTTTAACGTTTGATTCAATGTACCACAATAAATGTTACTTGACATCCGAAAATGGTAGTAACAGTCATCAATTATCGGTAAGGAATACGAATCAAACTTATTATAGGTGGCCAGGTCGGTCTTCCAACTCAATATTTTTTATCTGCAGTGTACACATTTCAAAAAGAATTCAAATAAAAAAGATGAGTTGTGGAGTGCTTTCTTTGGGGGACCATCTTGCTGCAAAGTCCAAAAGAATGGAACTATTCTGGTTCGTCTTTGCCCGTGGCTATTAATTTTGCTATGTTTGCTCAGGTATCACCTAGCTCAAAATCTCAACAGTGCTTATACACTGGGAGCAACACCAAAATTTCCAATTCAAGTGTTATTACACATTTTTCCTCGCACAAAATTTTGTATTGATGTCTCAGGTTGTGCTCATTTCAGAGTGTTTCGTCCGACCCAAGTCCGAGATTCAAGACTCACAAAAGCACCATTACTTAAGTCCTCTAGCTTTAGAATTGATGTCACTAGGAAACACACAATATGGTCTTCTTTTCAAAACCTCAGCATCTTTCAGCTCTAAGAATATCTATAACAACCTACAAATCTCTCTTTCTCATGCCCTTGACTATTTTTACCCCTTGGCTGGTCGCTTCGTTACCGAAAAATATGAAGATGAAAATAGTTGCTCTATATTCATTGATTGCAGTAAGGGTCCCGGAGCTAGGCTCATCCATGCTTCGGCCTCAGAGCTTAGTGTAGCTGATGTTGCCGAAACCAGCACAGATGTACCTCTGGTGATCCAGTCATTCTTTGATCTGGGCGAGCGACAAGTTAATCATGACGGCCACACCAGAGCATTGTTATCGCTTCAGCTGACAGAACTTGCTGATGGGTTTTTTATTGGATGCTGCATCAACCATTGTATTGCTGATGGCACATCTCTGTCTCATTTTCTTAATATCCTGTCACAGATATTCGTTTCTGGAGCAGAAACAACACATGTCTCACGCCCACCTGTCTTTGAATCACCCCGTTCAATTTCTAAGAGCTATCCAACCCTGAAATTACCATTCATGGAGGAGAATGAATTCATAACCCGATTCAACGAAAGCCATCTATTAAGAGATAGAATATTCCATTTCTCAGCTTCATCAATGGCAAAACTCAAGGCCAAAGCCAATGCCGGGGCCAAAAACATGCTACCAACACTCTCTTCTTATAAGGCCTTGTGTGGGCTTATCTGGAAGGCCATTACTCGAGCTCGGAAATTATCCTGTGATGAAGACACCAAATTTATATTGACAGTAAATATTAGGCATCGTTTAAACCCACCTTTATCCCCTGACTATTACCCAAACTCCGTTGTTCTAGCAATAGCGACTGCGATGTTGGTGAGCTGCTCACGAAGGAGTTAGGTTGGGCAACCATGCTAATCCACCAGCAGGTCGAGGCAGTGGATGATGGAGCTGCTCGTAAAGCATTGGTGTTGTCACCTGGGAAGAGTCCGACAGAGGAGCCACCCGGGCATATATCAATTGGCGCTAACCCTGTTGTTATGGGTGGTTCACCCAGGTTTGATTTTTATGGAGCTGATTTTGGATTTGGTAAACCAGTGGCTGTTAGGACTGGCTACACCAACAGAGATGATGGGAAGCTTACATCTTTTCCAGGGTGTCTTGGTCTGAATAGTGTTGATCTACAAGTTAGCATTGAAAACATGAATGAGCTTTTGTTGGATGAGGAATTCATGAGCCATGTTTCATCAGCATCTAAAAGTTAGCCTTGAAAACTGCAATGAGCTTTTGCGGGATGACGAATTCATGAACCATGTTTTATTGCAATCCGGTATTGTAATGCTACATTTAGAACTGTTCAATGGCAAATAAGAATTTGTCTATGGCAATGGACAACCGCGTACATTAGATGGATTTTCTAAATAAGCACTAGTGGTTGGGCCGAGGGGATGGCTCGTGTGATTTTGCTTGTTACATCTTGATAGTTCATAGTAGATTGATTTTTTTTTTTGGGCCTTGGTTGTGACTCTCGTGTTTGTATTTAGCAAGTTGTTAATTGCCTTGTTATTTTTTTGTCCTATAGATCATTGTTTTTCTTTTGTTTACAGTTTCATATTTTTAACATTTTGTTTTGTTTTCTCAGCAATTTATCTTGGAGTTTAATCGAACTAAGCAATCAATTTATTAAATAGTTGTTTAGCCAATTACTCAGAACTGCATAACTACTGACATTACTATTTGGAAAATACTTGTATGCTCCTTATTTTGGGCTCTATTCACTATTTCATGCTTCCCTTTCGTATATGAAGGAGTTATAAGACAAAATACAATTTTTTACTTTTATTTTTATGTATTATTCCCTCTGCTTTTCAAGGATATTTCTATTTACTGTAGCAACAGAGACCAAGGTAAGGAAGCTAAGATATAAAATGTGCAACTCCGTCCTTTTTGTTCATTTAAATAGGAGAAAAAATGTGGTTGTGAGAAAGTCTAGAATTTTGCGGGTCTAATAAGTGGGATAATAATAGTGTGAAAAATGAATAAAACTTTAGCAAATAACGGATAAAGTACAAGTAGAAAGATCTTTAGAGACTGCACTTAAACGAAAAGTAGAGAGATCTATAAAAGACGGAGGGAGCAGTTATGAAAAAATAATGATACTTCCTCCGTTCCATTTTAAATGAAACGTAGGGCCTTGGCACGGGGATTTAGAATAGGAGAGAGATAGAGAGAAAAACAAGAAGGGACCCATGTGATGAGGAGAGAGATAGAGAGAAGTGAATACCAAAAAAGGTAACGTTTCACTTATTAAGAGAAATGATAAACTTATGTTGGATACTGGTTTGGCTATCCAATATCCAGGGTATTTATGTCATTTCGCCAGCACAAGAAAGCAAACCCCATCTCTCTCTCTTATGCGGATGCTATCATCACCGGTTTAAATGCCGATGGTGGTGGCTATGCGGTATTTCGGGTTGGAAACAACGGGGTAGCCGCTGGCTGTAGTTCAGAGAGCACTCTTCAAACAGGACCAAGATTTTGCAATATTGGGATTTGGGAGTCATCAATTGTCTTGGGTTTATGATGGGATGCGGTGGGGGTTAGAAGTAAAGTCACTATGCATTTGACATATTTTTCCAAAACGGGAAGTACTAATTATGAAATCTCTTTACTAAATGACATGTTATATTATGTTTTTTTTTTGGTAAACCCATGTCCATGCTATCTGGATCCATGTTTATGCTATCTTCAATCATATTGTAGATCTGTGATATTAGTCTTGTCAAAAAAAGATATTTGTGATATTAGCTGCCCAATTTAGGGGAAAAAATTGATTAATATTATAAAATGGAAAAGAAAATTTTACAAGTAGACCCTTCATTAATATCTTAAAAATAAGAATATGAAAAAAATTGATTAATATTATAAAATAGAAAAGAAAATCATTAACATCATATTTCTACGACAAAAAATTCAAATATAATAAAGTTGTACAACACCGACAATGAAAATCATGTAGTACAATATGCCAATGAAAACTAATAAAGAAAGTAATATTTGGGGCTCTAAATTTTTCGGGGGCCTGTGTGGTTGCCTGTCATTTGTGTTGGTGCAACTTAGTAGATTAATTGATATTATTTAATACAAAAAGTATTAAAAATCTAATTGATATGAATTACTATGAATACTACTTCTATATCTTAAGTTAAGTTGATCCGATCGATTTCATAGAATGAGAACTATGTCGAATTACTATGAAGTATATCCTACATTAAGTTGTTCTGATCAATTCTTATACAATATGAACTATGTCGAAATACTATGGAATATAACTTAAGTTAAGTTCATCAGATCCATTCTCATACAATATGAACTATGTCGAATTAGTAAGAATTAAGTATATCCTACATTAAGTTGATCTGATCAATTCTCATACAATATCTACTATGTCGGAATACTATGAAGTAATAAGTTTAACTTAAATTAGGTTGATCGGAGGCATTCTCTTCCAATATGAAATATGCATGTCTTCGTCGAATTATTATGAAGTATATCTTAACTTATGTTGATATGGATGCATTCTCTTAGTTGACACAGATGCAATAATTCACTTAAGTATATCATCGCTTATAATTATTAACATATTACTTCTCTAAAATAACATTGTAATACTTTGCTAATAGTTTTAGGTAATCTTATTGGAACCACCGTTTATGTGGTAAAAAATACTTGTTTTCTTATTCAACGTTTGTGTTTAGGCACCTCTAAACATTAAACACCTCTAAACTTTAAACACCTCTAAACAAAGTTTTGTAAATAATACCGACTCTAATGTTTGTAAGAATTTTCTTTTCCATCCATTCTCTAAACACGAACAACTTTAAAAAGTAACTTGTCTAAACAAGAAAAACTTTAGAACTGTATGTATATCTTAGATTTAGAAGTATATCTTAACTTATGTTGATATGGATGCACTTATTATATTCCATAAACACAAATAATTGAAGTTGATAGAAATACAATGGGTACATGATCTTATTAAACTGCTTTTTTTTGTACGAAAGCGACCATGCAATTAAATTAAACAATTAAGTGCGAAAATTATTGAAAGATAACAAAAAAAATTGACGTACAGGCCACATACAACAACCATGAAATTTCCTCCCATGGTTAGGGCCGAACTTGGTTGTGGATCGCAAAGCAGCAGGTAAATTATGGTTACAACGAACATCACCACTGGTCGTCAATGGAGCAGAGCCAGAAGAGGATGCACTCTTATCGGCGGCCATATCAGCGACAGAATTGTTGTAAACGGGGGGAATATCAATTGAGGGGGGTCGTTAGGGGTGGCGCAGAAGGGGAGTAGATATAGAAATTAGGGTTCACATTTTAATTTACTTTCTATTATAAATAACCAGCATCTTTTTGGTAACTAATATTTAAAACATGTTACACTAATTTTAAAACAAATCAGCTGGTTTCCCAAAACCGATTTATTGTAAAAAATACAACATTGCACTTGAAACCTATAGGACTCGCAAATACAGAAACAGTAGTTATGTGGCCATCATGGTACAAATAGTGTTCTACTTATTCCATCTACTTGTTCCACAGATAGCCCTTGCAAGTACACCAAAATAAGTATATTGTACCTGAACAGCGGTTGACAAGTACGTATACAGAAGTACATACACTAGGCTTATAATTAATCTGACAATAGTTTATTATGAAAAATAAGTATTAGAACTACACACCTACAAATCTCACAGTTACACCTATAGTGCATGCAAATACATGGATAGTGGTTTGATACACTAAATATGTAGATGACGTAGGCCTTACAATTTGAAGATCTATAACAATTTTTTAATTTATACAACAGAGTATACAAAATCATTCGTTAGAATAGACGATCTTCAATTGAAAAACCAAGAGAATTTGGAGAACAAAAAAAAAAAGAACAGTCATGTTATATGTTAACTGCATAAGAAGAACTTACAAAATCATTCATTACAATAGACGATCTTAGAATAGACGATCTTCAATTAACAAACCAAGAGAATTTGGAACAATAGTTATGAAAAGTAGACAAAATCATTCGTTACAATAGACGAGTTTTGATTAACAAACAAAAAGCATTTGTAGAATATAATATTTGATTATAATAGTCATGATGAGTAGACAAAATCTACTTGTTATAATAGACCAGCTTTGATTAACAAACAAAGAGCATTTGTAGAATATAATACTTGAATATTATAGTCATGAAAATCCTTTGTAGAATATAATAATTGAAAACAATAGTCATGGTGAGTAGACAAAAGCATTCGTTACAATAGACGAGCTTTGATTAACAAATAAAGAACATTTGTATAATATAATAAATGAAAACAATAGTCATGAAGATTACATAAGGTAACAGTGGTTATATGTGCAATTATTGTACATATACTGGTTGCAATTCAAGTAGATATTTTTTTGAATTACACAAAGTAAACATATTATGTAAATATAATGGTTAGCGGTTTGTGTTTGTAACCACAATGTTTATAATTAATATATATAAGACATTCTTTTACACAGACAGTGGTTTCCCTTGATCATTACCACACCACATGAATTTGATGTATATATATATACAGTTGTTTCAATTACACTTACTGCGGTTTGTTCTATAACCACAGTGGTTATAATTAATATATGAGACTTTCTTTTACACATACAGTGGTTTCCCTTAATCATTACCATACCACATGAATATAATATGTATATATATATATACATATAATGTATATATATATATATATATATATATATATATATATATATATATATATAGGAATAGGATCACGTAAAAACTACTCCTTATGCTGAACTGAAAACTGCAACATAAAATGAGCAAAAAGTTTCTTAAAATGAGCAAAAACATAAAATGAGCAAAAAGTTCTTTGTAAAATGAGCAAAAGTTTCTTAAAATGAGCGAAAACATAAAATGAGCAAAAAACCATAAAATGAACAAAACTTCGTAAAACGAGCAAAAACTTTGTAAAATGAGCGAAAGTTTGCTAAAATGAGCAAAAGTTTCTTAAAATGAGCAAAAACATGAAATGATCATAAAACATAAAATGAGCAAAAAGGTCGGTTTTCAGTTTTCAACTTAAGGTTAGTTTTCAGTGGATCCTACCTCTATATATATACATATATACATATACATATATATATATACATATACATATATACATATATACATATACATATATACATATATACATATACATATATACATATATACTGCGGTTTCAATTACACATACTACGGTTCGTTCTATAACCACATTGGTTATGATTAATATATAAGACTTCATTTTACACAGACAGTGGTTTCCCTTGATCATTGCCATACCACATGAATTTAATATATATACAATGGATGTGGGGAGTTAAAAAATTGTATAGGATCACACCTTGTGCACGATATATGATACGAAAACAATAAAATACCAAAAACTTGGGATGCTCATTACTACGTTATAATAAATTATATTGGGATGATTATTAGTATGTTCTAATAAATTACTATTATTGTTTAGTAGACGACCATATGAAGGAAGGACCACAAACTTGGGATGCTCATTAGTACATTATAATAAATTATATTGGGATGATTATTTGTTTGTTCTACTAAATTACTATTATTGTTTAGTAGACGATCATATGAAGGAAGGACCACAAACTTGGGATGATCATTAGTACGTTCTAATAAATTATTTGGGATGATTATTAGTATGTTCTACTAAATTACTATTATTGTTTAGTAGACGATCATATGAAGGACCATAAACTTGGGATGATCATTAGTACGTTCTAATAAATTACTTGGATGATTATTAGTATGTTCTAATAACAACTTCAGCCTGTGTATTGAAGACAACTGTCTAAGCCCGTCATACTCTTCAAATGCATAGATTACTCTTGTTTAGAGGATCATAAGTTATGATATTGGGAAGACAAAATTTGGTTAGAATAAATGACACTATGCATGTTATCACTAGTTTTAACAACTAATACCCAAAAATATTACTCCCTCTGTCCCAATAGGATCTGAACACTTGTTGGGACACGTAGTTTAAGGTGATAAGTTGTGTGGTTATCAAATGTTATTTTATTTAAAAAGTAAATGTGATAGGAGTTGGTGGAATATTTTTTATTAGAGGAGAGAGAAAGTTTGGTAACTTTTTATTGATAAAAGTAGAGTGTGGGCCAAAGATGTGTAAAAAAAATAATATATTAATGGTGGGATCAAGCCAAGAATAGAAGTGTTCAAACTAATTTGCAACAAGTATAAAAGGAAAGTGTTCAAACTATTTTGGGACGGAGTTAGTATTATTTTACAATATTTTCATTAATGCGTTGCCTACAGGACTTACAAATAACAATTGACAACTTAAGGGTCTTATTTACTTGTTCTTGAAATTTTGATGCCAACCAATTACCAACTACCGCCAACACTCTCAAAATTCTTTGCTTCCCAGTCCCAGCATATTATAAAACCTTCATGTCTTATCCTTCCAATTATCCAACCATCCATCAACCATCCACTTGTAATTTCCAAACCTCCATATACCATCACCTACCAATGCTCATAAAGAACACAATTGTCAATCCACATGGAGTGAGGAAACTCCCTCTTCCCCATGTTTCACTACTGCCAGCTCCCTCCCTGCAAAACTCTCTCACAACCAACACCCAGAAGCTTCAACCATTTTTCTAAAGTTTTTTTAAATTCCGAATTTTGGCTTATAAATACCTTAAGTGGTAAAAGTACAAGTCATTTCAGAGAGATAAAATACTCTTGCTTTTTGCTGCTTTTTGCAATATTTAATAATTTTCTTTCACATGGTTGGGAACTCTCACTTGCATATCTTCATGTGCTCCATTTTTTGGGTTTTGTAAAATGACAGGTAAAATTGCCATTTTACCCTGGATATTGGATAGCCAATCCAATATCCGACATCGGTTTATCATTCCTCGTGGATTTAATACCCTTTATTATCACTAAGGCCAGAAAATGTACTATTTAGCTTGGCTTATTTATCACAACTAATAGGTGGAGCTTGATGATTGTTTTATGATATACTTCCTCTGTATTAAAATACTTGACACACTTCTTCGGGCATGCTTGTCAATGCATAGCTTTAACTATTAATATCTCTAATGTCCTAAATGGCAAAATTATTAAAAGTTGATATTATGAAAGTATATATCTAGACGAATCTAACAAGATCCCACATGACTATATTTTTCGTTCCATAAATTCACAAATCATAGTTAAAGGAAAGTGTATAAATAGTGCAAAATTCATATCGTGTCATAGATTTTGAAACGGATGAAGTATAAAGTATGTGGTTCAAACTTATTAATTAGAAGGCTTTTGGTCTTTTTTTTTAACAAGTACAAGGGTGAGAATAAAGGACTCCCTATTTCAGGGATAGACTAAGAGTGAGAACCAAAGTACAAGCAAATTAAAAAGGATAAAAGAGAATATTAAAAAGAAGAAGAAATTAAACATGATCTAAGCTGCACTAGGAACTTAAACATTAAATGCTTCTCTTAACATAGGGCAGCAACCGCGCGGCGGTGATGGAAGGTAAAGACGACGGTGAAGATGAATCACGGACTTGGGGTGGATTCGACTTACGACGACTTCATGGATCGATCCTCAATAATCAAGGGAAGGTTGTCTAATAAGAATGATGGGGAGGCGGAGGTGACGCTTACAGCGGCGCAAAGAGCATATTTCGGCCTGTGATTTAGGCCCGATCAGATTTTTGGGCAACATATACAGGCCATGGACAACCTCAATCTGAAATTTTTCAGCCGGTTCCAAAAACCCCACTTGGCCTTACACAAAATAGCGGATTTTAGCGCGAAAAAGTTTGCTTGAGGCTTTGGCACGAAATGACCCGCTTTTTTAGGCAAAAATAGGACCCGGACTAGCCTTTGATCACTTCTACAGTGAATGAACATATTAATGATGCTCATTTACTATTAAGAAAACTTACTAATGAATTTATCACAAGTTTTACACTACAAAATAAAAGAAAGTAAAAGATTAACTAAATGGACTTTTTACGAGGTACCCTAGAGTATTCATGAAATTCACCAGGTACCCTTGTGTTTTCAAAATGCATCAAGTGCCCCTATGCATCAAGTTGTGGTTTTAGAAAAGTCGATAAATGCCCTTAATGACTAACAATATCAACTTAATGCTAGTGCTTCTTTACCTTTCTATCAATCTTTAAGTTAGGACACTACATACTTCTAAAAAAGAGGCATTTTTTTGAAAAACCTCCTCAACTTCAACTATTCTCTTCGTATGTTCTTCCTTCAATCATCTTGATTCTCAAACCCTAAAACACTACGAGATTAATTTAATAATAATCAACGGAGGTTGTCATCACCTTGTTAGTTGAATCCCCAATGTTGCAAGCATAGTTGGTAGCAAAATTATTGGGGTTTGTGTAGGGTTAAACAAAGGGGTGCAAGTAAGGAAATCAAACGATTCATCTTGGGTAATTCTTGCTTTGAGGTATTATTTAATTTTCTAACTTGCTTTCCTGTTCTTCCATCAATTATTTGTTGTCGTTTCTGTGAAGTTATAGGGTTAGGGTTAGGGTTTGCAAAATTGTGTACTTTTCTTTGCTCATTGTTGTTTGCTCGAGAATAGTTGGTTTTTGCATAAAATAGTTATTGTTATGATGAATGTTATTTGTTGTACTAAAATGGGTTGATTGTATAGGTTTTAATTTCGTGTTATTTATGAATACTTTTCAGTGTAATTGGAATTAGGATAACGAGGGTGGAACTAGTTGTTATGTGACTACAAAGGAGCATAGTTTGATGTTAAGATTGATGATATAATATATCGATGAAACAAGTTTCATGGATATGCTTAATGACATAAATGATGAGTCTGTAAAGCAAGGTCTCTGGTTGTCTGAAAATTTCAGTTCAAGTTAGTGGAATTGTAAGAGGATATACATGTACTAGCTAGCCGATGTGAAAAGGGGAGCGAGAGAAACAAACGCCTACTTTTTTTTCCAGTCAAACAAGATGTTAGATAATCTGGAAATACTATCTAATGGGCACTTGCTGTTAGGGTAAGTCATGACTTTTTTCAGACCACAGGGGCATAGTTGGTGCATTTTTGAAAACATATACCTGGTGAATTTTAAGAAAACTCGTGGGTACCTGGTGAAAAATCCGTAAACTTAACAATAAGATTGTAAAAAAAGTGTAATGAGTTTTTAATGGAACTTAAGAGTTAAGCTACATAATTTTATATGCATATAGATAATATATTTAATGACTAATTTGTTGGAATATGATTGTAAAAAGTCCGAACTCTTAACTCTACAATGTGCAAACCATTATTCAACCACCAAAATTACAGATTTTACATGTAACATAATGTCATTTCAACCCAACAATGATACTCCCTCCGTTCTCTTTTGTTCTTCCTATTTTGACTTCCACGTTTGCCAATGCACGTCTTTGACCTTAAATATCTTTCATTGTTTATTAGTAAATATTATAATGATTAAATATTAATAAAGTACTCATTGAGACGAATCAAACATGACCCCACATGACTATATATTTTATCATATGTTGAAAATAATTTAGAAAATTCTCTTCAATTGTGAATAGTATCAAGATTCTAAATAGGAAGAACAAAAGAGAATGGATGAAGTATCATTTTGTCTATTAAGTAACCTGGAGTGTCACACATACCCCAATGGGCCGAACTGATCCGATTTCGGACCGGAACATATTGGGTCGGACCTACTAGGGGGTGAGTACGGATCTGATTCAAAATTGGATCAGTTAATAATTAGTTGATCCGTTCATGGCACAAAACCGGATCAGTTAGTTGATTAACTGATCCGATTTTGTGCCATGACCGGATCAATTGGTCGCCATTAACAACAATAAAAGAGAACCATATCCAGTCACAACATCCCGACCACACAAAATCACAAATTATCATCACCAAAATATCATCACAAACAAAAATTATACGAACGAACCAAATATATTATATTACAAAAAGAATTACATACGAAACAAGTAAAAAAATTATCATCTACAAAAGAGGAAGACGATAAAATTACAAAAAAAAAAGAAAATACAGAAATATGCAGAAAATTACAAAAAAAAAAAAAAAAAGAAAATTACAAAAAAAAAAAAAAAACCCTGGATATGATTACGAAAAGTTACAATATAAATTAAAACATAAAATAAGAACTGTAGCTATAATTACGCAAATGAAATGAAAATCATTAAGAACGAAAATGGAACCTCAAACCCTAAATCTAATTTCTCGAAACTCTAAAATTGTTGTCTTATTTCTTCTTCATTCTTTCGTCTTTCTTCTTCATAGTCATCGGAGATGGCAAAGCGAGCGAAGAACATTGTTGGCAAGGAGAGAATTGATGGCGAACGACGAAGATTGATGGTTGGTGCTTGGTTGTTGGTGCTTAGTTGCGAAGAGCCGAAGACCGTTGTTGGTGGTTTTCGGTTTCGAAGAAGGTTGTTGGTGGTTGTGGGTGTTCGAAAGGAGGGAGGTAAGAGAGGGCGATGAAGACAGATGGTGCTGGTGGTGGTAAGGAGAGTCTGTGAGGGAAGAGACTGTAAGATGAGAAACGGGGAGATGTGGTAAGAGAGGCTGAAACGAAGAGAGAGGGAAGAGAGGATGAGAGAAAGGAGTGAAGTCTGAACTATGAAGGGTTAGGGTTATAACGAAGGAAGAGGGAAGAGAGGAGTGAGAGAAAACGGGTGAGACTCATAAGAGGGAGTAATAAAGGCTGGGCGCGCATATTTTGGGGCTTGGATCAGTTAACAAATCCGATCCTTGACCCAAACCGGATCAGTTAATTGATCCAAGCCTTATGCCTTACAATATGAACCTCAAAGGATGGTTTTGGAAAACCGAATCTGCTAGCTTGTGTCATATAAGGCTTTTTCCACTAGTGTTATTTTCTTTCAAGTACTTTTCATGTTGGCCTGTTACATGAAAAAGTATACATTAGGCTTCAATTATATAATATTGTAATTAATTATCCTTGGCGTACGCCTACTAGGGATGTCAATGGATGAAGTTTGGAAGCTTCACACGCTTCCATTCGCTTCACCGTATCCATTTGTCACCCACATAATTCGGCATCCGTATCTATCCATCCGTCATTTGCAGATGAATCTGATGGATTAGGTAACTAAAAGGCGGGGTGAAGTTGCTTTTGAAAAATATTTTCGGCAATCTACTTTCAAAGTTAATTATTTTAAACACTAAAGAACAAGAAAATAGTGAAATATAACTTTACAGAAACAATTTACAGCAATTTCAATTTAATATTTACTTTTATTTATCACTTTGAATATTAAATTTAGTAAATAATTATACTTCCTCCGTTTCATTTTACTTGCTACACTTCTCAATTCACGGACTCCTATGCAATTTTTGGAGAAGAGAGGGGTAGAGAGTAAAAAGAAAAGAGACTCATGTGAGAGGAGAGAGATAGAGAGAGTTTATTGCCCAAAAAGGAAGTGTAGCAAGTAATATGAAACTTATACTATATTAAAGTGATGGATGGAGGTTGATGGATGGGATATAGCACAACCCAAATCCGACCTGAGCCGTCAAGAGCTTCACCTATTACCCCTTTTTTCATCCATTTATATATTTTGGGTTTTTATCCGTTTTACAAAATCAAGTGCATCGTGGATAATCGTATAGCCATTTGAAATTATCATATCAATCCCATACTCTGTCTTCTCGAGGCTCTTTATCTCCCATAGAATATAAGAAGCTCACACTTTCCCTCTTCATAAATAATGTAAAAAATAAAGTGAACCCAACTTTCTACACTATTTCTCTAATTTGTCTTAAAGCTTATGTTTACAGTAATGGGGGACTTTTCTATCCAATGGAGAAAGAAGATTGTTTCTTAAAGTTAAGGGTTATTTTGAAAGGATGCTCAATTATCGACCACAATTTTAGAGCAAAAATTATGAGTATAGTGTTACTCTGTATTATTTTCCTTGTTCAACTGATAACTGTGAACTTGTCTAAGGAATCATCTAGTTTAGTTATTAGCCCATACAATACTCTGAATCTCTAGACATAATTTAAGATTTGACTAAACTTATGACTGGTGTCATACACATGTTAACATTTGTTATAAGATTTGTGTATTTCGTTTTTTATTGACTATAATTCTTTTAGTAAAATAACTTGGTTTTGGACCCTTGCAGGTTGCTTGGGAATTTTTTTTTTTACAAATTTAAGATTCTATAAAGATATAAAAGTAGTGACATAATACTCAAGCCTATGAATATGAAAAAAAGATTCATGAGGAAATATGTTATCCACTTTGGTTAAAAAAAATGTATCACTCAACTTATTAAATAAACAATATATTTCATGACATATTGCATTCAACTACTGCTAATAAAATTGAGATCAAAATTTCGGAAATCAAGTTGAAAACTTCCACATTGATACAAATTGTGGTTTACTTAAGGAACAAAATAATATATCGTCATTATTTATATAAAAAAATTAAATACAAAAACATGAGTAACACAAATTTCAATTGAATATGTTTATAAGCTTTTACCATTATCTTGCAATTAATTTATGCAATGAGTTTTCTAACTTTTATTGTTAAGCTAGTTTGGGTTTAAATACATTAAATTTAGTTTTAAACTATTGGGACCACAAATTATGCCTCCCTATTGTAGGCATATATGAAAGTCATGTTGAGGGTGCATACTATGATCATGAAAGTCATGTTGACTGCTGAGGGTGCATGCTATGATCATGAAACCCATGTACATTAATGAAAAATTGAGATACACTACTAAAAATAATCACTTGAGTTATGACTACACCTATTTTACCACTAGCTTTAGTTGTAATACCCCGAATTTTCAATGCGTATTTTATTAGTTATTAAGGATTAATATTATTTCCACTTAAATTTATTTTTCTGATAATTCAGTTTTATTTGATGATTATGTTTATTAAAATGATGATTTCATTTAGTTTTGAATTATTTAACAAGATTATTTAAATAATTTAATTGAAATGTATTTTATTGAAATAAACTAATTATTTATTTTCATTATTTCTAAGTATTCTAATTATTCAATTATCCATCCACATTAGCAAACCCATATAAAGCCCAATGTCAAGTCCATAGCCCATATGGCATTTTTGTTAGCCAACAAAGAAAAAGGAAAAGCCAAAACAAAAACAAAAAAAATAAAGGAAAAAGAAAACAAATACAATAAATAAATAAAAAACCATCTTCTTCTTCCCACCATTCTCCCTCACCCATGAATCAAGCTCGACCACAAAAGTAAAGAAAAATCAGTAGCACCAATTACATGTCAGAGGACTTTGAAAATTAAGCACAAATTCAAACATAACCTCAACTCTTCTGTCCAAAATCCCCAAAATCAGAAAAAAAAAATCTCAACACCATACTTCCTCCATTAATGGAGGTTGACTAAGCTCCACAAATTCAGAAAATTTGCTCTATAAATAGCAACACAAACACATTCAATTGGTCAAGCAACCAACCCTTTCTAAGGTTGCTTCACTTTCTTCCCTTCTTCTCTTCTAATTTCTGATTTTTATTTTTGGAAATTTAAAATAAAATTTTAACCCACCATTAACACCTCCCTCTGTTCCTTTGAACCGCCGGAAACCAAACCGACAAAACCACCTCAGCCACCGGGCCTAATTCCGGCCGACAACCTCTAGCCCAAACACCCTCCCCTTCGCAGCACCCCTGCTGCCGCCCTAATTAGTGCCCAGTCATCACTGAACCATCGAACCACCACCGATCCTCCACCTGAGTCGTCGTCGTGCTTTGCCCAAACCACCAGCCTCCCTCCCTCACTCTTCTTCCCTGCTATGCGTGCCTCCTTTGTTTCTTCCTCCCCTCCCCTACCGTTTCCGTGAAACTGGTTCTTAGAACCAGTGAAACTCCTTTTCCCTTTTTTTTAGTTTTATGAATTTATTTTTAAAAAAACAAAAACAAATGGCTTTCCTAAATTGACTTGCTTTATTACGTTGGTATATTTTGGATTAATTTAGTCTCTTGTAACTTGAAAGTATTTTTTAATTTTCTAAAATAAAGTAAGAAGTATAATAAAGTTAGTTTTCTACGTTTAAATTAATTGTTTAAGTTAATGAAAATTAAGTTGAAGTAATATTTGAGTATTTAAAATGATTTCATAAATAATTTGAAAACCATAAACTTTGATTTATAAACTCTAAAATCATTAAGAATTTCTTTAGGTTATTTGAATTATTTAAATTGTTTATTTTCTATATAAAAAGGGGTTATTTAGGTAATTAACTTAGATCTCGTTAATGTCTATTGTAGACTCCGATTGCGTAGACGAGGAATATCAAGAGTGTTAATCCGTTCGTGAACTTAACGTTTGGGCACGCGTCACGAGGTAATCTCCGATGTCCATCTAAACGTAGATCCTGTTAGTGTAAAACGATTTGATTATGTGATTATAAATTTATACGTATGGATTATTATTATAACGTTATTAACACAATCAATAATAGCAACTTAATCACTAATCTTTTATTCTTGTTATCAACATCGTTTAATATCATTTAGTAATGTTATTATTATTATTATTATTATTATTATTATTATTATTATTATTATTATTATTATTATTATTATTATTAGGGAAATTTTATATGGTGGCCTCCTATTTTTAATTTTTATATTTAGTGGCATGCCAAAAAAAGATTTATACCAAGTGACATCCTACTTTAAGAAATTATTTTAGTGACCATAATCCACTAAAAACGTGGCTAACCACCCAATTAAAGGTGAATTACTAACTTATCCCTAAGCTAATTATCTGTAACACAAAAAAACCCTTCCCCACCCTATTAAAAATCACGCTATTTCAACTTGGCTGTATATGTCGAGCTTCTGCTGAACTTTTATGAAGACAACAATACACTTCAGGATAAAAATACATTTAGATATGCACAAACTTTGTACAATACTTTTTTGCAATCGTCAGATGGGAATTTCAAGTTTGTCTTTGGCCACACTAGTGGAAAAAACATCAAGTGCTCCGGTTAAACACCGTACAAGTGCTTCGTATTTGACCCGTAGCAGACGCCATACGAGCACTTGAGTATTTATCAAGTGCTCCGGTTGAAAATCGGAGCACTAATTAGATTTACAAGTGCTCCGGTTGTCTTAAAAACCGGAGCACTTGTGAAATTTATATGTTTCAAATAAGTCAAGTGCTTCGGTTGTTAGGAAAAAACCGGAGCACTTGACCTTTTTTTTTAAAAAAAAAAATTGTACAACAGCCCACCTTGTAGCAGTAGCACACTAGCCAAACCTGCATATGCAGCACATCAACCTACATCATGCTTCCTCATTCCTCTCACTTTTCACCACCATACTTCCTCATGTCCATCCCTTCAACCATCACGCACACACCTTCCCGTGCCCCTCCCATTTACCACCATAATATACATTCAAACTTAATTTTCTGCTGCATAGAAACTGAACACTTGTTCCATTGTAGAGGTGTTTCAAATACCACTTCTATCAACAGCAAATTCAGTCCATGATTATGTCCCCCGAAACCCTAAGGCCTAAAGTAAGTTATCATTATATAGCAAGATAAAAGCTACAACCATTCAGTTCAAACTAAACCCAAGCAAGCAATAAGGCAATAAGCAATGAACCTAAGCTACAACGATGTATTTAAACAAATAGTAGAGAGAAACATAAAGAGAGTGAAGAGGAAGGGGAGAGGAGTTAGAAGTGTGCATGTGTTATTAAGGACGATGGCACTTGATTCCTTTTTCAGTCCACATTCAATTCAACTGGAGAAAACATAATTTAATCTAGCTTATCCCGCCAGATGACAATCACATTAATAACCAACAAAGATTTAAACTGGTAGAGAACACCCCAGAATCATCTGTACATAGAATAAGCGGATGCTTCTTATTATATAAATCAGCTGACAGATAAACAAATCTATCAGAGGATAAATTGCAGATATCTTTTTTAAGAGCGTATGCTTATGGAAACTGTAGACTAACTTTTGACATTTTTGAATTAAATATACAGCTGGAAAGGAGCCAAACCAAAATGATGAACATCGATGGAGGAAATTGTATTAGTTCTGATGTTTGATGTCAAACATATCTCAACCTGCAAAGATAGAAATGATTCAAGATCATGAATGGGCACAACCGCTTTTAACATATATAAACATTGATAAGCCATAAAAAAAGGAAAAATTGACGTTATGGGGCTCAACTATTGGCCGTTCTCTTTAATAGGTACCAACTATCAATTATCCTGCGTAGGTCCTAATTTTGGGAGGGTCTAGATTTGATCAGACCTTGTAGGTTGCCTGACCTGCTGCAGCAGGTTACTAGTCACATGAAGTCATTAAAGGGGCACGTGATCCCCATTTTCTTTCCTTTTCTCTGCTCATCTCTTTCATGGACTTAATTCACAAAGGGGGAAACAAATTTCTCAAATTTTGCATCGAAGAACTTGTTTTTGGCTTGATTGATTTCTCCTTATTTAATTTATGGTCATTTTCCCCAAATTCAATTGAAGAAAAACACACGATACTCTCACAAAAAAAAAACCCTCCATCTTCATCGTCGTCTTCGTCTGCTGATTTCAGTTTTTTTTTTTTTAATGAAAGAGCATAATTGATGAGGCGTAGCAGGCGGAGGCGGTGGGGTGGTTTGCTGAGGTTGCTGCTGCGACTGATGCTATGGTGATTGTACTTGTGGTGGCACAATTGAAATTTTACACTGAAAGAAAATTTTACACAAATGCTCAAATTTTACACAGAATTCTATAAAATCAAATTCCAATTACATTCCATAATTAATTTGGTGTGAGGTTTAGAATCGCAAATCAGCAACGAAAACAGGGGTGAGGTTTAGAATGGTCGAGGAGAGAGAAAGTGAGGAAGTGGGGGAGTGGAGGAGAGAGAGGGAGGATGCGAGTTTGGTATAGGCAGGTCACAAGTGGTTAAGTTTGGTGTCGAGGTGGTGGCGCATATGGGGGTACTCGAGGGTGGGAGTGGTGGTGGAAGGACGAAAAAAGGGGGGTGAGTGGAGTTGAAACGGGTCATTGTTCTCATTTGGGTGCGTTTTGAATTCGGGTTTTGGAGTAGGAGCTTTTGTATTTCATTTTTGTATCGTCGGTGGGGGTATATGAGACAGAGAGAAGGAGGGGGTGGTCGGTTGGGTGTATATGGCATGAGGGAGGAGAGAGAGAGAGAGAAAGAGGTTGGTTGGGGGTACAATGGAGGAAGGAATATAACGAACAGGAAGAGTGAAAGATGAGAGAGAAGAAAGATTTTAGAAAAAAATAAATAAAATTTATTACCTTTTCATCAGGTCATAGGTCATAGGGGTCCATTAAGAAACACTACCTCCTATAGTTGGGACCTATACAGGATAATCAATAGTTGGTACCTTTAAAAAATGTTCGTCCTTAGTTGGGACCCATAGCGTCAATTTTTCCTAAAAAAAAAAGACCAAAGCCAAAGTTTATCTACTGAATTACTCTAAATGCCTAACAGTATACATATTGCTATATTTTGTCATACATTAAAATCAGTAAGCAAAGATTGTGGTGGAGGCTACAAAGAGACCTAAGATGGCTAACATGTTAGGCACTTAGCCTCACTATTTGTCTGCGTAACTAAATGAAAAAAAAAAAACTCTTGGCATATACCATTCTCCCACTCTTGGATTCCCAGATAGATCAATACCAACCACTCCGACATCTTTCATTTTCAATGCCAACTTAATCTGTAATCATTTTTTTGCAACTTGTCACCTTCCAGAGTAATATGAAGGCAATGGAAGAAAATGATTGGTGTATATGAAAAAAAATTCTATGTAAGATAAATTACAAACTTCTCCGTTTATTTTGCTGAGACAACCACCAAAAAATCAGAGCTAAACCTCATGAAAAAGCAAGATACATACCGTTTCAATTGCAGCTTCAAGCGTCTCACGTCGATCAATGCTGAGGAGAAGTCTAACATATATCTTCTTCCTAGAAATGCCATCACAGTCATTATTCATATAACATGACTTTTTCTTGTTCTCCAAGACAACTCCAGTTGAAGCAAAATCGCATTCAATTCAACTGCAGAAAACATTGGAACTAGAATGAAATGAAGTAACTTTGTTAGAAACAATAGACTGGAAATGCAGAAGAAGATGATTTGGAGGAAATCCATAGATGTTTGTATTAGCAATGCTAGGAAATCATCATTAAGGAGAGTACAACCATAGTCCACAGGCCTTCGAGTGGCTGGACACTCCAACTAAAAACTAAACAAATAAAATAAAATAAATGAATTTTCGCTTAATTTTATCCTAGCTGATAAACTCTATATATAGCCTTCTGACTTCCTTCTAACAAGCTCATTGTCCCCCTTATTTACAGTACCCAAAGTGGCCCTTCCCCTAAAGTAAATGCATTGCAGTATGTCTTTAGAGCGAGGAGGGAGATGAGATTGTTCTCTTATTTATTAGTTCATTCAATTGAATGCAGGCAGGCGCCCTTATTCAAGTTTATACTTAAGGCACAGTACTTTACCCATGGAGGTGTGGAGATGGGACAAGACTTACATACAAAAGTTGCCCAGGTTGCTACTTCTGCTTTTGATGTTCCTTTTAGCTCTGTATTCATATCAGAGACTAGTACACACAAGGTAACAATGCAATAGAAAATGTCTCATTCTAATTTGTACTACCTGACAAGTCATTAACAGTGTGGAAATGATTTTCTAGAGCCATAGAATCCACTTAACTGCATTTTTATTTGTTTATGTTTGCTGCCAAACAGGTTCCAAATTCATCACCCACTGTAGCATCAGCATGTTCTGATATGTATGGTGCTATAGTTCTAGATGCTTGTGAGCAAATAAAAGCAAGGAATGCTTCAAAAATTAATCATCAAAAATTTTAAAAAAATTTGACGAAGGTCTAGACTAGTAGATCAAAGGAATACTTCAAAAATTAATCAAAATACCATGTAATCGGTGATGATGAAATGATTATATTGTTGACAGCGACGAGCTCAACATCGTCCCTCTGGAAGATCACCCTTGTGGCCAAACGTCCGATTCTTCCGAATCCTCCATAAATTCAAAAATCAAGATTAAGCGAGATTAAATCATTAAAAAAAAGATCAAATATGCACCTGTTGTATAGCTCACACTACAAGCTTTTAGTTCCACCATTTTTCACAACGACTATATTATTAATAAACTAAGCTTTGACTAGGCGACTACCATTAGATAATGGTTCTTGAAACTTAGATTATCCTATACCGGATATACCAGCTCCATATGCACTCATTCCAGCTGCAGTGTCACTTGAATTTTGACTTTTGTCCATGTAAAAAACCCTTTTGCTAATCTAAAAAAAGTGACAAATTCAGCAATTATAGTGAAGTTTGACCAATTTAAACATTGAATAGTTATACATTACGATAGAATGAAGTAGTTCTAATCTAAAAAAAGGTGGCAAAGACCTCCTACAGAGGTTAAGAACAATGATATGATACCAAATTGACCATTGTTCATCTCTTTGCACACACAATCATACCATAAAGAAGATGGAAACCACTAATCAAATTGACAAAATCGTTATACAGTGAGCAAGTACTCCAAACAGGTACATATGATATTTGAAACTTAACATGAATCATACAAGCTACTCCTCTCTCCACGCAAAAACCAAGTAAATCTTCACATATACTCGAAATTCCAACTTAACTATGAGACTGCAGCTTTTAGCGAGTGGAGGTGTGCTAATAGAAGTTGAATACACATTCATACAATCCCTAATTTCATAATTCATAAATATAAACAACACCAAACTGATTATGAAAAAAAAAACAGATTTCATTGAAGATGATGATCCCAATCAGACCTGGTTTGGACCTTGAATAATATAATAAAAGTCATATGACATAAAAAAGAGAAGAGCAAAGTGAGATCTGAAGAAAAGGGAAAACGAACCAGTATAATACGAAGGAGGAGAGCTCATCATTTTCGTGTTTCGGCATGCTCCGAAACAGCAACATCGGCACAACAGTCACGCGGTGGCTGGAATGGGAAATCGAGGTGAGAGACAATTTTTGAATCAAGTAAAAACCTAAATTTTTTTTAAAAAAAAATCCCCAAATCTAGAAAACCAAAATAAGAACTAAAATACAACAATAAAACTCGAGCGACATTACCTGGACAGGCATTAGTGGATCGAGAGTGAAGAAGGGAAGAGAGAGAAAGTGAAAAGAGAACAGAGATTATGCAGTTTAGCAAAAAGGCCACCACCTACGACCTGTAAGTTCTTATCCATGGTGGTGGACTAGTTGTGCGAGTCACGAACGAGAATTAGGGTTAGGGTTTCAAATTTTTGATGACATTCTTGAGAGAGGGAAGAGAAAGGATTGAAGAACTAGAGAGAGGGGAGGGGACAATGTACGCGGGTGGTATTAAAAGGTAATTTATGAATACCAACTCTCTAGTGCTTCGGTTAATAAAATCCACCGAAGCACTTGTAATGTAATTTTTTTAATAAAATAAAAAATTGAACCAAGTGCTCCGATTTTAAATTAACCGAAGCACTTGCTAAGTAGCAAAAGCATTTTTTTTCCACTAGTGCCACTAATCAGTTTAGCATAGTTTGAGTTGTACATCAGTTGCTTGAGGTGCTGTTTTGCAGTGTAATTGTGGTTGAATACTTGAATCGTATTTGTTGTTTCTTTTATTAAACCTAAACACCTGTAAGTGGACTATTTGGAATGAGGTGCTGACATGTGTATAGCATTTTGTTATAAAAAGATGTTTAGAAGCAATGGACGTATTTTCTCGATTATGTATCTTTTTATCAGAATGATGTAACAAACAACAAGCTGAGTCTTGAATGAGCGAATGATACTGAATGGGTATGAGTCTAGTGTAGGTTGGGGATTGAAAGTGTCTATATAAAAGTTATATTATGATTAATGACCGCCCCCTTCAGACAGCTTCAGTAGTAGGTAGATGAATTGCTATTTTTTTCATTCTTCAGTTTATGTCTGGCTCCAGTATATGACGTTTCTCTACGTTTTATAAAGTGTGCAGACATATTTCTTAATTGTGGTTTGAAACATGAACTTGTTGTAGACTGTTCTTAGACTTTGTCACCATGAGTTAGTTAGTTGTGGAGGTTTACTAATTATATGGAGTTTGGACTTATGTATAATTTCGCTTTTAAAGAAGGCATTAAAGATTGTATCATTGTTTGAGTGTCTTATAAGTACCTGCATATGTGTTGCACTCAGTAATACTTGTTGATTTTGTCAGTTTGTTCGTTTTCTCACAGCTTAGAGACTTCGTAAAACTCCAGCCTTTATAAAAGTTTAGCACAAGCTCGACACATACAACCAAGTTGAAGTAGCGTGATTTTTAATTGGGTGGGGGAGGTTTTTTTTTTGTGTTAGGATAATTAACTTAGGGGCATATTAGTAACTCACCTTTAATTTGGTGGTTAGCCAGGTTTTAAGTGGATTAGGGTCACCATGTATAATTGCTTAAAGTAGGATGTCACTTGCTACAAATCTTTTTTTTGGCCTGCCACCAAATAGAAAAACTGAAAGTAAGAGTCCACCATGTAGAATTTCCCTTATTATTATTATTTTTATTATTATTATTATCGTTATTCTTACCATTTATCTTATTACTATTACTATGATTATTGTTATCGTTATTATTAATATTGAAGTTATGAGTGAAAGTTGGAAATTATCAAGAACATGTGATAATTGGATGATTATGTGTTAATCAATGCAACCAAGTGACGGTTATAATAATGAATATGAATGGGTTCTCAGATTAAGCTATATATGAATTGAATTCTGGATTTGGAATAAAAGTATTCACTCTTGATTAAATGAATTGACGCATATGTGTACATGTGTTATGTGATGACTTAAATTAAAAGCTATTAATCACTTAAAGTGAAATATCAGAGAGAATTGATGAACAGGTTGCCCTGTATGGGAGGTTCAGCGGCCACCTACATGTTCTCTGGTTACTATGCTGATTTTCTGTTACTTGTCTTCCTTCTATCTTGTTGTGATCCAAGTAGAAGGGGTGTGCACACTAGGGACTCTGTTATTATGGCCATTATGTTATCCGTAGGTGGTTACAGGGGATTGATCCCGGCCTACAATGTTGAAGTAAGTGGTTACAGGGGATTGACCCCGGCTTACTGGCGTTCTCTTTCCTCTCCTTAAATAATTGGATTAATTATGTGATTATTCATTGTATATATATATATGTGTATGTGTGTTATGCTTTCTAACCCTATTAACCTACTATTTTACCATGTGAATTGAGTGTGAAATGAATGATGAACTTTTGATATGTGAATTGAGTATGAAATGAATGAATGGTATATATGAACCATGATTATGTGAATTAGCCTTTATATAAGAATCAATGTGAATTGTGGAAATACCAATGTGAATAACGCAGGTCGCTTATACAATACGTTTATAAGAATTAGTGTGAAATGAATGATGAACTTTTGATATGTGAATTGAGTATGCAATAAATGAATGGTATATATGAACCATGATTATGTGAATTAGCCTTTATATAAGAATCAATGTGAATTGTGGAAATACCAATGTGAATAACGCAGGTCGCTTATGCAATACGTTTATACACGATCTAGAGCAAGGCGACAAGAAAACCAAATGGCCGAAACTCACGAACAAGTTGTAGCACGACTTAGAACTCTCGAGCAACTAGCTCAGAGCTTTGGCTTAGTCCTTCAAAACCAGATCAACAACAACCACCATGGAGACAATCCGCAAGCTGCAATGCCGAAAAAGATTTCCGCTTTGAAACCACCAACCTTTGTTTGGAGGAAGACCCATTACTTCTTGAGAGCTGGGTAAGAGACTTTGAAATGATTTTCACGGCCACGGGTACGCCTGAGGCCCAGACAGTAGACCAAGGAACCTTTTACCTACACAAAGATGCCGATACTTGGTGGGAAAGTGTAGGACCTACTGTTAAAGCTCAAGAGAACTTTAACTGGGATTCATTTAAGGTAGCGATTAAGGCTCGATTCTTCCCCTAGCACATACGTAGACAAAAGTACAATAAGTTTAGTAGGTTCAACCACAGCTATAACATGAGTGTGCAAGAGTACGCCCATAAGTTCAATGAGTATGCCCGATTTTGCCCGACTGTAGTGCCAGATGAAAGAACTAAGGCTCAGAAGTTTGAAGACGGATTTAAGTTTGATCTTCAGATTCGAATGGGAGGTAGCACCTCTACTACTTTCGCGGAGGCATATGCTAAGGCCTCAAACCTAGAGATAATCTTACAACGTGAGAGAGAGGTGCTAAGTAGACACAAAAGGAAGGAACCTGCCGGCAACAACAAAAGTCAAGGGTACGACAAAAGACCCAACAACAATAGTGGGAACAACAGCAATGGAGGGCGCTACAACAATCACAAGAATCAGAGTTATGGACAACAGACCCAACAAGGAAATAAGAACCAAAAGAACTTTGTTTGCAAGAAGTGTGCCAAGAGCCATCCCGGGTTCACTTGTCAGGGTGAAAGGATCAAGTATTTTGAGTGTGGAGAAGTAGGTCACAAATCGTTCAACTGTCCCAAGAAGTAAGCTCAAAATGGACCAAACGGGAACAATGGTAACAATGGAGGTGGAAACATAATTCAAAACTTCAATAATATCCGCCCCAGTTGAGGAAATGCTGCACAGAACGGGAACCAGAACAACCGCTCTTTTGGAGGTGGAAATGGAAACTATGGAAAGAATGGCAATGGAGGCTACACCAATGGAATAATCAATGTCATGAGCCGATTTGAAGCTGACACCGATGCCAATATTGTGACAGGTACATTTCTCGTAAACTCAAACCCTGCTTATGTACTCTTTGATTCCGGAGCGTCTCATTCTTTTATTTTTAGGACTTTTGTTAATAAGCATCCCCTAAACTCTACCCAGTCTTGTCGAGCCAATATAGCAATGCCCACTGGTGAAATTGTTTCTTGTAAATCTCTTTTCCAAAGTATCCCTGTAGTCATAGCTGGTACTGAATTACCGGCCGATCTTATCCTTTTTTACCTAAAAGACTTTGACGTTATCTTGGGAATGGATTGGTTAGCTAAGTATAAAGCCAAATCGAGTGTCATAAACAGAAAATATCTCTTAGAGGACCAAAGGGAAATAGGATATCTTATAAAGGCATAACATTCCAGCCTGACGTCAAAATAATCTCGGCCCTGAACCTTCAAACCTATCTTAGAAAAGGCTACTTAGTCTACCTGTGCCAAGTAAGGGACGTAAGCTTGGAAAACGAGGAGTTGACTCAAATTCCGGTAGTAAAAGAGTTTCCGGATGTATTTCCTGAAGAGCTACCTGGAATGCCGCCAGTAAGAGAAGTGAGCTTTAAGATCGACTTAGCCCCGGGGAGCAGGACCTATCTTTAAGGCTCCGTATCGAATGACACTTGTAGAAATGCAAGAATTGAAGGTGCAGTTGGTTGAAGAATTTTTTTTTTTTTTTTGAAAAAACGCAGGGTAACAGATGGAAAATCCGTTACCATGCAGTTTTCAAAAAAAAAAATCTTTTTCGGTTTTTTTGTTATTTTGTATAATTTTTGTTTTATATAATTTTCGAATATTTTGTGTTTATTTCGGTTTTGATAATTTATGTCAATAGTTAATATTATTTATAATTTTAATTTTAATAGTTACTATGTTAATTTGTGTGAGCATGTGATTATGTTGTAATTAGGATGTTATTATGTTAATGCATGTTAGTATTATTTATTGTTTTAATTTTAGTTAATTAATTTGTTTGAGCATGTTATTATTTTATAAAAATATTTTAATGATATTAGCATATTATTATATTAGTAGCATATTAGTATTATTTATTGTTTTAATTTTAGCTAATTCATTATTAGAATGTCAATAGTTATAAATTAATTTAATTTGTTTGAGCATGTTAATATGTACAAATAATTTTTATTGAAATTAGCATGTGAGTATGTTAATGCATGTTAGTAGCATGTTAATATTATTTGTTGTTTTTATTTTAGTTAAATAATTATTAGAAAGTGAATAGTTATAAATTAAATTAATTAGTTTGAGCATGTTAATATCTTATAATAATATTATGTTAATGCATGTTAGTAGCATGTTAGTATTATTTATTGTTTTAATTCTAGTTAATTAATTATTAGAATGTCAATGGTTATAGATTACTAGTAATTACAATATAATAACATAGAAATTAAATAAATAATAAGTAATTAACATAATTGATAATTAGGGTCTTGAGGGATCGACGCCACGACACACTAGATCTCGTGGTGTTGATACATCGAGTAGGAGGGCAAGGGCTGATGTTCAGGCTAGGACGTTTCCTATTGCTGAGGATGCGCCTGATAGTGCGGGATGGGATACCGCAGACGAGGAGGAGTTAGATAATGTTTTGAGCGGTAGTGATGGAGCTGATGTGGGTGAAGCCTCCTCCCGTGTGCCTGTGAGGAAGGGTTGAGGAGGGAGGTTTGTTTCAGGATCGTTGAGTTCCGGAGGTAGTCGGATGACGAGCAGGACAAGAGCTGCTAGGGATACTTCGTGGTTAGTTACCGAGGCTATGCCTGGGGGACCTTTTGACGGTAGGTTAATTCCTAGTTGGCGGGGTCACGTCGGCGCCGTTATATACCACGATCCGCAGGCTAGTGATGTTTTGTTGTGTCATAACCGTTCCAGTGCCTTTGATGCGTTGATGACTTGGCGTTTCCCGCAGCTGTCGTTGGAGCGCTTGGATAGATCTCGTCTTACCCATCTGCCACATATTATGTTTGGGCACCTCGACTTTCCATTGCTTACATCATTTGTAGAGCTTTGGCAGCCCGGCACGAACACGTTTCACATGCCTTTTGGAGAGATGACGATCATGTTGCATGACGTTTGGCAGATTATACGTGTTCCTGTTGATGGTCGGACTGTGAGTGCTGCTTTGCCGAGTTCTGATTTGTATGTACGGTTTGAGGAGCTCCTCCAGTGTACTCGTGAAGAGTTATTACGGGAAGAGTCACGGGTTTGGAAGAACGGTGGCGTTATCATTCAGCAGATTATTGGTAGATGCAAGGTTGATGGTCGTCCAGCTGATGTGCAGCTTCGCGCATGGATGCACCTTACACTTGGGTGTACGCTCTTCACTGATAAGAGTGGTTCCCGGCTCATGCCCCAGAACATTATTGAGGTGGATGACCTTGATTCAGTACATACTTACTCATGAGGCTCAGCGGCTTTGGCGTACCTATATCGTCAGCTAGAGGTGGCGAGTAGAGCGGCCAGCAAACAGATTGCCGGGTGTCTTACGCTTTTACAATGCTGGATCTACGAGTACTTCCCATGTTTCCGACCTCACCGAGATGGGCTAGCGTTCACTGATCATAAGCCCCGGGCAAAAAAGTGGGATTACCACCTCGTCGGTAAGGAGTTCATCCGACTGGAGTCGATTCGCAGACGCTTGGACACCCTTCAGGTTTCAGAGGTATGAAATTTATTGCATTAATTAAATATATTATTATTATGTTGTCATATATTACTACTACATTAAACTAATCAACTTATTACATTTATCCTATTTCAGGTCATGTGGACGCCATATGGGGATGACCCGGCTGCCATGGTTCCGAGGACGCTGTATGTCGGTTGCATACGTTATCGAGGTATCATTGAGCCGTACAACCCAGATCGTGTACTGCGACAGTTGGGTTATGTTCAGGTCATTCCTTCCCCTCCTCCTCAGCCTGAATTTGCATACTGACCGGGAAATCCGAAGAAGTATGAGGTTCAGTTCTCGATATTAGCAGCAAAGTCTACATGGCAGCGTTTCACGCCATATTCTAGGGGTCTTAATGTATCACAGTTGAGACGTGTTGGTCGTCCAGGAGATTGTTTGAGAGAGTACATGGATTGGTATTGTACATATTCTCATCCTACCCTTATCGATCCAACACTACAAACACCTTCGTTGTTAATTATTGAAACATAACATAACTAACTGACTTTTTGTTGTGGATGGCCCGACATTTTGACGCCACGAGAGCTTTGACGGAGGATCGACACAATGACCAGCGACCCAACACTGCTTCGTCATATGAGATGATGGATGACCTCGCTCGGGATTGGGATGCTGCATTGCGGTTAGATCGGGCACGGGACCCTGATCAGCATGCGCGTGATGATCATATGTACTACCATATATCAGTGTTTTTAGTTGATGTTTTATTTACGCATTTATTATATTGTTATGTACTAGAACTAACGTTTTATACGGATATTATTTAGTTACGTACTACAACTGTGGTTTTATGATGCAACTTTATTATTTGCCTATGAATCATTGCAACTTATTATTTCAGTTTCAATCATGCAACTTATTATTATCCAACAATATATATTAATATCATATCAACTTATACTAATCATTACAAAAAAGTTATTAAATAGAATACATAAAACATTATAATGAATAGATCTAACTATATACTATATACTAAGTAGAGAGTAACTCCTCCCATAAAGCGTGTCTCACACCATACAACTGATCCCAACCATCAACACTATCTTCATGCATGTTATGCCATAAGTTATGAATTGGTGGTACGGGTGATCCGGGAAGTAATTCGAGTCTAATATAATGCTCAAAGGTACCAAGATGTGCCATCCCGAGTTCGTTAGTTGGACCCATTGTGTATTCAAAAGCACGCCAAAGAAGGACAGTGATACACAGATATAAGGTTCCCCCTGGGCCCAGTCCTACCAAAATGACTGCGACATTGAACATCTGGGCAATAGGAAACAAGTCTTGCGAAGTATGCATCCAATGAGCCGTCGATGCTGGCCCCCCACTCCAAGTAATGCGCCTTATTGATGCGTCTACCCGATCAAAGTAAATAAGTGTGTAAACATCCCGATAAGCAGCAATCTCATTTGCCATATTTTGGCGGACAAAACCCCAATGGTCTTCACTCCCTAAAAAACAGTATGCAACAGTTCGAAATCCACAGTTACCGTCCGCCAGGACATTCGTCCATCTAGTAATGAATGGCCCAACAAGCGCAGGAATCCTGCGGAAAAATGGAAATCCACTAGAACAGTCTTCTCATCCACTCTTTCCCGACCTACAACAATCAAATTATTCACCATTAAATTTATCAGTATGTAGCAAATCAAAGTTATAAATAATCAATACATACAATTAACAAACATATTACCTGTAGAAGTTGACATGCTCATAACTAAACCTACAAATCTGCTTCTCTTTGAAGATGAACTAGATGTGTGCTCAAAACCACTCTTCTTTCGTTTTGTACTTGGGTGATTCTTTCGTCGTGGTCTCCCTTTGGGGTTCTCGACAATCTCGGGCTCAAAACCTGAATCACCAGGATTACGCAGATGTTCCTCTAGAACCCGGGTAGTACTCCGCAAGACGGCGAGATCACTACTTTGAACCTGCTCAACCAACTCTAAGAAGTACTGAGAATCATGTGCTGCCTCAGATACAAACTCAGGGTTGTTAACACCATCAACAATGATCAAAGTAGTCCAATAAGGATGTAAGTCTGTCAGGTACAGACTCTCATTCGCCTCCAATCGTCTGTGTACGGCGCATGCACAGGAGATGGCATGTGTGGTTCTCAACGAGCAACCGCAACGCTGATAAACCTCATAGGCCAACTCCCGCATACGATTTTTCTCATGCAGTAAGAGTTCTAAACAGTAATGCGAGACTCGGCAATTTAATTGATACAAAGCCTGAGTCTTGTACAAGATCCCGTGTCGACGCCGACTTTCCTCCAAATCATTCTCAACCTTTTTCACCTGATTTTCTATCTCACTGTGAGCAATAGAAAAGATGGTGTCTAATGCAATTGTGCTACTAAAAACCCAAGACTTCAGTGCAGAGTGTGCACTTTCAACTCGGCTAGTGCACGTGTTCCCAAGATGAAGTACATTGTCCGTCCATGGCACAAACTTCTCTTTGTACACAAGCCAAGTTGTTTCCACGTACTGGATGATTTTAGGCCACTTTCTGTAAACATCTCTTATATTCTCAACCTCGGCCTCATAACTCCTCTCGTCGATTGCGTTGACTATTCGATACCAAGTTCGGCTCACGAATCTCGGACCCGCATCGGTGTTGCCTATGATGTTATTCACTCTAGCCTGCACATCTTTGTTGATATGCCATCTACATAGCAAACGTGCACAGTTAGGAAACACTTCCCGAATCGCTTTCATAAGGCCCAAATAACGGTCATTTATGAGTGTAACATGGACAACATTCACTCCAGTAAGAAACCTAAACTTGTCCAACACCCAATTATAACTATCAGCTGTTTCGTTGGCCATCAAAGCATATCCAACCATAAAGTTCTTCTTACAAGGCGTCATCCCAATGAGCTCTAGAAAAGGCATGTTATATTTGTTGGTTTTATATGTTGCATCCATACCAACAACAAGCGGATAAGTGCGGAGGATATTTGCCGAACGAGGGCGCACCATGAACACCGCAGTCATTGCATATGTCTCCTCGGCTTGCCTAATTCAATGAAGGTAGCGGCTCTCTCGAGCAAGGTGAAGGAAGTGTTGCATCACGTCTCTACCATCCATTGCTTCCCTTCAATCCTTTTCCTTCAGGTTGTAAAAGTGTCTCATATTTGGATGATCATCGGGAAATTTTTCATTAGCAACTTTCATGATACTAGCAGGCCTAATGTGTGACTTTATCATATCGCGAGCGAAAACCTTAGCCGTCGGACTAAGGCGGCTAATGGGTCGGTGGCCCTCACGGTAATGAATGAACTCATAATTGTGCATGCCCATAATCCCTCGCTCTGCTTTGATCACCCATCATGTTCGATCAGGGTACTCCAAAAACTCTATCTTAACTCCCGCTCTACATCCACATGCTTTTGTCTTTGTAGCTACACGTTATGCTACACTAAGATCCCTACCTTCACCCCAATATGGTGCGCCCCGGTTACATTTCATATAAACATATGGTCGACCACTAGGATCGTGTTTATGATTTGACATAATTACCATCACAAACCCGATGTCATGTGCCCTTGTTTTAACCCAATCTTGTAGTTCCTTTTTCTCAGCCCATAGTGTTTCATTATAAAACATGTGATTATAATTTATATAATCGCCGTCAAAATCCGGCAAATAAACCTATAATGTTTAACATTTTACCATTTAGACAACATATAATCAATAATATTAATCACTATTATTTACTTACTTATCGTAACTAATAATCACTATTATTTGTTTACCAATCACAACTATTATTAACTATATATTCAATTTATCAACCTAATAACAAGCATTCATCAATAAATTTTTGCAACGACTATTATAAAATTACTACTTATTATCAAAATAATTACAATAATATGCATACATATTTGAAAAAAAATTCTAAAAATATTAACTAAATATTCATTAACAAAATTAACCGAAACGGATGTACTATTATTCGCTAATTAGAAAATCAATACTACTTATCACGGAATAATTAATATTCAGGATCAAATACACGGTAACGCAATGATTTTCCGTTGCCTCCATGGAGGCAACAGATGAAAAATCCGTTACCATGGTAACGGACTGCTTTTCCGTTCCTCCATCGAGGTAACGAATTTTTCATCCGTTACCTCCATTGGGGTAACGGATTTTTCATCCGTTACCGTGCACTGGTGGCGGAAAAAAAATTTATAAAACTGACCACATTTCGTTCCGGCGGCGTTGCCGGTTCTTTGTCGGACATTTCCGGTGGTGGTAGTTTCGGTAGTGCTCCGGTGGTTCGTCGGTGGTGGACGTGGTGCTCCGGTGGTTGTAGTACCCCGACGGTTTTGGTCAACGTGGTTAGTTGGTTCGTCGGAGGTGGTGCGCCGGTTGTGGTTGTTCGGTGGTGGTGGTCCGGTGGTGGTGTTCGGAAGGTGGTGGTGGTGTTAATGCTTAATGGTACAGAGAGGAATGAAGTTTGATGAGAGTTGAGAGAGTAGAGTGGGGTGAAAGGGGGAGGGGCATGGGGGGTATTTAAAGAAAAAAATATGGACGATTTTAAGTAAAAACGGACGGTAAATAGCGATTGGGTAATCGTATAATAAGCTTGACCAACATCTTGAAGCTTTGACCACTTATAACTACCCTATTTTAATATAAACCCAAAAACTATTCAAATGAAATAAAATCTGTGGGGGTATGTATATTGGATTTGCATAAAGCCGTATATATAGAACAAAAAAGGGAATGAAGCCAAAGATAACATAGATACTTCATAGTACCTAATTACATATATATACGCGAAAGTTGAAGTTGAGGGCAAAAGATGGGAGAAAGTTGGTGGCTTGGTGGGCGTGAGTCAGTGGCGGACCCAGAGGGGTACATGGGGGTACAGGTGTATCCCCAAATTTAAAAAAAAAAAAAAAAATCAGCTTACAAAAAACAAAAAAAAAACACGCTGGAATGATAAAGGGGCACGCCGCACGTTATTCATTCCTCTCTCAAACTCTCACGCTCCTCACTCTCTAACTCTCACGCTCCTCTCTATCCTCTCTGTCTGAAACTCTGAAGTTCTGAACGACACTCAAACCACCGACGGTCGACGGAACCACCGAACCAGCGAGGAGCCGAGGACTTTGCGACCATCATTCGCACTCCGCCGCCTTTAGCTCAAACTTCGAAGTTCGAGCAGTAAGTTCCCGACGGAACCGCCAAACCAGCGAGAACTTCGCGACCGTTGTTCGCACTTCGCTGCCTTTAATTCGAAGTTCAAGCAGTAAGTTCCCGACGGAACCACGAGCACCGAAGTGCCGAACAAGTAAGTTGTTAACTATTAAGTTTTCATATTTTCTTTTGCTTGTGTTTTAATTTCATATTTTCCAACTTTTAAAAGTTTATATATGTTAGATTATTAGATTAATTGATATTTAGTTGTAAATTGTTGAATGTGGACAATGTTAATTAATTAGTTAGAGTTTGCTTGTTGAAATTCGAAATTGAAATTGACAATTAATTTTATGAATTCAATTAGGAAATGACAAATGATAGACCCAAGTCAAGTAAATCCAAGGGAAAGTAAGTTAAGCAACCCGATCTTCGACAATTCTTTTTCAAAAGAATGAGATCCTCGGAAGGTAATTCTTGTTCTTCACCCGCACCTCCCAATGAAAATGTATCGAATGAAGTAATGATTCCCCTTCATTCCCATCAACAAGTGTCCCTCAAAGTCAATAAAATGATATGGAAATGGGTGGTTCAAATAATAATAATGTACCATTAGAGGAGGAAGAAGAATGGTTATATGATGTTGAACTTCTTCCTCATGATCCGGGGAAGAGAATTAACATAATGGATTATCCTCCAAAATAAAGGAATGCGGTGAGGAGAGCATATATTCTTAAAAAACCTTGTCAACCTAAAACTCATAACTTCCCTCGAAGAGAGTGTGGAGGTTTACGTCGTTTTAGCGTTTCTTGGTTTAAGAAATGGGATTGACTTGAATATAGTGTTGAAAAGGATGCGGTATTTTGCTTTGTTTGTTTCTTATTCAAGAATGATATTGAAATTTGTGCGGGGGTGATGAATTTGTTAATGGAGGATTTAGGTCATGAAAAAAAAACCAGATAGATTTGAAAAATTTATGCGGGGGTGATGGATTTGTACGTCAGTAACTTTGTATCCCCGGATTCAAATTCCTGGATCCGCCAGTTGTGAGGATTCGGTCTGCACTGGGAGGTCACACGACATTGTAAGGAAGGGTGAGGAAACCTTCTTCGATTTTGGTACGTTATTGTTTTTTTTTTCAATTATTATATTAGGGAGAAAGTCATTGAGATAGTTATACAATTCTATTCATTAGAATATTTCATGAAAGTTGTTCTAAATTTCATTCTTGTAGCCTGTAGGGTAGGCTTATTCTGTTGGCCGTTTTAATTACTGTATGCCTAAAATGGGAAAGATGCATATGCATGATAGATCCGAATATTAATTATGTGTATCCACTCCCATGAATTTTTTTGGAACGACTGATCAATTCAAATGTAATTTAATTTACTTGATATTAGATAAAGTTAGATATATTGCATTAGGATTTTGGCATCCTTTTGAAAGACTAAGTGTTCATATATATGTTTAGGAATAAAAAAAAAATTAAATGGATCTAGTGCCCACTAACTTAGTGCACATCGGGTTGATAATTGATATAAACTTCATATAATTAGTTTTATAGAGATATATGGAACATATATACAATATAGTTGATTTTATTAATGAAAACATATAGTGAAATTCAGGGCCGTCCCATTCAATCTCGGGGCCCTGTTCCAATCTAAAAAATTGGGCCCCTAATAAAAGAAAAAATACAATTATAATATTTAAATTTTTATTTCAAAAATTTTGGGTTAAACAAGAAACTTAATGAAAAACTAGCAATAATTAAAATATGGAAACAAAAAAATTGGAGGAAAAAGGAATTAATGAAATTTTCAATCAGAGGAAGATGGAAAGTCAAAGAAATTAACTAAATTAAAGAAAGAGGTGAGATAAAAATCAGCTTTCACGGCCCCAATGCTAGTTTCTCATTAAGTTTCTTCTTTAACCCAAAATTTATAAGGCTAGCTTTCCGAAATTTAAAAAGCATTTACTGACGAAAGCATTCACTGACGAAAGCATTCACGACCCCCAATGACATAAATGGAAAGCATTCACTGAAGAAAGAGAAGTACTTCAATATGATATGGGAAACAGTAAAAGAGCAGGAGAGTAAGTTCTTTTCTACATAACAGAAAACAAGCCTGAACTTTATATTTTGGGCCCTCTGTTTCGAGGGCCCTGTGCTATTGGGCTGTTTGCACAGCCTAATAGCCGGCCCTGGTGAAATTATATGCAATATAGTGGAAGATTTCATTTTAATGTTATAACATGTAGGAAGATGTAGGTAGGGATGGCAATGGGTCCAGGACCCTACCCAGACCCACCCAGACCCTACCCTAAAATTAGGGTATGGGTCTTAATTTTTTGGACCCTATGGGTAAGGGTAGGGTGTGGGTCTTGGTCCTATCGGGTAAGGGTCCACTCCTCAAATACCCAGACCCTACCCAAACCCTACCCATAGACCCATCTAAACTAAAATATATATTTTTATTTTTTTAAATTAAAAATATATATATATATATATATATATATATATATATATATATATATATATATATATATATATATATATATATATATAAACATATCCTACCAGCAGACTTCTAATAAAACGAAAACCCTCCTTCAGTTAGGAACCCTAGCCGCAAATCGCAATCACGTAAAAATATATTTATTTATATTTTGATGTATGAGACTTTTGGGATATGCAAAAAATATGTATGGGTATGGAATGTACGTGATATTACGTGTGCTAATTGCAAAATTAATATATGAAATCGTGCTTAACGATTATATATACATGTGAAAATATAAGCGGGTTTATTTTGTGTTGGACCCATTTTAGACCCTAGACCCTACCCAGACCCTATCGGACCCTACGGGTTTGGGTAAGGGTCCTAAAAAAATTTACCCTATGGGTATGGGTAGGGTATGGGTCAATATCCAAAAGTTAGGGTATGGGTAAGGGTCTAGCCTTACCCTACCCAGACCCTACCCATTGCCATCCCTAGATGTAGGTTGTGTAGTATATATCGTGACACGTGCTTTAGCATATAGAAAGAAGTCTTGGATGCACGTAATGCGTACGAAAACATATAGAAAAGTAAATTAATTGTGCAATTGCATCTAAAAACCTTAAATAAGAAGTTTAGAAAGAAAAATAGAAAGATCTGTCTTTGCATTTTGTTTTTTCAAAACATGTTCAGTTTAAATATGTTACTTTTTTCTCCCCTCTTTTGTTTAAATGGAGCAGTTAGTTATCTCCTATATTATTTTCTTTTTTTTTCCTTTTTTTATTTTTTGGTGTCCCTTATGTGTTGCTTATATGATAGAGATGTAGTTTATGTATGATATAGTATGAGCGTCTGAATGATATATTGAGTGTCTGAATGATATACTGGATGGTTCAGAAATCATGTAGTTCTGCATGATATAGTCTGTTTCTAAATGTTTTTTTGGGTTTCTGAACGTTATAAAATGATGTAGTTTTTGCATGATATTTTATGTTTATGAAAGATATAGGGAATTTCTGCATGATATAGTGGGTTTCTTAATGATGTAGTGGATTATTGTTCAGAAATGATACATGCTTTTGACTTGGTGCACAATACTAATGTTAACATGAACTGGGACCACGCAAGTCAGATTGGGTTAGGAAAGTGCATTTATGTCGATTATACAATAAATATAATACCTATAATAACTAAGAATCTTATTATAGTATATATGAAAATCATTTGATGGTACTAATAAACAAGTCGAATCATTCCATAATTTTATATATAATCATATAACTATGTAAGTAGGAATCTTAAGATAATATAAAAAATATTGAAATTATTAATCATACATGATCTATCCAATCATATTTTATTGGGAATAATACGAGATCTACTCGTATTAGAAAGTTTGTATGAAATTAAAGTTTATACTTACCATATTAACTCTATTTTATTATTATGTTTCATGAGTTGATTTTGATTCCTATATGTAGGGGTGTTAACGAGCCGAACCGAGACCGAGTATGGGGTTGCTCGGCTCGGCTTGTAACACTTTGACTCGAACTCGAGTCGAGTATCGAGCTTCCTCGAGTTTTTTCGACTTTAAATTTTCTAGTTCAAGTTCGTCTTAGCTTGAGTTTAAAAACTATATTACATATATTCTATAAATAGTTTTAAACTACTTACTTTGAATTTTTCACAAGTATTGTGCATAATTTAAGTATAACTAGTTTCTATAATATGGAAAATAATATAGCTAAAACATATTTTGATACCGCTCACGAAGTTTATTATGCTCGGCTCTAGAAAATTTCGAGTCAAGCTTGAATATATGTATGCTTTCTTTGTGTGTGTATATATATATTTGCTATGTACTTCATATATTAGGATTTAGGAGGTCAATTAACATAATTGATACAATCTATACTAATATATTAAAAGGTGTTCCTCCCCTCAAAAAAAAAAAAAAAAAAAAGGTGTTCTTAAACAAGGATTTGTGCTACGTGGCGCTATCCCTTAGATTTTTTAGTTCATGTACTTCACATACAACTAAAAAATTAGAAAATGCATGGTATAAGATTTGATCCTATGACTTTAAGTTCGTATACTAAAGTCTTAACCACTAAACCAAGTAATGTTTGATGTTATAATGTTAAAGTAAAATACTAATAAATGATAATTATAATTACCCGGGACATAGTCAGGGCCTAAAAACTAGTTATACAAATATATTAAAAGGCGTGCGTGACAATGTATACACGCCACGTGGCACTTTTGTTACTCCACTAGAATTGTCCAATGTGTACATAAGTCATGTCAATTAACAAAGGAAAAATTAGCTTGCAACAAGATTTGAACACATACCTCTTGCTATTATACATGGCACAATTATAATCTCAACCAACTTTTAATCATACTTTAAGCGTCCACATTATTATATTTTTACCTTTTAAATATTGAGTTTTCCTTAATATATTTTAACAGGAATAGAAAAAATGCATATCAAGTTCGAAAAACAATACCACCGAGGCAACGCCCCGGCCCAAATACTAGTTAATCTTAGACCTTTTAAAAGTTGGAAGATTGGCTACTGTTCATTTGAACAGTGTTCTGAGTCACAAAAGCATGCAAATCACTGTTCATAAGGCTCGGGCAATTTCAGCCCTCCATCTGAGCCGTACAATGTTTTCTTCTCCCTCCTCTTTACTGCGTCTCTCTCCTCTCTCCTCTTTTCTAAGTCTTCCGTCTCTTCGCTCTCCTGTTTCTCTCCGCAGCTTCTTGAGGTACTTCAACATAAAACTCTAGCATACTTTTCCTCAATTTCTAGGGTTTTCCCTTCCTAATTTCAATTCAATTTCAAGTGCATGATGCATATTAGATTTGGACGAATTCCAGTTTCTAATTCATTTTTTTTTGCAATGCAGAAAGATCAACGTGATAGGGTGTTAATTTCTTTCCATTCTCTCTATCTTCACTTCTTTTATTATCTTCTTTCTCTTCATTTTTGTGTGTGTCAGATTTTCTGAAATTTGAGTGTTTATGAAGCTGTATTTTTCTCTCGCTATTCATTTTAGATCAGCGCAGTAATTGGTCACATTGCCTTCTCCCGATTTCAGGAATATTGAGAGACACGTTTTACAGGAGAATCGAACTCTGTCGACGAGATTGGAACTCGAATTTCCCAAATATCGAAGGTATGCTTACGAGTAATTCTTCATATAAGCTTTTAAATTGTCTTTTTTTCACACAAATTTGAGTGAGAAACCAGATTATTCTTCATCCATTTATGAAAAAATGTTTTCTAATCCTTCCATGGGATGATGTAGGAGCGATGTTCTATTCTTCTTCTCGCAAGTCGCAGCTTTTTCTGCCATGATAGCATTATGCAAGTAAGAAAACCTTGTCGATTTTGATTTTTCAAAGGCCTGATAATTCATGTTTTAGGGTTTCATTTAAGTTGAAAATGGGTAATTTGATTCTGTATACTTCAGCCTCTCGCACAGCAATCGAAAAAACACCTTCCTTTCATCAATTCATGTCTCCTCCCAAATTTTCACTTCAATGTCTATTTTCACTTTTGCTTTGTGAACCTATATAGGGACATCAATAAAGAAATGTAACTATACAATCAATCAATTAAGTCAAAAATTGGATTTAGGGTGTTCTTTATAAATTGGTAACTACAAGCGTTAGTAGACATGTTTTGTTTGGATTAGTTTGGCCTGATTTTTGCTCCAGTTTATAAATTTTGCAATTTGGGCTTTACTGCACCTTGAGTTTCTGCAGTAAACTGATATATAGTGAAATATGAACGATGTGCTTTGTAACGCAATATTTTTCTGCTCTGGGGTTTGTTTTAAAGGTCTTAAAAGTTTAAATTTTGTTTGAAGTATCATAGAAACCACGAGATATGTCTGGGATATTTGATCTAGACTTTCTATATTGAGATGCTATGAAGTCTTGACCTTTCTATAGTGAAACGCTAGGTGATCAATAACAGAGATCAGGTTATTCTAGAGGAATCCTAGGTGTGGCATGCAATATATGTTTGTTTGGCTAAACGGGTCAGGAACAACATTTTGGACTCCATTTTCTTTGTTCTGGGTATTACGAATTGCTTATTTTGTACTTAGTGATTTCATGGATTATCGAAAACTCTGCTATGTTTGAGGTGATGGCGATTTTTTTTGGTTAGGTTATGATCATAGGCTTCCTGCATTAGTCGCACTTCTGTTGGATTTTTGAATTCTTCAATATGAATTTTATGATTATCATTGTTTCCTAAGGAATAGCATAAGGGAGTATTTGATTAATTGGTTGCGTTTCGGATGGATGCTAAGTTTCAAGGATGAGAGATTTCTAGCAATACCTAGAACTTAAGTCCAAGGATTACGGAGTTTACTAGGCATGATTATTTTGTTCATGTCTTTGTGTCCTTGAATTCGTTTTTCATGGCTGAAACTGGAGAAGTGTGTGGCATAATAGCTTAGTTACCTTGATTGCTGAAACTAAAACTTATTCTTGTAGAATTTCCTCTTATCATTCTTGTAAAAGTTCTGTAAATTCAAAATTTGTGGAGCTCTGAAAGATTACTCTCAATCGATTAAGCTGAAATGATACGGTAATTTTCTTGCTATTTTGTCTAACTTGAAATATGTTGTTTGTTTCAGTAGTTATTTATCATTTGTGATTTCGCATGGAATTAGTGGTGGAGATATTAAAAAAAGCTTCAAGATACTGGTTTTTATACTTGTAATGGCTTGATAATGCAAACAAAGAAGGTATCCAACAATTTCAGCTTCAATTTGAATTTTCAAAGGTTTCATTTTTTCTTAATTTGACATTGATTTTTCTTTGAAGAGTTTGACTGGAACTAAAGGATTGAGCCAGGCCAAAGTTGATAAGATATGTGAAGCTGCCGAGAAGATTGTGGTAAGCTCCCTGCGATCTAATTTCTCAATTACATAGTTATGAAAATAATCAACTACGCGAGTTTGTGCTCTCTGTTTTTTCCAGCAGAATTTTGGCTACTTAACTGAAGTGATGGTCTCCCAAAGTAATATCAGTTAATGATTATTGAAAAATTCGTATTTTCTCGGTTGTCTCTTGTGTCACTATATTTTTTTAAATCATCAGATTGTATGATATATGGTGGTTTTTTTGTGTTGCCTACTCGTGGATGTTGATTGTTGCCTTCTTCTCCTTGGATATCAAATGGAGGAAAATGGAGGGAAGGGAAGGGAAATGGAGAGATGGATTTTCGTCCATTTGGATATCAAATGAGGAGGGAAGGGAATTGGTGGGAAAGGATAAATTCTTCCATATTTTGTGAGAAACAAAGCTCTCCAACCACTCCATATTTGCAGAGCATAGTGAGAAATGAGGAGCAACGAGGTAAATAAGTAACTTGCATTTTTTTTGTAAGGAGGGAGTCTATTATGGCTTTGTTTTGTCATTGAGTGATGATATATCTCTTTCTTCTTCTTTCCACTCTCTTCTCTATAAATTTTTAGAATTTTAGCTATACCCAAAGAATAAGTTGAAATAGAAATTAGAGCTACAAACCAAAGATAGGAAATAATTATTGTGATTTTTCCTATTATTCAAAGCACAATACTCAAATAGTCATGTGATTTGTGATTATATTATTTGTTGTCTTAGAATATCCAAAAAGGTTTCTTTTTTCTTTCCCTTTATTTTGGTTTTTCTCTCTTATCCTCTCGAATTTGTGATATTTTTAGTTATATTGTGATTTTCCTGAAATTTATTGATATTCCATTCTAAAAATCACGCTGAGGAATTATATTGTTGTGTGGGTTTATTGCTTATTGCACATTTGTTTCATCTAACTACTTTGCAAATTCAGGAGATTAGCTAATTTGATCACATTTTAAATTTTTGCAAAATAGAAGTTATTGGATCTCAACAGTAGTGCGGTACAATTTGCTAAATCCTATTCAATGAGAGGAACAAAATGTTATCATTTTACCTAGGTTTGTTGCTAGGTTCGCTCTGAATCTGTAGAAACTGTGTTTGGATCAATGGCATCATGCTAGGGATACTTGTATTATGAGCTACAAATGAAAGCAATATTATTTTTTCTGAAATCAGTATATGCTCAAGCTCTTGCGTACCACTTGTGGTTGAGGTTAGAGCTTCAATTGTTAAAATTCAAAAAACATCCATTTTAGCTGACTTTTAGTTGTATACATTTTATTTATCTTATGTTATATCAATGTGCTGTATTAGGCTATATTCTAGCTCATGGACCGATATTTAAAGCATTTGTGAGTTTCATGAGACTTAAATTGAGCATATCCAACTTGTTCATACTTCATTGTTGTCAAGATTACTTTAATATTGAGAATATAATTTTCTCAGTTTGGTTTTAGTTAGGAGAGTCACATCTCTATATTAGTGATTTGGGGGTGTTAACTCTGCACTTCTTGCTTTGGTGTTTATGGGAGGCTTAGCACCAAAAAAAAATGCATGTGGGATGATGGCAAATGACAATGTAAGCATGATTACACTGGGTATTGAATGTGCTAAGGTTTTCTTCTTTACTACTATGAACCTTTTGGGATTAAGGCTTTAATATTGTTGTCTTTCAATAATAATAACCTGTGTGGCTGTGTTAAATCGATGTAACTCCATATCTTTCTAATCGCAGATCTTTATATACTTTTGGAGATGAGTAAGGAAGTAGTGGCAGGTTAAAACTGAAGGTTCCAGAGCCCCATTCGAAGATTTAGGAGCAATAACAACAAACAATAACCTCAACAGAAGTAACATCTATTTATTGTTGCTGAAGCAGTTTCAGGTTACAGCTTTGCATTGTTGATCTCTCTTTTTTTTTATCTCTTGAGTATTAGAATATGGTATTTATGCTGTTTGTTGTTGCTTCCAGGCTATCCAGAGGTTAGGAGATGTGTTATACCATTTCTGCGGAGGTATGCTTATGCATCTCTAACTCCACACGAGCTTGGTCTCACAACTAATGCATTGTTATTTTAGTTAGATTGTAGTTTTTCTTTGTATATATATCCTCACTTTACCTAATGCATTAAAGACTTAGAGATAAGGATTCCTAAGAGAGGAAAGAGGGGAGAGAGAGCAAGATGTACACTTTTCGGATGGTAATTCAATTTTATTTTTTCATAGACCGTACATAAAAAGTGAAAGAGGAAAGGATGTTGGGAAGAGTTTAAGGGGGATAAGGAAGGGAGGGAGGTAAGGGTAAGGACATGAAGATCATTAATGTATATCGCAATAGCTGCTCCTGAAATGTATCATAGACTGATAATACTGTAAATCTTTTACCCACAACAAACGTGATGAAATCACAGATATATTCCAAAAGGAGTTCGTCGTGTGCTCTTTTAAAACTCCAAACACAAACTGGTAAAACTGATACCTACTATTATTCATACTGGTGTATGTGATCATCCATTAGCTCCTATTCTTGAACATTTAGCATCAATTCATGAATACATTTTTCAATAGCCATAACTTTTAGTGACAGGAAATGAGTCACTCCACCAGAATTAGAAATTTGGGTGGTTATGATATAAAATTTGTATGGTTGGATCTACCAGCATCAGATGTGATTGTAGGAGGTCTCTGGATTACGATCTCAGAGAACTAATTCATCCTAAGGTAAGCTAAATTTGTAGTTGACAGTTCGGAGATATTTTTTACCCCTATCTTTCTTTTCTTTTCAGGGGGTGGGGAGGGGTCTGTGCAGTAGCTCTTCTCTTGAGCGTCATTTTTTTATGTGTCATGCAATGTTCAGATGTTAATGATCTGGTTTTGGGTTGTCTTGAATTCTCAAACTTACTGTTGCTTGATTTGGATCCTTGCATGATTTCAGATTTCAGCCCAAAAATTACAGTATGGCTTGAAAAATTTATTCAGCCTTGAGTGAAAGACTGAAAGAGAGATGAGACAAAAAGAACCACGATAATGAACGTCGGTGAAGATGTAGAGGAGCTGGTGGAAAAATAGAGGAGAGAGACTTGAGTGAAGCCGAGGAACTTAGGTTTTAACCAAATTATCTGCACTACGACATCAATGGGGTCAGCACAAGCTTTCTATTTGAGAAGAGGATAAATCACTTAACTCTGACCAATTGATGTGTTGTAACTTGTAAGTGTAACCAGATTTGGTTTCACACTCCATTCCAGACAAGAATTTTTGCTCTTGTTTTTGGTGGTGTTTTCCTTCCCCACACTGAACTAGTACAAAACTATCACCTTCATAGTTCTGCTGTGACTTCAGAACAACACTTTTATGTTCATGATTTTGGAGTTTGTACCTGCCACTGACATTGTACGTATATGGGTAATGTGGTGAAGTGAGATATGAACAAAATGATGTAAAAGGTCACTTCAGTTCAATTAAATGAACTTACTACTTTGTTGATAGATGTATCATATTGACTTTTAAATTATTTGGAATTCAACTTAAATTTAAGTTTGACCATATTTAATTACTATGGTGTATAGATAAATGTCATTATCTGAAATATTGGGGGGTTAATGCAATGTATACTTTCAAAATAAGATTATATATTATTTTTAATAATATATAATCAAAGATGTTGACGGTCAAAGTTGTGCATCGACAAATGTGCTTAGTAATATGATGCATCTATTTACAAACAGTGGTTGTATATATATTGACGATTATGAGAAGTTAGAGCTAAATATTTGTGTTGCGAAAGAAAATGGACGTGCAACTTATGTTATATTCTTGAATTAGTTAAAACTTACAACGTAAACAGATAGCTCTAACTATGGAGCTAGAATATTTGTCATGGGTCCTAAAAGGATTGATACTGGCTTTCAAAGGCTTGTATAGATTTATACGAGTTCCATGAGAATAATCCTTACATAAGACATGAGAATAGTTTCTTGTATTACTTTTTAACCAATCAATACTCTATTTTGGATATAGTGTAACCATTTTTTCCTTGTGGAGCTAATATTTCAAAGAGAATACATTTTTAAGAAAAAAAATACGATGAAAATACAGTTTCTCTACTATGCGCCTTTTTTTGCCCTGGTCATTGTTTAATAATAACTAAGTTAATAGGTACTTATTAAGCTACATACACTATATAAAATCGACATGGTGGAGCAAGTACGTGGTATACAAAAGCCTAAGCAAGTATCTCATTGATTTTGCTTTTGCTATATTAGGAGGCGGAAAGTGATGGTTGTGAATCATGGTGTGGGCCGAGATTTAAAATCTTTCAAAAAGTGGGAGTCACAATAAATGATATGCTTGAGATAGCATGTTTTGCTATAATCTAAAATATCATTAGTCCTATGTTTGGTCATTTAAATTTAGAGGTATTATTAGTGTATGTAGAGGACTACATAAATATTTTCACCCAATCGAGTATACATCAGTGGATCTTAAGCCGAATTAGTGCTTACTTACATATTGTATTGTTTCATATGATTTTTTTTAATTAAGGCTATTGTTGATCGAATCTACGATGTAAGTAGTTCTAAGGTGTTATGTAATGTGTTGGAATTTTAGATTTCTTAGGAAATACTTCCTCTGTTTTTTGAGTTGCAACATTTGCTTTTTCGCATTTACCGAGACACTTATTTGAACGTTAATATCTCATATTGGGTGCAAGTAATAATTATAAAAATTTAATTTTTGGAATCATCGCATTGAGAGGAATCTAACAAGATTCCACTTGACTATGTTTTTTCTTATATAATGGTGTGAGATTACTTAACAAAGTTGGTTGATGAATAGTGCCAAAAAGCAAATGTTGCAACTAAAAAAAACAGAGGTAGTATTTGTTAGTGTCGTCTGCCTTTCTATTATCAATGAAACCCTATTTCTATAAAAAAAAAAAAAAAAAACTTAACCTACAATTTTATCACATCAAATTTTCCCATTAGAGAATTGGCACTCAACTAATACAAAGAGATTATTCACTCTTTTTATTACGATGTTTTGGCTACTGTGCGCGTAGTGCAAGCTAACTAGATCTATTCTAATTCGAATATTGCAAATATACCATTTTGGGGTGCCGCGCGCGTAGGCGCGCGGTGCAACAACTAGTATATTAATGGCCGTGAAATAAGACCATCCTCCACGTACAGTCTAATTTTTTTATGGACCCCACTCCATATCATTCTCATACATTTAAATATATATATGGTCATTATAAGTTCACAACCTACAACCTCGAGGCTCAAGTACAGAGATCCACAGGCCCGACCCTAGGGGTTGTTTTGAGGGGCAACTGCCCAGGGCCCATCAATATCAGGGGCCTAATTTTAATTTAAAACTTGTAATAAAGGTAAGAAACAACAACCATAGTCAACAAAATGGAGCTTGGCTTGGTGGTTTGCTTTACACTTGTTAGTCTAGAAGACAAGGGTTCAAATCCCATAAGGATAGAAAGTTTGCTTTTCTATTTTTTTGTGCAATGGTTTGCTTTTTTATATTAAACTTCTTTTTACATTTTTTTATCTACATTTTTTCTTTTTATACCCTCTATCCCACAATGTTTTTTTACACTTTTTTATTTTTATTACTTACCCTTTGCAATTTTATTTTTGGATACAACCCATTATTATTTTAATCTTTTTTTTCCTAAACAAACATGAACCACCGTTCTCTCTTCTCCAAGTAAAATAACCACTTTGCTATCTCTCATACCTACCTTTACTTTAATAAAATAACAATTGATACTAATCATTTGAAGTTATGTATCTTTATAGGTGTAAGAAGTGATTTTAGACGAAGGAAGTAATTCATTTTACAAGTTCCCATTATTCATTTTAACATATTTCCCATTTTGACTTTAATACTATTTAGATATATGACTTTCACAATTTATTTTGATGTGTGCTTAAGAAAATACATAGTGTCCTTCAAAAAAAAAAAAAAAAAAAAAAGAAAATACATAGTGTACTTATTTTGTCGTGTAACTGTCAAAGGAAGTACTAATTAGTTGCGAAAATTTTGTTTGCCACAATATATAAGAGGCCTTGAGATTTAGTTTCGCCCCGAGCCTATAAAATGTCAGGAACGGCCCTGGAGATCCACTACAAGAAAATGTCATTAAGCAACCAAATTTAGCCACTAATCCAATATAAATCTACAGTTCTCATCTCTCAACAAAATATAAGAAATGTCTATATAATAAGAAAGAAAAATTGAAAACAAAAGATTCAATCATCAATGTGTATTAATTCAGCTTGTCTCCTGTCGGTCTATAAGAATGGTCATCACAAAATAATCGTATTTCCAACCAATCTACATTATGAGAAATACAAATCTATACTAATATAGTAAAAGGCGTTCCTAAACAAGGAACGGTGCCACGTGGCGCTCTCCCTAATGGCATTTTACTCCATGTAATGGACATACTATAAAAAAAATTAGAAGTTGCATGCTATAGGATTCGATCCCATGACTTCAAGTTGATATACTAAAGTCTTAACCACTAAACCAAGTGTTATTTAGTGTTATTATTTTAATGTATAATATTAATAAATGAAAATTTTCTCTACTCGGGGCATAGCCCGGGCCTAATAACTAGTTGTGTAATTAAAAAGTTCTGCAGTCATACAAATTTTGTAAACTGGTACCACTTTTTTTTTGGTTTTTTTTTTTTTTTTTTTTTTTTTTTTTGCAATAAGGATAACAGACAAGAAACAGTACTATTACAACTTATCCTTTCTTGCATTTGCAGCAAGACTAGCTACTTCTCGCACCTGACCTCTAGTAATCTTACAACACTCAAAATACAAAAATTTTTTACATAATGCTTTAATATCTAATACAATTCCAGCGATATCACACAACACCTTATCAGCTACAATGACATAGAAAAGTTGCTTGGAAGCAGTTAACATCCTAATATGACGGCAACCTCTAGTCTCAGCTTCCTGTAATCCTCTGAGGAACGCATAACCCTCTGCTTGCAATGAAGACGTAGCAAAAATTTTTGCATTCCCGTGGAAATGAACAGTTTCACCCAACCCAATCCAGGCAATACCAGCTAACCACTTGGTCCTTCCAGTCGCTTTCCATATCGCACCAACTTAAACTGTACACACTTCACCTTGCAACTGGCCATATCTATAGCAATCCTCTTCCCATCCCATACTACTACCATGCCGACTCTGCAACTTCTCCTTTACTAGCCTTCTCTTCTGCGCACCCTTTAATTCTCTCCCAACTGTTTTCAAAATATCAAGTGGGTCAACTTCCTGATCACAGAACACCACCTTATTCCGGTACTTCCAGATTGACCACAGAATAGCTGCAAGCACGCACCTCCGGTACCCATCTTTACCATCACTTTTCCAGAAATAGTGGAACATATTTTTTACCCATTCTGCAATTGGAATCATGGAATCATGATCCACCCTAAGGCCTAGCACAGATGCAAACCAAACATGCTTACTAATCTCACAATCACGAAATAGATGAGCATCTGTCTCTGGCATCCCATGACACAAGTAACAACATTACTAGTCCCAAAACCTCTTTTATTCAAATTTGCACATGTAGCTAAAGCCTGTTGGATCAGTCTCCATAAAAATAGTTTCCACTTAGGCGGTATTTCCAACTTCCAGAAGTTATTCCAAAACATACGTTCCCTAGGATGCACTTTCCCTCCATACACCTGATCCATCAGAAATGCATAAACATCCATTGTTTTAAGGGTATTAACAGAAGAAGCGGGGGCCCAAACATACTTATCATCGACACTTGCTTGAGGAATATAAGTTGCCAAAATTCTTTGGGCTGAATCCTTTTCAAAACATCTCCACACAAGTCTTGCATTCCATTTTTTCCTTCCAGTCAACATCAAATCATTTACCATACTAACTCCCTGCTGAGATAGAATGACTCCTTGCTTCAACTTCAATGCACTACCACTCACCCATTTGTCATTCAGAACATGCACCCTGGATCCATTCCCAATCATCCTACAAACCCCTCCTTACAGCACTTTACCGCATTGACCATACCTCTGAAACCCCATGATGCAACCGATAACGTTTTATCAGCCATAGCACACACAACAGGTGAATCACCATATTTTGCTGTATAAACTTGAGCAACTAAAAGATCTGGGTTATTATGAATACGGATCGCTTGCTTAACCAAGAAAGCCCTATTTAACCAGTAAACATTCCTCACCCCCAATCCTCCCATCCCCTTAGGCATCTCAATGATCTCTCTTTTCTTCCAGTGAATTGGACGGATACCCGTTGAAGATGTCCACAGAAATGCCGCAAATAAAGCATTCATTTTATCCACCACATATTTAGGAAGCAAAAAAATCGACAACACATGCTGACTTAATGAAGCCAATACACTATTAATCAACAAAACTCGTCCAGCATGAGACAACACTATATTCTTCCAACTCCCAAATTTTCTACGAACTTTATCCAATAAACCCAAGAACTTGGTAGAACTTTTTCCATCTATCTCTATATTGCAACCCAAATATCGTCCTAACTCTTCTGCAGACGGAGTACCCACCACATCACGTAAATGACTCCTAACACTTGGAGGGGTATTCAGACTAAACTTAATTAATGACTTCTTGTAATTAATAACCTCACCCGAAATTGCACTAAATCTACGCAAGATCTCCCGAACCGCATGACAAGAACTGACATTAGTTTTAAAAAACAATAATGAATCATCAGCAAAAAATAAGTGCGAGATTGACGGTGCAAAACGTGACACTTTAATTCCCTGCAACATCCCCGACTCTTCTGCTCTTCTAATAAATCTTGACAAAATCTCCATAACAAGGATAAATAGATATGGTGACATCGGATCCCCTTGCCTTAGGCCACATGATGGCACAAACTTTTAAGAGGGTTCCCCATTTATCAAAATGGCATACGACACTGTGGTGACACATTGCATAATCCAGTTCCTGCATTTTTCCAGGAAATTCATCTTCATAAGCAACCAAGCCAAAAACCTCCAATTTACCTTATCATATGCCTTGTACATATCAATTTTCATAGCGGCACAATAGTTCTTCCCACGTTTTTGTCTATTAATTTTCATCATCACCTCATGAGCAATCAAACAGTTATCTGCTAACAATCTGCCGGCTACAAAGGCATTTTGCATAGGCCCAACAATCTCCTTAAGTATTGGCTTTAGCCTATTCGTGATAACCTTTGAAATGATTTTATAAATCACATTACACAAACTAATAGGCCTGAATTGAGTAGCTTCCTCTAGTCTCTCCACTTTTGGAATCAGACAAATATGCGTATAATTCCATTCTCTCAAAATATATCCTTAATCAAAAAATTATTTGACTGCCTCAAACACTTCATTACCAATTCTCGGCCAATACTTATGATAATATATAGCAGGAAGACCATCTGGCCCTAGTGATTTCAGCCCAGAGATTTAAAAAATTGCATTATCAAGCTCTGCCCTACTCACATCTTTCTGTAAGTTATTAACATGATGTTCATGTAAGACCGGAATTAACTCATCATCTATATCAGGAACCTGCCATTCATCACTTCTATTCTGATTAGATTCAAAAATACCTTTGAAGTGATCAACAACAATTTGTTTAATGTCTTCCTTACTCGACTTCCAAGTTCCAGCACAATCTTTGAGCATTAAAATCTCATTTCTCCTTTTCCGTGTCTTTGCTTTCCTAAAAAACCACCTAGTATTCGTGTCTTCCAACAACAAATGTTTACCCTTTGCACGCTGCTTCCAGTATTCCATCTGTAATCTAACTCTTTGCATTTCGTCCATTCGAATCTTATCTTCTTTATCCCCAAATTCCTGACCATTAGGAATTTCTTCACTTAAAACCTTCTGAGAAAGCTCACATGTTTCCATTATATCATCCCAAATCATGTTATGTTGCCTCTGAAAATTTTTACACCATTTAAACAACTGAAATCGTATATTGGCACATTTTCTTACCACCCTAAACATAGGTGATCCCACTATCTTCTCATCTCAATTCTTGTCAACTAACGACATAACCTCCTGAAAATCTAAGCACCACGATTCAATTCGAATGGGACGCCTTCTCTTGACTCTCCCCGGGTCAGTCTATAATAGAATCGGACTATGATCTGAAATTAGGATCTGGTACCACTTTTAAATTTCCTCTATTTTCTTAATTTAATAATGTATTCTGAATGCCTGCGTATGTTACATAACCAAATCCACTTGCTAATTTTGCTATCTCTAGTAACCTATTCTTTTGTCAATGGCTACTCTCTCAAATAAATCGACCTTTCAGCTTGGATTTGATTTCTTACCTATAAGAAAATTAAGCGATGGTGATAATATCTCCTTGATTACGTTTGTGCTTAGCTAAGTTTAACGACCAACTTATATATATAGTAATATTTTGACCAAATCATTTTCCATCAATGCGTTTAGACTTTAAGTGCTATATTAGACTTCATATTTTGAAATTTTCTATGAATAAAATTGACGTTTGGAAGAGAGACATTATGTGACTATTATCAGTATCCAGGATCAACAAGCTAATTGCATAACCCAAACTTTATACTAACTTGTCTTTGCTATTAGTAGAGCAAACGAAAAAAATATATATAGAAGGTGCAAGTGTAAATATGTCAAGATCCGAACCAACTGTGCACTTATAATATAAACAAACTAGCTTTCTAAGCACGCGATGCGTGCGACGACAATTTTTTCATTGTGATATTTCGTAATATCGAGTAGTTAGTTTTACATGCATCGACAACTCATTATAGTATTTTAAGTTGATAGTTTTTTCAATAAAAGGCTCTGTTTTGTTCAACTTATTATAAGTTATTTTCAGCAAAAATAAGTTCAAATCAGTTCATATAAGCATAAGTAGCACTATATGCACGCGATGCATGCGACAGTATATTAATATTAATAGTAACATCAAAATGTGTTAAAAAACTAACTTAAGAGTAATATTTATGGTGAATATTGATGAGCGTTATGATTTTTTATTTGCATTGCTATAGTGTAAAGAGTAATGTTTTCCAGAAAGGACTATGTCGATGTAGTACATGTTATCTTGTATTTGGTAGATAATTCAACAACTCTCCTTTTAAACAATGATCTATGTTATGTTTTTTTATTTATTTAAAATACATATACTTTATAGGCATATTTTATGCGTAGTAGTTCAATTTAATTTCACTGGGTAATTAAGGTTTTTAGGCATACTATGGTGAGTAATGCTTTAATAAAAAAAAAAATTAAAAATTGATATTATCTGATGATGTATGTTTATCTCTTTAGTTATTTATTATCCCAACTGATTGTGAGCCCCAAAAAAATAAAATAAAAATGAATATTCTCTAAAGTTTCTTAATTCTTTTATGGTTTGTTAATGCATGTACGTTATTTGAAATTTTTATTGCAATTGAGAGTTTAGATAATAATAATCTCTGTTAAATCTTTGCTTTTATAATTGTTTACAAATTGATTTTAGTCATCAGTTTATATTTTCAATTGTGAGTTTCCTCTTTTTCCACATTTTTATGTAATTCTTTTTGGTAATGTAGAACTTTCCTTATACCCATATTTGTAAATGAAGAAAGAATTAAGAAAATATTTTCTTTATTATTTTGTGAGATTAAGGGTATATAAGTCTTTTCAAAAGGAGACAACATAGCTCCCCCCCTTGGCTTATATAATAGAGATAGTACATTAATGGAAAGTAAATCAAGAACCATCAATAATGGAAAGTAAGATCCAAGTCAAATAAGTACTTCATCTATTATAAAATAAGTGAAACACTTCTATTAAAGAACTCACATAAAAGAGACAAGTGTTTCACACTTTCACTTATTTCAAAACGGAAGAAGTATTAATTTTGCCCTTATATAGGCTAAGCTAAAATTGTATTCAAACTTAAACATACAATTAGCAAGAAAAGAGAATACAGGAACAACCAAAGAGAACGGAGGGAGCAGTATTTTGAATTATTTAGGAAAATTAACAGTCACTTTAGTCTTTACATAAGAAATCTTTTTAGGATATTTTGGATCCAGTACGAGTATATTATCGGTTTTTTCACTAGGTACCCCCAAGTTTTCAAAAAATTCACCATATACCCTCGCTCATTTTAAAGTTCACTAAATACCCCTCAGTTTCACGCAAATAACACAACATGTCATTAATGTCTAACGGTCCCTAAGTACAACAAAAAAAAAGAAAACAACTTACCCTTTGAAATTGAACTCCAACAAGATACGTTAGCCCTCATCTTCGCGCGACGCCAAGAAAAAGACTAGCAGCCAGCCATAGATGCTCCTCCTCCTCGCGCGTCACTGATGAGTGACGACCAGTCCTGCGCGATGCCGCCGACAACCCAACATACCCCGTCTCCCCACGCTAACGACCCCCCACCCTCCCCCTCACTTGCACCTTAATTAGGACCCCCACCCTCACCGTCGGCTAGCGCTTTCCTTTTTAATATTTCATTATTTCTTGTTCACTTGTGACTCTCCAAAGTCATAGTTCCGCGTGAGAGATGCAAATTAGTCAAGCTGCAACATTAACAACTAATTACAATTCGGGTCTAAGATTTTGCTGATTAGCTGAAGTAGGAAACACAACTTTGTATATATATATATATATATATATATATATATATTTGGGGCCTCTTTCGGGAACCCGTGGTAAGATGAATTTCCTCTGTGCTGCCCTCACACAGGGCCACACACCCAGAGGCCCAACGAGTCCCAAACCCCCCTCCCCCCAACAATATTGAAATTTTGCTTCCACCAAGATTTGAACCTTGGTCTCCCATATTGAAGATAGGAAGCCATACCATTGCACCCAAGGGTCCTTGATAACACAACTTAATATATAGAATGATCATTAGATTAACTTGTTATGTTCCCTTAAGTGTTTCGTAGAATGGTCCCTTGCATAATAGAATGGTGCTCTAGGAAATAGTGGATATAGTTTGTTATGTTCCCTTAAAGTATTAGAGTTCTATTCGATTAAGTATTTCCTAGTTCTATTTTCTTTTTTTTTGCTAAGTAAAAATTATATTCACACCAAAAAACAATAGAACCTAAAAAGTCAAGCTAGAGTAAAACAACCCAATTAGGTTGGACCCTTTCCTCAAGCAAGACTAACAACAACTTAATTACAAGCTCATAGAAACAAAAATGACACTGCAGCTAAAACCTCCTAATGAAGATTATCAAACCATAATCTATCAGCACCTGAAATTCTATGAGGCAGAACTTGAGAAATTCTTGCAAGTACCATCTGTTGAATCTTCTTAGTTATCACCTTAGGCTGCCAAACTGTCCTATTCCAGCACGCCTCATTCCTGGCCCACCATACATAATAAAGCAGACCAGTAAGCACAGCAGTAATCACATTTTTCTGGAACTGAGTCTTTTTACTTCTTCTAAGAAACAACAGCAATCTTCCAAACATATACTGATTAGTTTTGTAACCAAGCCACCTTACAATACTCTGCAAACATTCCATTGCATACTGACAGCTAAAGAAAGATGATTATGAGATTCTTTGCCATCTATGCACAGTTGGCAGTCCTCCTGCACAATTTTCAATATGATACAGTCTATCTTTTGTCAACTGCCTGTTATGCATTACCATCCAAGCAATTAGTCTATGTTTAGGAACGTTTAAATGATTCCAGATAAACCTGTCCCAATACACATTTTCCTGGTCTTCTCTTATCTTGTCATACAGTTTCTTGATAGAAAAAGAAACCATAGCATTCAATTCAGCTTGAGAATAATATTGCTTAATCTCCTCTTTTGCTCTGCATACTTGTCTCTAGTATCAGCTACTATTACTTCGTGGAATATAACTCCACCACTCCTCCTCTTTAATATACACAACATTTACCCATTTTATCCTAAGAGAGTCTTGCTTGCTAGCTATAGCCCACACATACTTAGCCATTGCTGCTCTATACCAATCTAGCTCTTTTCTAACACCTAAACCTCCAGCTTTCTTAGGCTTGCATACATCATCCCAGATTCCCAGGCTACATTCCCAGCCTTGGTAGAATAGTAATTTCCAGACCATAGGAAAGCCCTGCAAACCTTCTCAATTTCATGGAGCACAGATCAGGAATTTTAAAAACTTGAGCCCATGACACATGGATACTCAAGAGGACTGAGTTTATGAGCTGTAATCTACCCGCATAGGACAAGTTTCTGCTACTCCAAACATTAATCCTAGTACACATTTTCTCAATCAACACCCCATATTCTGCAGTAGTTATCTTTTTAGCATGTATAGGCACACCTAAGTACTTAAAAAGTAATCTACTATGTCTTGAATAGATCAGACATAGCCTGGCTCGGACTGAAAAATCAGCAGGCTTGTGCACCAAATTGTGGCCCGATGTAACAACCCTGAATTTCCAATATATCTAAAAACATTTTATAAGAAATAAACTCGGAATCCCAAGGTGCTACGCCGCGATAATTAATAATAATAAACGCAAGGCTAAAGTATCTAACTGTAAAAAAGAAACAATATATTTTAAATAATTATTGCAGACTAACTAGCTAAAAAGTAAATAATTATTACAAACCAAATATAAGTTCTAAAGTCATAAATAACAACAGAAGTCTTATTAATGCCTATTAAGGTAAAAGAGATCCAACACACTCTTTACCTAACTATCTTCAGGTACCTGCATATTGAACAATGTAGTATTAGCCAAAGGCTGAGCAAGATTTCATACCATAATAAAACAAAACTATTCAATGTGCAGGCAAGACATATAGGAATATCTTGCAAATTCATTTAAAAGTTGTACAGATTGTATATATAATATAAAACTTTCCAACAACCTCAAATCCAATCTTTCTTTCTTTCTGAACCATTCTGTAAATCACTCAAATATTTGAAATCTGTGAGCAGGAAGTAATAAAAATCCAATGAGCTAGCTACGCTCATTAGATAAGATAAACACCAAAGTCCCTAGTATGTATACCCCTAACTTGATAACGTATCAAGAAGGAAGATGAATGGCAAGAGTACTCCCAACTAGTAAATAAATTGTTGAGACACTGTTAACTCAACATACTTCCATACTCAAGGAATACCACTTACAGTCCGGCAACCCCACATTTTCATTAAACTTGGTAACATTAAGGAACTTCCTCCTTTTAACATAAATCTCATAATTGATCTCATAAACTCTTTCAATATAAATCTCGAGAACCATTTAAATCTCAACGTATGAATTTCATAAAACGATCTCATTCCAAAAATAAATTTCCAAAACAATGTATAGAAATTTTGAACTCATCTGTACAAGCATAGTAAGAAATCTTACCTTATCAGCAATCACAGTCAATGAATCTCAATCACAAGTAAAAAAGGTTCTTCTACGAACCCGCAATCTACAATATAGTAATATAGTATAAGTCACTTGACTATACTTCACATAATGCACCAATAAATGGTATTACCTAGTTAATGAGGTTTAATTGATCTTTCTTTAACGACTAGTTGTTTGATTAAACACCAGACATAGCCACTCACAACTACAACACCAATACACACTAATCCAACATAATATTTCAGATAAGTTTGGAAACTAATAATTTTGCAAGCCAAACTCAACAATATGATAACTAAATTGTATCAAATATCAAACATGGATCAGTTATGCAAAATTTGTATAGCATAAATTTCCCCCAATTCAATTTAGAGTTTTTGTCAGAAACAACCTTTTAAAAGTGCCATTTTGTGAGAAACAACCTTATAATTTTTTTTATGAGAAACAACCTTTAAATGCGATTTTCTTGTCAGATCAGACCCTTCGACTATTTTCCGGCATTGACTTGATTTTGCCGGCGAAGACTTGAATTTTCCAGCGAAGACTTTTTTTTACCCCCTTCCCTCTCTTTTTCCCTCCAATTTCTTCCTCCCAACCCCACCCCAACCTCCAGCCTCACCTCCCCCACCCGAACCACTCCTCCACCAAACTCGAAGAAGACCCTGCCACCCCTATCCTGAGTAGCACCCTGCCACCACCACACCGCCACCACGCCAACACCAAAACAGCACACTGGAAACACCCTGCCACCACCACAAACCCACAACCGCATCACAACCACAAACCCAAGCCCGCAACCACAACCACAAACCCGAACCCGTATCATAACCACAAACCCAAACCCGCTGCCACCAGCAGCAATCCCCATCTTTCTCCCACGAATTCCACCACCCTCTAAACATCACCACCACCGATCTGTTGTTGTCTTGATAGTACGCTCACGCCCACCGGAACTCAGATTTGGGTCGAGTGTTTGGAGTTCCGGTGAGGAACTCAAGTCTGGTGGTGCTTTTCTAGGAAAGGGGAGGGCAACTTTCGGAGGTGGGGGAGTGCAAGGGGTTTCCGGAATAAAGGAGTGCAGGGGGTTTAGGGTTTTCGGTGGTGGAGGTTGGGGTGGGGTTAGGAGGAAGAAATTGGAGGGAAAAAAAGAGGGACGGGGGTATAAAAAAAAAGTCTTCGCCGGAAAAATCAAGTCGATGTCGGAAAATGGTCGAAGGGTCTGATCTGACAAGAAAATAGCATTTAAAGGTTGTTCCTCACAAAAAAAAAGTTTATAAGGTTGTTTCTCACAAAATGGCACTTTGAAAAGGTTGTTTCTGACAAAAAACTCTTCAATTTATTCAAGAACCCTAATTTAACAGAATCCTCAAATTCGAAAACCAAACAAAAAATCAAAATTAAAACTTAAGTTTAGAACTTACTTGGTTAGGGGAAGTAATAGGGTGAATTACTCTATAAAAGGAATCCTAAAAACCGCACTTTGATTTGATTCACGACCCGAAATTGCAAGCCCAAGAACAACTATCTTCCTTCAATAAACCCACAAAACTGAGAGGTAGTGAAGGTGGACGAACTACGGTTGGTGTATGATGATAGTTGATGGAAAATTTTGTAGCTTTATTAATAATATTCCAAAGTTATACACAATTTACATAATATAATAATTTAGGTTGTTAATTCAAAACCAAACTCTAATTTTCACTTATCAAAAGCTCCTTATATGCATTTAGATCTATGTAAAACTCTATTTTTTAATTTTCCCCTATTCAAAACTCTTTTATGTATTTTAATATATGTAGAGTTCTATTTTTTTCAAATAGTTAAAATAAAAACTAATGACATGGCAATCCTATGTGGCGCTCTATATTTCATAAGTTGTAGCATTATATTGTAAATGGATCTTATTTCGGAGTATATTTCGAGCATTATCCAATGGTACAGAAATTATAATATTCCGAATTACGTAACAAAAGTTATACACAATTCACATTATATAATAATTTAGTCTGTTCATTCAAAACGAAACTCTAATTTCTGATTATCCGAGACTCCTTATATGTATTTCAATCTATGTACAACTCTATTTTGTTAAAAAATAAAATAAAATTTGATGACATGGCAATCCTATGTGGCCCTTTATATTTCATAAGTTGTAGAACTATATTGTAAATGAATCTTATTTTGGAGCATATTTCGAGCCAATGGTACAAAAATTATAATATTCTGAATTATGTAGCAAAAGGTATACACAATTTACATAATATAATTATTTGGGTTGTTAATTCAAAATCAAACTCTAATTTTCGCTTATCCAGAACTCCTTATACGTATTTAAATTTTTGTAGAATTCTATTTTTGTAAACAATAAAACTAATAATTAATGACATGGCAATCCTGCGTGGCGCGCTCTATGGCATCGAAATCTTGAGGAGCTCCCTATGCTCCCGAAAAGTTCCTCCTGTATTTATATTCTAGTATTGGGACCCGGGCAAATGCCCGGACTTTTTCGTGAAGAAGAGGTAGAGTTTTTAAATATTTACACCCCTATTTTTGGCCGTTATTTGTCTGACATAGAACAACTAAAAGTTATAATATGATTTTGTCATTATATTTGACGTTGGTTTCTAATTTATATGTCATGAAGAAACTCACTTTATCATGCAAAAACTATATCATTTCTGAACAATCCACTATATCATTTCGACACTTACTATATCATGTAGAAACTCACTATATCATGCATAAACCACATATTTTTATATGTTAAAGCACATGTCGCGATATACTGCACAACCTACATCTTCTCGCAAGTTAAAACATTAAAATAAAACCCTAATCCATAATTCATTAGCAATGTGCAAAGTTGAACGCTGACAATCTAGTATATATAACTTTGAATTCTAATTCTAACCTGAATAGATTTTGTAGAACAACCCTAATTCTAATTGAATCTCTTATAACAATCCTAATTCTATTTGAATCCGTAATTCTAATTGCATTAGATTACTTTAATACTTTAACCCTAATTCTAATTGTATCGCTAATTCCAATTGTAGTAGGTTATATTTATACGTTACTATAGTCAATATTTCCTTTTATATATTACTTTAATATAAAAAATTTAATATAGTATAAATGGATCTTATTTTAAAGTACTTTATAAACACTTTCTAATGGTAAAAAAATTATAATTTTACGAACTATATATTAAAAGTTATAATCAATTTACTATATTTAAATTTTTCATTGTGAACCCAACTCTATTTATTCTTATCTTAAATTCTATTTGTATTTTAATCAATTTAAAACTCTATTTATAACAAAAAAAAATGACATGACACTTAATGAGCGCGACAAATGGCGTCCAATGAGGACGCCAAATGTCGGGACCTCGTGAGGTGGCTTCCTTTCTTTAGTACTCATTGTGTTTACAAATCAAATAAAAGCATCTGTCATATAGATATGAAACAATTTTGTTAAATTATGAAGGATTAGTAATCTAGCTACGGTATGTTGCTAAGGTATGGTGCTATGGTATGTTGCTACGGTGCAAACCGTACCTTGGGAAAGAACTCAATGTGCAAAGCTGACTGCTAAAAATCCATAATATGTAGTTCACGTAATTAGCTTAAGTAGAAATAAAATATAAGGAAGAAAACTCAATGTGCAAAGTTGACCGCTGACAATCTAATACATATAACTTTGAATATTCTAATTCTAACCTGAATAGGTTTTGTAGAACAACCCTAATTCTAATTGAATCTCTTATAACAATCCTAATTCTAATTGAATCCCTAATTCCAATTGTAGTAGGTTACTTTAATACTTTAACCCTAATTCTAATTGAATAGCTCATTCCAATTGTAGTAGGTTACTTTAATACGTTAGTATAGTCAACATTTCCTTTTGTATACTACTTTAATATAAAATTCTAAAAATAGCATAAATGGATCTTATTTTAAAGTTCTTTTTAAACACTTTCCAATGGTACAAATATTATAATTTTACGAACTATACATTAAAAGTTATAATCAATTTACTATATTTAAGTTTTTCATTGTGAACCCAACTCTATTTATTCTCATCCTAAACTCTATTTGTATTTTAATCAATTTAGAACTATTTATATTAAAAAAAACATGACATGGCACTTAATGAGTGCGACAAATGGCATCCAATGAGGACGCCAAATATCGCGGAATTCTGATTGGATCGCTAATTCGAATTGCTGTAGGTTACTTTGATACGTTAGTATAGTCAATATTTCCTTTTATACGTTACTTTAATATAAAATTTTATATATAGTATAAATGGATCTTATTTTAAAGTACTTTTTAAACACTTTTCAATGGTACAAAAATTATAATTTTATGAACTATATATTAAAAGTTATAATCGATTTTCTATATTTAAGTTTTTTATTGTGAACCCAACTCTATTTATTTAAATCCTAAACTCTATTTGTATTTTAATCAATTTTGAACTCTATTTTTTTTTTTGAAAAAGACATGGCACATTGGCACTTATTGAGCACGACAATTGGCGTCTAATCAGGACGGCAAATGTCGCGGCCTCGTGATCTGACTTTTGTACTCTGCTTTATATATTAGTTATATAATATTGATTGAAACAAGGAGTTGAAGAGAGGTAGAAGATGGAGATCGTTGTTTTGGGAGAAAATAGGAAGTAGTAAAAACACTCCTTTTCTTTTCTTTTTCTTTGACTTCTTTTCCCTTTTTTTTATACACTTTCTCTCTCCTTATACTAGCTAGTAATATAATGATAGGTATTGGGTACTTAACGTAGTAAATCTAGGAATTTATTTTGACTAGTTCTAAGGTAAAGTCATATAAAAAATAAAATATATTTAATAAAAGAGTAATTTAAATTATTTTTATAAACTAATTAAAATAATATAAATAATTATAGACAGGTATAAAAATACGAGGTGTTACAATCTACCCCCCTTAAAATAAATTTCGTCCCGAAACATAAAGTATTACTCAAATGGTCAAACTCATACTCTAGTTTATGAAAATAGCTCATTAACTCTATAGGTTAGCCAACTACTAACACTTGAAGCATAAGACCTCACCTTACTTTTCACATTTCTCATATATAACTTTAACACATAAAAATCAAAAACTCTCTACTATCATAGGAATGTTCATAATATAACAAGTAGGGAGTGAAACACATCAAAGCTTTATCATAAAACTTTCAATCACACTTGTACTAAATAACTTTCAACACTAACGTATGAAATTAGTATGAATTCTACCCCCCTTAAAAAGGGAGTTACGTCCTCGTAACTAAAAATTTACCTCAGGGAAGAGATGGGGATATTTAAGACGCATAGCATCCTTAGTTTCCCAAGTAGACTCCTCCGAGTTGTGGTTTCACCACAACACCTTCACGATCTTTGTCTCTCCTTTGCGAGTCTTCCTAACTTTGTGATATAGAATCTGAACTGGAAACTCCTCATATGTCATGTTATCATCTAATTGGAGAGACTCTGACTGTAGCATATGCGAAGGGTCACTAATATATCGCCGCAACTGAGAAACATGGAACACGTTATACGCACGGTCAACGCCTGACGACAACGCCAATATGTAAGCCACCTCTTCTATCCTCTCCAGAATCTCGTACGGGCCAATGAACTTAGGGCTCAACTTCCCCTTCTTCCCAAATCTCATCACTCCTTTTATAGGGGAGAAACTCTAAGCAACACATTCTCTCCCAACTAAAACTCCTCATAGCGGCGATGCTTGTCACCATAGCTCTTCTGTCTATCCTGTGCCGCCATAATTTTCTGCTAGATGAGCTTTACCTGCTCAATAGTCTCCTGAATTATCTCTGGACAAATCACAACAGACTCACCAATATCACTCCGACACAAAGGAGTACAACACTGACCATACAAAGCTTCAAATGGTACCATCTGAATGGTAGAATGGTAGCTGTTATTATATGAGAGCTCTATCAAATCTAGCTTATCCTCCCAAGAGCCCTGGAACTCCAAGGCACAAGCCCTCAACATGTCCTACAATTTTTGAATAGTGCACTCCGTCTAGCCATCTGCAGTAGGGCACTAGTAGAATAATTGCTTATTGCTGCGGTGGTATTGCTGCGGTTTTACCCATACGCAACAATATATCACGTAAAAAGAAAAGGTAAAATATAAAATAAAGATATTGCTGCTGTTTCGGTAAAAAACCGCAGCAATATGGTTTCAATGGGAAATTTTTTGAAAAAAAGTTGACTTTTTGACCAGATATATTGCTGACAAAAAACCGCAACAATATATTAAAATAATATTAAAAAATAATATTTTAATATATTGCTGCAGCAATATCCCCATTTTTTTTAATATAAGACTCGCGTGCAGTTAGGGTTCTTGTTCCCCATTTTTTTTAATGTAGCCGTTTTCTCTCCTCTCTCCTCTCTCCTCTCAACTCGCCGGGAAACTCATCTTGCCCAAACAAGTCGCGCAGTTAGGGTTCGTCATCCTCACCACTCCTTTCTCTCTCCTCTCATCCTCGCATCTCTCATCATCAATCTCCTTTTACTTCCCTCGCCGGTCTTCTCTCATCAATCACCGTCGCCGGAGGACTTTTCTTCCCCTTTAGAAGTCGATGATGCGCGAACCACCACACGCTTCTTTCTTTGTGAGTGAAACCGACGAGGTTCGTCTGAAAACCGCATCGTCTTTAATGGAGTGAAGGAGACGAACAATTTCCAGATCTGAAAACCGCATCGTCTCCAAGCCCATCGTTCGTCTCCTCACACTCGGTTTTACCAGATCGACGAAGCTTTCAATTTTCTCTCTCCTCTTCTTCGTCTTCCGGCGATTTCGCGGCGAGTTCACCTTTTACCTGACGAAGACGGTTCACTTCGTTGGCCTTGATCTCCTTAGTCGGCCTTCATTTTTTTGTATTTTGTATTTTCTTCATTTTTTTTTTATTTTCAGTTTAGATCTGATGTTTAGGATTTCAATTTTTTGGTTTTTATTTTTTTTGAATGAATTATTTTCGAGTTTCCATTTTAGTTTAATTTTCATTCAAATTTTTAATGAATATGATATTTTAGTTTTTGGTATTGGTTACATTTTTCATATTTGGTGTGTTTCATAGTTTCATTTCTTATAATATCAAATGTAAATGTTGTAGTTATGGGTTTTATTAATTCATTTGTTGTTTGAATGAATTCCAAAACATCTGGTTGTATAGTGTTCTTTGTGAAAATATTGCTTGGGTGAAGTACTGAAGTGTATGACATTAGAAATGTATGAATCTTTTTTTTTTAAAAAAAAACAACCTATTGCTGCTGTTGTTTGGTAAAAACAGCAGCAATAGACTCACATATTGCTGCTGTTTTTACCAACAACAGCAGCAATATGTTGCTTTTTAAATTTTTATTATTATAATAAACACTACCTATTGCTGTGGTTTTGGGTAGGAACCGCAGCAACAGGTTGCCCTATTGCTGTGGTTAAAAACCGCAGCAATAGGTAATTACCTATTGCTGCGCCCTTTATTGCTGCGCGACGAAAACCGCCGCAATAGGCCACTTAATGACCACATCAATAAGCAATTATACTACTAGCGGGGTGAAAGGTTGTACTCATCTTCAACTTAGTCCCCAAAGCTTCCTGAAGCTTCTGCCAAAAGTTAGACAAGAATCTACGATCCCTATCTGAAACAATATCACTCGGAACACCATAGAGTCTAATCACGTGCTCTCTGTAATTAGTAGCTAATCGTTTAAGGTTCCAAGTATCCTTCATAGGAACGAAATGAGCAAACTTGGTAAGACGATCCACAATAACCCAAATCATATTATTCCCCTTTGGTGTCCTTGGAAGTCCACAAACAAAATCCATTAAGATCGAGTCCCATTTCCACACAGGAACCTCTAAAGGCTGAATCATCCCCTGAGGCCTCTTATGCTCACTCTTGACCTTCTGACAAGTCAAGCATCTCAAGACATACTTAGCAACATCCGTCTTCATATGAGGCCACCCGAAAGTCTGCTTGAGATCCTTGTACATCTTATCCCCTCCAAGATGAACTAAATACTGTGCTGATTAAGCTTCTTCCAAGATCTTTTCCTTCAACTCAGGAACATTAGGAACACACCATCTCCCCTTGAATCTCACGCAACCATCCTCAGCCATTGTGAAATTGAGGGGCTCATTAACTTGCTTGTGCTTCAAGAACTGATCCTGTACTTAATATTTTTTTAATCTCATCATACAAAGTAGACTGAATCATAAGAGAGTTAAGTTGAGCTCCCAATTGCACTATGTCCACATCAAGATTCTAAAACTCCTCTTGAAGACGATTCCTCGAACGCATGATCTGCAAACAGTGAGAGGATTTCCTGCTAAGTGCAACTGCAACAACATTGGCCTTACCCTCATTGTATTGAATCTCCGTATCATAATCTTTGATCACTTCAAACCACCTCCTTTGCATCATGTTTAACTCTCTCTGAGTGAAGATGTATTTCAGACTCTTATGGTGATGTGCCAAGCAGATAATGACACCAGATCTTAAAGGAAAAGACAACGGCTGCCAACTCTAGATCATGCGTCGGATAATTCAACTCATGGTTCTTCAGTTTCCTAGAAGCGTAAGCAACAACACTTTTATTCTGCATAAGCATACAACCAAGACCATTCTTCAAAGCATCCGTGAACACTTCGTACTCAAGGTTTCTATCAGGTAAAGTCAACACAGGAGCTGTGGTGAGACGTTCCTTCAAAATCTGGAATGCCTTCTCATAATCATCATCCCAATGGTACTTAGTATCCTTTCTCATCAATGCAGTCAACGACCAAGCTATTTTCGAGAAGTCCTTCACAAACCTCATATAATAACCCGCCAAGCCAAGGAAACTGTGAATCTCAGTTACACTTTTTGGAGTAGGCCACTCGGATGCAGCTTGGATCTTTGCTGGATCAACTGAGACACCTTCTTTAGAAATAATATTACCAAGAAAAGCAACTTTCTCCAGCCAAAATTCACTTAGAGAACTTTGCATACAACTTATCCTCCTTCAGGACCTGCAGAACAGTGCGAAGATGCTCTTCATGCTCACTTGCATCCTTTGAGTAAATCAGTATATCATCTATGAACACCCCCACAAAGTTTTCCAGGTACGGCCTGAAGACTCGATTCATCGAGTCCATGAACACTGCTGGAGCATTAGTCAACCCAAAGGGCATAATAGTAAACTCATAGTGCTCCTAGCGAGTTCTAAAAGCCGTCTTAGGAATATCATTTTCTGCAATACGAAGTTGATGGTGTCCAGATCTCAGATCAATCTTAGAGAAAACTCCAGCTCCCACCAACTGATCGAACAGATCATCTATTCTTATCAAGGGGTACTTGTTTTTCGCTGTAACATTGTTGAGCTCTCTGTAATCAATACACAAACGGAGACTCCCATCCTTCTTTTTCACGAACAAAACAGGAGCACACCATGAAGATACACTTGGCCGAATGTAGCCCTTATTAAGAAACCCTTCTAACTAAGCCTTAAGTTCTTTCATTTCAGTAGGTGACATTATGTAAGGAGGATTAGAAATAGGTCCAGTTCCAGGCATCAAGTCAACACTGAACTCAACATCACATCTCGGAGGCATGCCGGGAATATCATCAGGAAAAACATCTACAAACTCATTGGCAATTAGAACATCTTCAACACGTGGCTCTTCCTTACTAGTGTTGTGAACATGGCACAAGTACATAGGACAACCCTTCTTCAAATAGGATTTCAGAGTCAAAGTAGAAATGATTTTCAAAGAAGACCCTCTATAAAACTCATCGAGTGCACTAAGACCAACTACAGACACGTTTTGTTTCTCACAATCTATATTGGCTTTATGCTTAGTTAGCCAATCCATCCCTAGAATTACATCAAAAGCATGCAAGGGAAAAGCTATCAAATCAGCTACTAGGGTGGTACTACCACACATAATAGGAACATCTGGATACAAATTATTACAAGTTATAATCACACCAGAAGGAGTAGATATGTCTACATCACAAGTTCTTGAGTCCTCTAACCCGAACTTTTTCACAAGAGGTTTAGACACAAAAGAATGAGAAGCACCAGATCCAAGTAGCACATAAACAGACATCGAATGAATAGAAAAAGTACCGGTGACCACATTGCCCTTGGTGTTTGCCTCAGACTGGTTCATCACATGAACCTGCCCAGTGCTCCTCCTCACATCACCTTTGTGTGCCTGAGTAGCGTTTGCAGTTCCTCCATTGCGATTAGGTACATCATTCCCTATAGTAGAAGAAGTAGGACGAGTGTTGTTTCCATTATTGGGTTTCTTATCTACTTGTGCCCTATTCCTCGAACTCATCTCAGGCCTGAAGTTCCTAGACCTTGGGTTAGTCAAGCATTCATAAGCACGATGCCCCTTTTCCCACAGTGATTACACTCCACCAAATTACCATCACAATCCTTGCGAGGGTGGTTCTCACTACAACGTTTGCAATAGAAAATCCGATCAGTCCTATGGTTCTGACTGTCCTTAGAATACTGCTGACTGGAACCTTCCTTGTTGTAATTACCACCGGAATCACGGTTCCTAAAGTTTCGGTTTCTATTGAAACCCCCTCTACCTTTGTTGTGACTAGTGGAACCAAATGCATCACCCTTTTCTGTCGCCTGAGTAAACCCTACTGGAGTGGATTTCAACTTCTTTGCAGCTTGCCTCTTTTCCTCAATCCTCTCAGCATTACAAGCACGACTGTACACCTCCTTTACTGTAGTATACTCACCAGCTCCCATCCTAGAATGAATATCAGGGCCTAGCTTCTCCTCGAATTTCACCGCCCTCTCCTGCTCATCAGGAACTAACCCCTTAGTAAAACGAGCCAACTCCTGAAATTTCACATAGAACTCATGAACAGTCATATCTCCCTGCATGAGATCATATGGGCTAGAAAGAACTCATCACAGATCGCCTTCTTGAACTCGGTCCAACCAAACTCTATATCCTCCATGAGTTCTTCTCCCTCCTCATCCACAATTACCTTAGTGGCAAGGTCAAACTTATTGTGAGTCCACCAAATATCAGCATCCTCAACCAGATAGTACGCAACAGCATCAACCCTCATCTCATCAGAGACTTGGAGAGTGGTAAAGATTTTGTCAAACTCTCTAATCCAGTTCTCCATCTTGGTAGGGTCACCCTTGCCATCAAAAAAAGAAGGTTTCTTCTGGTCTATTGCTTTAGATATCACAGCAGTCTTGGAGCTAACATTGCCAGAACAAGAGTGACAGGAGTATTTAGGGTAACATCAGTCTCCATAGCATTCGTTAAGGCTCGAGTGGATTGAGCTATCTCGCGCATCTTATGATTCGAACTTGAGCTTTTAGCACGCGTGTGTCTACGCATCATCTTAAAAGCACAATAGAAACAAAGATTAACCAAAATTTATTCACCCTTAGCAAATAATAAATACAATGCGAACACTCACATAGTTTATAATTTTACTTGTTTCTAAACTCTAATAAATCAAGCAATCAAATGAATGTGAAGTATATATCATCAACATGCAATAATAATAAAATTCCTTCTCTGCCCATATCACTTCCTCACAACGAACTTTCGATTTTAATAATTTTTTTTACCTATTCTTATTTAAGGTTATCTTAAAGAAGTCTTAGTCACCTAAATGTCTGATTACCAACTGTAACAACCCTGAATTTCTAATACTTCTAAAAACATCTTATAATAAATAAACTCGGAAATCCAAAGGTGCTACGCCACGATAATTAATAATAATAAACGCAAGGCGAAAGGTTCTAATTGTAAATAAAAAACAATAGATTTTAAATAATTACTGTAGACCAACTAGCTAGAAAATAAATAATTATTACAAACCAAATATAAGTTCTAATGTGAAATAACTAAAAGCTGAAGTCTTATTAAGGCCTATTAAGCTAAAAGAAATCCAACGCACTCTTTACCTAACTATCTGCAGGTACCTGCACATTAAACATTGCAGTATCAGCCAAAGGCTGATCAAGATTTCATACCATAATAAAACAAAACTATTCAATGTGCAGGCAAGACATATAGGAATATCTTGCAAATTCATTTAAAAGCTGTACATATTGTATATATAATATAAAACTTTCCAACAACCTCAAATCCAATATTTCTTTCTTTTTGAACCATTATGCAAATCACTCAAATATAACTCCTTTGAAATCTGTGAATAGGAAGTAATAATAAAAATCCAATGAGCTAGCTAGGCTCAGTAGATTAGATAAACACCAAAATCCCTAGTATGCATACCCCTAACTTGATAACGTATCAAGAAGGAAGACGAATGGCAAGAGTATTGATCAATATACTCCCAACTACTAAATAAATTGTTGAGACACTGTTAACTCAACATACTTCCATACTTGAGGAATACCGCATACCGAAAACTCCACATTTTAATTGAACCTGGTAATATTGAGGAACTTCCTTCTTTTAACATAAATCTCATAAATGATCTTAAAACTCTTTCAATATAAATATCGAGAACCATTTAAATTTCAATGTATGAATTTCATAAAACGATATCATTCCAAAAATAAATTTTTAAAAAATGTATAGAAATTATGAACTCATCTGTACAAGCATAGTAAGAAATCTTACCTTATCAGCAATCACAGTCAATGAATCTCAATCTCAAGTAAAAAAGGTTCCTCTACGAACCCGCAAGTTACAATATAGTAATATAGTACAAGTCAATTGACTATACTTCTCATAATGCACCAATAAATGGTATTACCTAGTTAATGAGGTTTAATTGATCTTTCTTAAACGACTCTACCAAGTCAAAATAACACAACCACATATAACAATACAACACTACCTCACTAATACTTTAGAACGACAATGGCACACAACAACACAACAAGAAAGTAACTTAAACAAACTAAGTAAATTAAATGACCAAATAAGAAACCCCATTATGCCTCAACTACTAATACACAGTACATGTATAAGCATAATTATTAGTAAACTTTAGAACAATAAGCTTTATATGAAAAGTAAATCAAATTGATTGAAAAGAAGACATCTTATCATGCCATTATTTGCACCCCGTTATTAAATCCAACTAAGTTTACTACTCTGTTTGAGTTGTAATGAAAACGTACTACAAGTTACAACCTGCAGCCTTTAATTTTCAACCCCATTAGAGAAAGCATGAAGCTTCACAGTGCGAGTCCGAAGACCAAAATAACTCAAAACATTAAACACCAGACATAGCCACTTACAACTACAACACCAATACACACCAATCCAACATAATATTTCAGACAAGTTTGGAAACTAATAATCTTGCAAGCCAAACTCAACAATATGATAACTAAATTGTATCAAACATCAAACATGGACCAGTTATGCAAATTTTGTATAACATAAATTTCCCCCAATTCAATTTATTCAAGAAACCTAATTTAATAAAATCCCCAAATTCGAAAACCAAACAAAAATCAAAATTAAAACTTAAGTTTAGAACTTACTTGGTTAGGGGAAGTAATAGGGTGAATTACTCTATAAAAGGAACCCCAAAAACCGCTCTTTGATTTGATTCACTGATAGGCTGTCGTACACCTGTCAAAAATAATTCCTGCAAAACCTTCTAACAATGTAGTAGGGTAAGTAGGGTCGAATCCACATAGAGATGGATGCTTTAATCTAGCTTATAAGGTATAGAGAAACTAAACAAGATCAGGAATACTTGAATTAACTCTAAACTAATAAAAATATGAAAATCAAACTAAAAAGATCTAGGGCAATAGTTCACCATGTTTATACTTATAATCTATCAAAATATCATCAATAGTTCAATTAATCAGATATCTAGAGCACAGGTTAATCCTACAGTCGGATCTTAACGCTTTCAAATCAACATATGCTAGTATGATCGCTCAACATAATCAGATTTGCTAATTTAGGCAAGCCTCTAAAAAGTACTATCTCTCGATCTATGACTTTTCATTAGCAATATTTAATCGAACAATTGATCAGATTGCAATATTAACAATGAAAACACTAATCAATTAGAAATAACAATGACTAATGAAACCATCAATAAACATCCATCAAGAATTATAAAATATAAACATGGATTCCCAAACCCTAGAAATAAAAACTACTCTATCATGAAATAAATAATAAAATCTAAATCTACAAAGAAAAACATAATTAAAGAAAACAATGAAATAAAGAGAAGGAAGTAATATAACTCATGAAAAATCAAGAACAAGAAAAACTAGAGTTTACTACTACAAAGCTAGAGAGAAGAGAAGAAGAAAACTAAAAACTAAAACTAAGAAAAAAATAACGTGATAGAGGGAGGAGGAGGAGAGAGATATCTCTAATCTAAAAAATATTCAATAACCTAATAAGACTAGGAAAGTAAGTTACAAACATAAGGAAGGTCGAAATATCATTAAATGGGCGAAATTAGTGATCCGCGCGTACAAAAACAGATTCCAGCAAAAATAGTCCCAACTTCGGAAGGGCATAACTCCTTGACTATAAGTCTCCTCGGGGCGTGCAACCTATCATTGGAAAGCTCTTCAAGTCTAGTTTCCAAATATGCTCAGAAGAGTAGACATGACTCCTTTTTCACATTTCTTCTAATGATTTTCCACTTCGTTTTCGCTCAAACTCGTACTATGACATATCCATACGATCCTTATGCATTGTAGTTTCTTTCTAAGTGCTCCTAATCCTCAAGTTTAGCTAATCATACTCCAAGTACGTCCTCAATGCCTGAAATTCATCAAAAACAAGAAAATATACCGAATAGGAGTAGAATAACATAACTTAAGAATATAATGTGATAATGAATCTAAATATGAATCTAAATGCTCTAAAATGCAACCTAAATGCACCTAAAAACTATATGTAAATATGATTTATCAAACTCCCCCAAGCTAAACCATTGCTTGTCCCCAAGCAATAAGATATAGACATGGAAAAAGTAAGACAACCTACAATATAGGACTAAAACAGGGCTAAACACTCAACTGAAAACACAAGAGATATAATCACTACACAAACCAAGCATCGAAACAATCTCGAACAAAGCCGCATAGCATGTCATGTATCGCAATCGACTCTCCAATCATACCACATATCATCTCTCCCAAGCTGGATTTAACAAAACCTGACAGACCTCACTATAGTTATGTGCACTCAAATCTCTCATGTGTTTAAGGCATAAATGATGACACTCAACCTAATCAAGTCGACTCAGATGAAGCAAATACTCTTTAACTTTGACTTTTTGACTCACTTAATACTCAACAATACAATACTTAATGATCAAGAGGACTTTTAAGGGTTGTAATGGGGCTAAGATTAAAGGTATGGAATAATTTGGGAATTGTGGTGGAAAAACCAAGAAGTGGGAGCATCATATAACTGAAAACATGACCAAGAAAGGTCACAACAACTCCGTGCAACAACCAACAATCTCCAAATATAATCAAAAACCTTTTTCACTCAAGAAATTCAATCATAACCCTTTTTATTTCACTTTATTCACAACTCTTTTTTTTTTCACTTCTTTTTCATTTCATTTTTCACTTTTTTTTTCGAATTTTCAATTCAATTTCAAAGCTCACTAAACATACTTTTCCATCCATCTAAACCACAGATAGAGCACTTCAATTCAATACAAACTGAACCAAAACTAATACTCGCTCCCCCAAGCTAGGCTTAGGACAAATATCAAATGAGGCCAAGGCCTTGTAATGTAGGTTTCAATTAAACACAGTCGGGGAGGCTCAATGGGGCTAGAGAAAGGATAATATGAAAAAAAGAATAACTCTGGAGCTAAGATCATGAAATGAAACGCCTCAATCATATCAAAATGTATGCATTATCGAATATCAAGGAGTACAAAATCAAAGTCAAGATCAATGCGACAACTGAGGAACTAATCACACATGAAAGAACATAACTGACACAGAAACATCAGTTTATAGGTACAGAAGCTCACTTAGGCTAGGGTGTCTGCATAGTCAAGTTAAATCAAACCAGAGGGAGATCAAATAATCTTACCACAAACAATCAATTGCGAAACAATCGTGCTATGAAGAATTATGAACAAGATGAATGACGTGTAGTAAATGTAGTAAAATATCATCAAGGTTCTCAAAAAGTGTCAGCAATAGTCCCATAGATGCAAACTAAGATGACATGAAATCTAATATGAGATGAAATATGCTAATGCAACTACGAAAGCAAAACAATTTTTTTTGGTTACACATAAACTCCCGCTCCTAGAGAGTGGTACAAATCGTGCAACATCCTACAAAAGAAATAAAATCTACACTAGAAAGCAATAAAGGATAGATTATTCCTCCCCCAAGCTAGAATCTACAGTGTCCTCACTGCAAGAAACAAGATTAGAGAAGGAACCAGAACCAAACCCCAATATTCATCCAACACCGAGCACTCCCACAAACACCACAACCCACCACCAAAACACCACACAACTACCAACAACCAACACAACAAAAGAAAGTTGACACATGAATTCAACAAGTATGATATCTCAAACGAAATTCCAAGCCAAAAATTGAAGGTCTGATCAAGAGTATGAACAATATAAAATATAAAAGCTTATAACCCCATCGAAGTGTCGATTAAGCTAAAAAAATCTCATTGCATTCCCTCTTGAAGACCAACTTAAACATTGTATTGCCAACTTGCACAATTCCTATAACAACCCTTAACCAAAACAAAAAAAATGTTAAAAGAATGGAAAATGAATAAGAAAAGAAAACTAAAAAGAAAAAGGAATAAAAAAACGACAAGAAAAAGGAAACAGAAAGAGAAGAAAGAAAGTCAAGAGAAGCAGGGGGGCTGGTGTGCGAACAAGACGGAAGCTATGATGATGGTGGGTGGTGCAACGTGAGAAAAGCAGGCGGACGAAAGAAGGGTGAGCGAGTTGGCGCTGAAATGCTGGTGCTGTGCAGGGATCAGAATTGCGAGGCGAGATGATAGTCGGCGGTTATGGTGCCGACGTGGGGCAGGACCGGCTGAAGGAGATGGGGAACGGGAGAAGGGGTAAGGGTAGGAAGAAGAGTGGGCGTGAGGAGGGCACGACGAACGAGTGCTGGGGGTGAGTAAGCCAGCGAACGCTGACCAACCAGCGGGCTGGGCAGAGAGCTGCGGGTTGTGCAAGTGTGAGACCCGTTGGGCGATGGGTGTGTTCTGCAGAGGGGTGAGGGTGGTGTGTGCCAGTGCGGTACAAGGGTGGTGACCGCCGCTGTTTCAGGTGGGCGGTGATGTGTCAGAGAAAGGGCGAAGGCGTCGAGTTCTGTGGTGAGATAGAGAGGGAGCCACGGGCCAGGCGTGGTGTGGGATGAAGCCCACGGTCTTGCCATGGTGTCTACTGCCTGCTAGGCTGCTACAGTGCTACTGCTCTTTGTTCTTTTTTCTTTCTTTTTTTAATATCCTTTTCAATTCCAATTTCCACCTACAATCACAAGAACCAGCAAAAACATACCAAAAATCACACAAAAAGAATGAAAAAGAGATAAAATTTAAAACGGTTTTTTCACCATGTACGCCTGACAAATTTTTTTTTTGCACCGTATACCCTTTCAACTTTCCAAATGCACCATATACCCCTCACGTTTGAAAAAATACATCGACATGCCCTTATGGCTAACGGTGTTAGACTTCCGTTAGTCATTAGGCCCTAATCCTACCCTAACCCTAATTAACTAACCTAAATCAAAACCTAATCCTAACCTTAACCCCCTAATCTAATACCCTAACTCTAACCCTAACCCTAACCACCACCCCTCCTCCACTGCTTACCCCTAGCCACCCACCGCCCTACCACCCAGCCCCCCTCCCCCACCCCCCCCCCCTAGCCACTCACCGCCCCACCACCCGCCCCCTCCACCCTCCACCGCCGCCCCCTCCCCTTCCACTGCCGGTCGCGCCGCTACCCCTCCCTCCCCTTCTCCACCGATCGCGTACCCCCTCCCCACAACCCCCGAAGTCCCCCTCCCCTGCACCCCAGTAGCCCCCTCCCCGAAGCTTCGCAGCCCCTTCCTCCTCCCTCGCATCCCCGCAGCCCCCTCCCACGCATCAACAACAAAAAACACCACCATTTGAAGCTAGACAAAGCATCCACAAAATGAAACAACGACGAACAGCGAAATCGAACAGCACTGAACTGCGAAATCGAACAAATTAAAATGAAACATCCACAAAATAACAAATCTAAACCCTAAATTACAAACGAAATTAGATCGGAAAAAAATTGCAATGTTAAAACCTAAAATAACTCAAAAGAAAGACGAGATTAAATCCTAAAAATTGAAAAATCAAATCAAATTTAGTCCTTCTTCTCTTCGTCATCTTCGTCTCGTCATGGCCCAGAATTGGTTCGATCGTTCTTCTCTTCGTCATCCTCTGTTCGTCTTGCCGTGGCCCAGATCGTTGCTTCATCTTCATCACTTTGTTTTCTTCGTCGCTGAGGAGAGAGGAGGAGAGAGGGACTACTGGTGGATTTCGTGAAGAGAGGAGTAGAGAGGATGAGAGGGACTCTTGGGTGATTCCGTGAGAGGAGAGAGAAGAGTGAAGACTGGCGGGGAGCTTAGGGCGTTCGTGAGAGGAGAGAGAAGAGTGAGAGAGAGACAGGCGAGGGAAGAGGATGGGTGAGAGAGAGAAAGGAGGAAATATCGCCGTCGATGGGAGGAGGGTCATGGGGATGTGGGGGAGGGGGGCTTCGGGGGTGGTGAGGGGAGGGGATGGGGTGGGGTGGGAAGAGGGGGTGGGGTTGGGTGGTTAGGGTTAGGGTATTAGATTAGGGGTTAGGTTTAGGTTAGTTAATGGTTAGTTAAATTAGGGTTAGAGGGGGATTAAGGGTTAATGACTAACGGTGTTAGACTTCCGTTAGTCATAAGGGCATGTCGATGTATTTTTTCAAACGTGAGGGGTATATGGTGCATTTGGAAAGTTGAAAGGGTATATGGTGCAAAAAAAAATTTGTCAGGGGTATATGGTGAAAAAACCGAATTTAAAAAGTAGAGAAAAGAAGAAAAAAATCAAAACACGGGTTGCCTCCCGAAAAGCGCAAATTTAAAGTCTTGCATGACCGTTTAAAATTTAGTAGATCACTCATAATAGTTCAATGCTCTAAGAAGCTTATCATACGTTCCTGGAAACATCTCAGAGCATATTATATATGAGTAAAAGGGAAAGATGAAAAAAATTAGTTCTAAAAATCTATGAAAACTACAAAAAGAAAAATCAAAAGAGAAGTTATATTTACAAGAGAAAGAAGAAGAGAAATCATTAGTATTTTTACATGACTCAAAAGAATGAAAAGAAACTAAATGTACATTAGTTACATGATCATGCGAGTCATTCAAAAGGGAAGAAAGAAGGAACGAGAGCAGATATAATAAAGGAGAAGAAGGAATAAGATCAAGTTTTTAAGAGAAGGGGACATGAGACTCAAAAACAGTATCAGTTGGATCCGACAAAGACTCATGCATTATCTCACTCTCAACTTTAGACTCATATGCAGATGAAGAGTTTATCGAAGAAGTGTAAGCCACTTCACTCTCAACTACAGATTCGTCGACATAGAGACACTCACTACCAGCTTCACCAATTACACCCTTACCTTCTACCAAATTATCATGAATCAAATCAACGTCTTTCTCCTCTGAAGTATAATTCTCAACACCATTATCAGTATCATCAAGTATCACCTTTTGGTTAGTAGATTGCTGCACAACAAGAAATTCAATAGAGTTCGCCATGTTTTGGTAATCATGAGCCAATTCATTTAAATCATCATGTTGTTTAACAATATACTCTTTCATCATGTTAAAAAGTTCCTGACGCTCTGATGTTTCGGATTGAAAATAATTATTCACTTCAGGTTGATAAAATTGGGTATAATCAGGTACATAAGACTCATTAGGGTAATGAGAATATTCATAGGAATTCATGCACAAATTTTGTAAATTTTGACAATCATATGATGCATCATAAACATAATCATTCGCATTATAATACCCAGAATAATCATACTGCCCTTGATAATTAGAAAAAACATCCCCATTTGAACTATAATTATACGACGCTATGACAACACACTATAGAGAAGGATAAAATTATTCACAAAATGAAAAGAAAAAAAATACATATACAGTTTAATTTCACCAACAATTAAAACTAAATAAAACAATACCGTCTCCCCGGCAACGGCGCCAAAATTTAATAGGCGTCGTACACCTGTCAAAAATAATTCCTGCAAAACCTTCTAACAATGTAGTAGGGTAAGTAGGGTCGAATCCACAGGGAGATGGATGCTTTAATCTAGCTTATAAGGTATAGAGAAACTAAACAAGATCAGGAATACTTAAATTAACTCTAAACTAGTAAAAATATGAAAATCAAACTAAAAAGATCTAGGGCAATGGTTCACCATGTTTATACTTATAATCCATCAAAATATCATCAATAGTTCAATTAATCAGATATCTAGAGCACAGGTTAATCCTACGGTCGGGTCTTAACGCTCTCAAATCAACATATGCTAGTATGATCGCTCAACATAATCAGATTTGCTAATTGTAGGCAAGCCTCTAAAAAGTACTATCTCTCGATCTATGACTTTTCATTAGCAATATTTAATCAAACAATTGATCAGATTGCAAGATTAACAATGAAAACACTAATCAATTAGAAATAACAATGACTAATGAAACCATCAATAAACATCCATCAAGAATTATAACATATAAACATGGATTCCCAAACCTTAGAAATAAAAACTACTCTATCATGAAATAAATAATAAAATCTAAATCTACAAAGAAAAACATAATTAAAGAAAACAATGAAATAAAGAGAAGGAAATAATATAACTCATGAAAAATCAAGAACAAGAAAAACTAGGGTTTACTACTACAAAGCTAGAGAGAAGAGACGAAGAAAACTAAAAACTAAAACTAAGAAAAAAATAACGTGATAGAGGGGGGAGGAGGAGGAGAGAGATATCTCTAATCTAAAAAATAATCAATAACCTAATAAGACTAGGAAAGTAAGTTACAAACATAAGGAAGGTCGAAATATCATTAAATGGGCGGAATTAGTGATCCGCGCGTACAAAAACAGATTCCAACAAAAACAGTCCCAACTTCGGAAGGGCATAACTACTTGAATATAAGTCTCCTTGGGGCATGAAACCTATCATTGGAAAGCTCTTCAAGTCTAGTTTTCAAATATGCTGGAATTACTCAATTCGAAGAAGCACATCAAAAGTTATGCTCAGAAGAGTAGACATAACTCCTTTTTCACATTTCTTCTAATGATTTTCCACTTCGTTTTCGCTTAAACTCGTACTATGACATATCCATACGATCCTTATGCATTGTAGTTTCTTTCTAAGTGCTCCTAATCCTCAAGTTTAGCTAATCATACTCCAAATACGTCCTCAATGCCTGAAATTCATCAAAAATAAGAAAATATATCGAATAGGAGTAGAATAACATAACTTAAGAATATAATGCAATAATAAATCTAAATATGAATATAAATGCTCTAAAATGCAACCTAAATGCACCTAAAAACTATATGTAAATATGATTTATCATTCACCACCCGAAATCGCAAGCCCAAGAACAACTATCTTCCTTCAATAAACCCACAAAACTGAGAGGTAGTGAAGGTGGACGAACTACGGTTGGTGTATGATGATAATTGATGAAAATTTTTGTAGCTTTATTCATAATTGTGTAGACACCAAATTTTGAACCCCTTCTTCGGATAGAACCCCTTTTTTCGGATAAATAAAGGTTTTGAAAAATAAAAAGAACAAAATCGTCATGCATCGTGGAGCGCGCGCCCCAGAGCGCGAGTTTCATTCCATCGCACTTTTTTTCGTTTTTACGTATTAGTCATACAGTTTCGGCGTAGAAGTATAATTTTCGTGAGTCGTAGTCAATAACTACAACCACCGTTTTAATAAAATGATTCATAGTATAATCATGCTCATCTTTATTAATTTGACGAGTTTTCATAAATTGTCGTAAGTTAGTCTTTCGGAAAAATATAAACGAGTCGCGATTAGGCGTCGGGATTTTAGTCGTATCGAAAAACCGGCATTAATCAGTTTTCTTGATGGTCAAGTCATTGGATAAAGAATAAGAATATATCCTTTATTCACTAAACCCATCTTTTAACCATTAGTTAGATAATAATAATCATGAAAAGATTTGAGAATAAGAATCATATCCCATGTGTAAGAGGGGGAAATCCGGATTTTTTCCGGAAGAATCGAGTGTGCGCCAAGCTCACTCTGCGTCAGACGCAGAGCCTTGCGCCTACCGCAGCTTCTTGTGCTAGGCGCAACACCTTAATCAGTTGGTTTTGCACGTTTTTCAATGCATTTTTTTTTTACGTATTAGGAAGAATATTTTCTGAAAATCTGATCTTGCCTCATTAATGAGCAAATCTAAAAAGAATAAGAATATTGGTGTTTCCAAAGAGATTTGATGATGTCATTAGGGTGAGGTCATTAGAGTGATGTCATTAGGGTGATTAAGGATGAGGAAAATCAGATTTTTTGGGTGAAAAATCTGATTTTCTACCTCTTTGAAACCCTAGTTCTCCTCTTTCATTTCTCTATAAATACCTTCACTTTTTCCACTTCAAAACCAATTTAAAAAAAAACTTAAATTCAACTTCTCTCTCATCTTCTCTACTCTTCTCCTCAATCTTTCCATCTAAGTAAAAGTCTTAATTAGTAAGTAAGGAAGTTGAAAAAACCACAATTCAACTTCACTCTCATCTTCTCTACTACTCTTCTCCTCCTTAATCTTTCCATCTAAGCAAAAGTCTTAATAAGTAAGTAAAAGAAGTTCAACAAAGGAAAAAACACAAAAAAGAGTTTAAAGTTAGTAAAGAGAATTTAGAAACTTACCTAGCAATTAAGAAAATCACAAAAAAAAAGTAGAAAAATTTGCAAAAGGAAGTGCATCATTGAGCTAGCAAGGTAAAGTTGAAATTCTTGTTTATTTTGATTATTTTCTTAATCATCTATTAACATTCTCCTTGTTTTCTTCTTATCATTTTTTAATATTTGGAGTGATTTAGGTATGTGGAAGTCCTAATAGGTTCCCAACCTTAAATCACCCCACCTAGAATAGTCACCTCTAATGGGGTGACTCTTAGGAAACAATGTGATTATGTTATTTTCCTTAATCAAGTTGTTATTTATAATAAAAAATGTTTTCATAAAAAAAATTCAAGATAAGTTGTGCATAAACATCTCCATAAAAAGAAAATGTGATGCTGTAATTATAGTCAATTTTATTTTCCTATCTTATTTCATTTTTTCGTCTGCATTAACTAATTAGTTCATGGGATTTAATATTTTTCCTATGAAGTGCAAGATGTTTTCAGCAAGTGGGTTTTGGAATTCAAGATAAGTTGTGTAAATAATTAAAAATCATACAAATTTGTTGTCTAAAACTGATTTTGTTCAGTACCACTTAGGATTGTTCTATCAATAAAATAAAACTAAAGTCATTTAGATAAAACTGAAAACATCAAGTTTGAAGAAAACATCAGTAGCTTTTCAAAAATATGAAAATCATGTTCATGTGAATTTTATACAATTTTACATCATTTTTACAAAGATGTTCATGTAAATGACTAAATTTCAAAATACTGATTTTCTCTTCAGTTAAGAAAATAAATAAAAAATGGTCTAGAATGTTCATACCAAATTTCACTTCGAAATAAGTTCAATAAGTTGGATATCAAAGAACAAATTGAATAAAGGTTCTATTTTGACCAGTTTGAGTATAAAATTCACCATAATTCAAGTGTTCACTAAAAACTTGTGACATTTTGACATAACATAAAGAACTCATTAATCTATCCATAGATATATCATATGCTCAATTTAATACTTTATACAGAAAGTTATGAATTTTGCAAGTCAGTGCAAGAACAAAAAGGCAATATGGAAAATTAAATAAAGTAATTAATTCAACTTTCATAAAAAAAATGTTTTCTTCACACATAAATGTGAATAAAAAAATCATGAACTTTTTAAGTTTATCTTAAAATGACTTATTTTATCATGAAAATAAAAATCAAAAAAAATTGTCATAAAAAATCAAAATCAAAGAAGTTAATTAAGGAGGTGAAGATCAAGGAGCATCACGGTGAAGACCAAGATTGAAGATTTGTATAGATCATAGATTTTGTACATATTGTTGTAATAATAGTTTCTTTGTAAACAATCATTGCATCACTCAATTAATAAAAAAAACATGGAGATGTTTATGCATAATTTTCATAAACAATTCCACAACTCTTTTTAATAAAATGAGCAACCAATGTTACAAATATTGCATGTTGGGCCAATCTATCATAGTATATGAATCAAATGACCCAATCTCAATTAAGAGGAAAAATGGCAAATCTAACTAAGTTAAATTGTATGATGATCCATCTTACATTTTTAAATGCGTTTCCCATATTCAAATGGATTAATCATATAATTTGACATAATTAGATTGGTAATTATGATCTCCGAATTGATGTTAGACTGTTTCACGTGTCTCACTTTAAATTGCCAAATTCCAATTAGCCAAACACAAATCTCTAAATTCAATCTCAAATTGATCATTTCTCTCCAAATAACTTAATAATCTTCAATTAAGATTATTTCCCAAAAGCCTTCAATTAGGTAGTAAACCTTCTAAGACCTCTCCAAAATCATAAACGTGATCACTATTAAGGTGGTTATTTCAATCCCCGATTAATCGCTAATTAGAGCGGTTGACACAAACTTCTTGTTGTCACTAATTGGAGTGATTACCTTAAAACCCTAATAATCGTTAACTAAGACGATTATTCTTCTCATTTTTAACCACTAATTAGAGTGATTATTTCAAACCCTAATAATCGTTAATTAGGATGATTAATTTCCTCATTTAATCACTAATTAGGGTGATTATCTAAAACTTGGTTAACCACCAATTAGGGTGATTAGCTTAACCTTTCATCATATTTAATCACTAATTAGAGTGATTATCTTATAAACCTTAATAATCATCAATTAGGGTGATTATTTCCTAGCCTTCATTGTTAATCACTAATCAAGGTAATAATCTTTTCATTTTAATCACTAATTAGGGTGATTACTTATATTCCTTCCTAATTAATCACTAATTAAGGTGAAAATCTTAATCCTTCATATTTAATCACTAATTAAAGTGATTATCATAACCCCACTATAATCACTAATTGGAGTGATTACCTCATTTCAAACAGATTTGTTTAATTCTAAAAGTGAATTATTCATAATCTATTCCCCCACTCTTCTTTCCCCAGTGGAATTGGCCATTTAGGGTGAGACATATGCTCGAACTACGACAGTTTTGATCCATGAATGGATTCCAATCCCGCAATGATTGGTACGTATTGCAACTTCAGTGCTCAAACCTACCATGTACAAATGATATATTGGTCCTAAATAAAAATGGTTAATGTGTATATGTGCAAATTACGTGATTTTCTTTCTTTTTAATAGCCATGATTACTTTAAAATGGAAAATAACGCATTTAGTAAGAGCCCGTTCTTTAGAACGGAAGAGGAGAAGAGTTCCAGACGTTCGCACCTCTTAACCTAAACCCCGAACCCTATCTCATGGTATGAAAGACCAATTTTCAAAAAAGCCTTATCCATATGAAGTCATCATCGTTTTAAATGATTTTTCTTGAAATTGATTTTAAAACGATTTATTAAATAAATCTGTCCCTATTCAGATATTAATAGGGTGACGATTTCCAAGTTTTCTAAAACTCATAGTCCAATGAGAGACTTTCATGGGATTCAGATCGTTAATTATGCCTGTCAAAAATAGGATACCACAGGCTGGCGACTCCACTGGGGTATATACTTCCACTTGAAGTATAAGAGTTTTAAAACTGAACAATGCGTTATTTTCCATATGTATATATAATAAAAAAGAAAAGTTAATCATGGCTATTCACAATTTAATTTTTGTACAAAGCATGCTTATGTGAAAATTACATGTGCTTGGTAGTTTATCGATCCATACATGTGCACTCTTTTTAACCATTTTCTTATTAGGTCTGATACCTCTGTCTATTGGCAAGGGTCAGAATTTTAGAATGACAAATTAATGAATTAAGGGCGTAAAACCTGCATCCGCGAGCTATTGCGACCGGCTCTGTCAGGAGCGTCCACCCTCGATGGACATAATGGAAGTGACACAAGGCCACTTTAACATAATCTCTCCTTAAATGAATCACCTTTTAGTTGACTTTTAGGACACAATGAGCAATGCATAAATGTCCTTTATTTATTTCAGTTATTGAATAATGTGAAAAAAACTTTCAAAAAATTACTCAGTCCGTTTTCAGTCGATTAATATTTCAGTAATCATTAAGTGTAGCTGAATTGCTGCCGAAATAATTATTGAAATATTAAAAAAATGTGTGTGTGCTCACCCTTTTTAAAAAAAAACTCACGTTTACTTCATAATTATTTTCCATTCAAATTGGTAATTGTTTTCAAAAAAAAGAAAAAAACTCAATTAATTCAAATTGGTTTTTTCAACAACAAAAAAAAACAACAAACAAAATTTATTTCTAAAAAAAATTTGTTTTAAAATGAAATCCCAAATCAAAAACAAAAACAAAAAAAAAATTTGAAAAGAGTCATAATCACGAGTTCAAAGCGTGTCATGTTAAGGAATTAGAATGTAATTAAAACATATAGTCTAAAATATGAGAGGTCTGGTCTAAAAAAAAGTTGACTAAAAAAAAGTGTCTAATCAAAAGTGATAATCACATTTCAAAAAAAAAAAAAATTCTTCCATTTCCTGCGAAAAACACATATAAAGAAAAATTCATTAGTTTGACTAACATTGTCAGTGTGTACATTTCAGGTACTTCAAATTAGTCTAATCCTAAGAGGTGGAACGGACGTATTCAAATAGGAGAATACATGGCCTGGCGCCTAGCAAACTGAACTCGGAAAAGGTTGAGAAGAAACCGAGATCTTCACATTAGTCTAATCCTAAGAGGTGGAACAGACGTCTTCAAACAGGAGAACATATGGCTTGGCGCCCGGCAAACTGAAATCTAAAAAGTTTAAGTACCTGATTCATTTAATCGCTTTAATATTGTATTTTGTAGGTAGAGCTACGTGCGGCTTGATCCCCTAAAAAAATATTGAATGTTGTAATGCATCTATTTTAGCTTTCTCTACTATGTAATGTACTAAAAGAGATACGTAGGCAACTCATCCTGAGTGCAGCTGCGAAAAAAAGAAAAAAAGGAGAAAAATTATGTAAAATTTCATATATCAGAACTATGTTGGGCCTGATTCTCCATTCAAAAAATCAATCATCACCGGAAAATTTCTTCCCCACATCCAAATACAATTACGGAGATATGTAGGCAACCTTCGGGTGCAGCCCTTTTGCATTTAATACTTTCTTTTGTGGTTTCAGCACTTAGAAGCAATCAATAGATGCAAATCACTACAAAGAAGAACGATATATGGGGCATTTTAATTTGCCAAAATGAGGATACATGCCTCGTTATACCTCTTTTCTCTTATTTCTATAGTAGCAGGAAATGGAAGGATATTATCAAATTGATTTTGAAAAATTGTTTGTGTATTATCCCAAAACAAATGAGTCCAAGAGTGGCTGTTTAAAATGTAAATAAAAGGTCCAAGTCTAAAAAAAAAAAAGAGAATAACAAGTCAAAGAAACGTAATGAAAAATCCAAAACAAATGATAAAGCCAAGGTTTCACACCTTTTGATAAATGATAACTGAAATGGGAGTTAAAAGAAAAAAAATAATTTTCAAAGATATCATTTCTTCATTCCTTGCAAAAACAAAAAAAGAAAGAAGAAAAAAAAGAAAAGAGACAAAGTCTGGATAAACTTATGTGTTAACTTTTCATCTCATTTCACAGGAACTCTGCTTGGGCCCGCTCAGGATCTAGGCTGATTCGCCGAAGTTCTGACCATAGTGAACGTTCTCTGTCAGTAATACTGCCGTCCTTGTCTACACCAGCTATATTCTCTTCTAAACGTCTCAACAACATGTCTGAAATTCCAAACAACGAGCACCAATAGAACTCTACCCCTCCACTTGATCCAATGACTGAGCTCCGAGGACTTGTCCAGGCCATGCTTGACCGACAGGATAATATTGAACAAACTGTGTTAGGCATAATGCGCCAAAGTGCCCAGATGCCTCCTCCTCCTCCTCCTCCGGAGTTAGAAGTAGCTTCGCCTTTTCATCTTGAACCTCTGAACAATGAGAGAGAAATTCCCACTAAACTCGAGGAAGAAATAGTCAAGCTTAAAGAGGTCTTAAAAGGCATGACTAAGGCTGAACCATGGATGGATAATCATGGATTAACTCTTTTCCCGAAGGCACGATTACCCCATGGTTTCAAAATGCCTAATTTGACAAGGTTTGATGGGACCGATTGCCCCACCAATTTCCTGAAAATGTATGTGGGGGCAATGAGTCCCTAAGGAGTGGAAGAATCTATGATGGCCCAACTATTTCAACAATATTTAGATGGTGCTGCAGCACATTGGTTCCTCAACCTTGAAAATACAAAGAAATCCACTTGGGCTGACATAGTTAGAGAGTTCTCAAACCAATACAAGTATAATGAAGAAATTGATGTTACTAGAAGAGATCTGGAGACCACTTCTCAAAACCTTAATCAGACATTTTCTTCATTCATCACTCAATGGAGAAACAAGGCTTCCAAAATGATGAGTAAGCCTAATGAGGAGGAACAGCTGCAAATGGTTGTGAAAAACCTTCTTCCTATCTATCAGAAGCATATGGCATACCAGTGTTTCCCGAATTTTAAAACTTTGATTGCTACGGGAACTCTAGTTGAAGACGCTGTGAAAAGGGGAGACATCAAGAAAGATGAATCTACTGGTAACGCCACTTATAATGCAAAATTTGGAAATAACAAAAGAGCCCCAAACAATGATTCAGCAGCTCCTAAGACAACTAATGCGATCCATGCCATTGGCTCATCGTCTGCATTCCAGTTGCGGCCACAAAGGAACTTTACTCCTTTCAACATGACTTATTCCCAAGCTCTCTCCAAGTTAAAAAAGGCCAATCTCGTTCAACCCTTGAATCCACGCCCACCTCCTAAAATTCCTTACCCCGGTTATGACCCAAATCAAAACTGTGAATACCATCAAAGCCCGGGGCATAACACTGAAAACTGTACGGCTCTAAAGCATAAAATTCAAAACCTTGTGGATGATGGAATACTTTCTCTGGGATCCATCTCCAATAAACCAAATGACTCTCAGCCTAACATCACAAAAAAAAACCCTTCCTAATCATAAACCCTCATTCGCCATTAATGCCATCTCTGCTGCTTCGGGTGGATGCGATCCAGTTCAGTTAATCCGCAAGACGGTTCCTCAAATGTATGAAATGCCGATAGCCGTAGGTTACAAGTGCCTAGTCTATGACTATTCCACTCATGAAAAAGTCAAAATGATGCCTTGTAAAGACCCCGACTTTACTCTCAACAAGGATCCATTCTCTGACATGTGTGGAACTTTGGATTATGATGGTGCCTTCTTCATTTTGGACTCTGATGCTGATGAAGATGCCTCTTCGGTCTTAACAATTGTGGAGAAAAACAGTGGAGGATATTCCACCACTCCAAATACATACCGGCGCCCCATCTGCCTCGAGGAAAGTAACAAGGAAGATGATGCTATCAAGCGCATGAAAGAAGTAAATGCTAATGTTTCCATCTGGAAATTGTTAATCCATTCCCAGCCTCATAGGGCAGCTATTCTAAAGCATCTTAATGAAGCCTATGTAAGTTCTTTTATAACACCTGACCAGATGGTGGGGCTCATTCATGGGGTAGATCGAACTCTTATGTTCACAGACAATGATCTCCCTGACAATATCAACCACAACAATTCATTACACATCACTATACGCTGTAATGGATGGGAGATACCTAGGGTGTTGATCGGCAATGGCACCGCATTCGGGTATTCAAAAGAAGATCTGGTACCATCCAACCAGGTGGTCAGAGCATACGATAATGCTAAGAGAGAAGTATTGGGTTTGATCAGCCTCCTCATTGAGTGTGGTCCCGTGGCAAGGAAGGTGGAATTCATGGTCATTGACATACAAGCCTGTTTTAACTTCTTGTTAGGAAGACCATGGCTATATGAAAATAGAGCAATAGCCTCTACTCTACATCAGAAGGTAAAGCTTCTCACTGATCAGGGTGCTGTGACTATTTCTGGTGATCCACAAATTATGACCATCTCCAACACCGAAAAATCAGTATTGTATCTAAATGAAGTAGAGGGCACTAGGTTGGATGGTTACACTATCCACTGTATTCTAGCAGAACCTGAAAATTCTGGGATGAACGAGGTCCCAGCTGCCACACCAGATGCAAGCGCTGAAGAAACGAAGCCAAAGTATAGTGAGGATGACGAGGAAGAAGTGGGAGCTCCAAGCATTGACACTCATGATACGTCAATTGAAGCACCAAAAAAATCCTGTATCGGCAATCCTCAAGACAATGATGATCATGACTCAAAGAAGAGATCTAGGATCGATGATTTTGACCTAGACTTTAATGTAGTATGCCCTGTTCGAGAGGTTCACACTTAGTCTATGATTATCTTTCCGGGATATCAACATGAAGATTACTATCGTGAATTACCCCAATTTAGAAAATTTAAAGGGAACGGTGATCCTTTTGTTCACTTCGTGGGATTTGTGAATGCCTTGCATTCATGGGGCATACCAGAGGAAGATTACCCCATGCTGTTTGACATGAGTTTAGAAGGAGCAGCTCTAGACTGGTACTATTCTTCAGATTGTGTAGATAGAGCTAGGTTGGAAAATGCTAGCCAAGCCTTTGTTAATTGGGCTCTCGAGCATAAATAAACTGATGTCAAGAAGTTCAAGCTAGTGACTTTGCGTCAAGGTGGCTTGGAAACGTTTTCGCACTTTTGTTCAACATGCGCTTACATTTGCTCCTAGCTTCGTGTCCCTGTTCCTGATCGGAAATTCATGCTTATATTGCTGTGACACATGAATGATTTCTATTATCGTCTCATGGTTACTATCAAATACAACTCCCTCAGCCACATGGAACAACATGGTTTCGACATCGATACTCTGAAATTGCAAGAAAAACAACCTCGGGAAGATCTTGAAACTCCCAACACAAATCCAAGGGTATATGCTAAGATGGATGAACCATTGAGTATGGTGTATGATCGTCTTCGGAGGCAAGGTATACTTCAAGTTCCAGCGCATGTGCACTGTTTACCCCTTCTTGGAACATACATGAGCAAACTCTGCGCTTATTGTCGTTAATTTGGGCATAAAACTGATCGATGCCATAACCTTTACTACAAAGTGCAAAGCCTGATTGATCAAGGCATCATTAGTCCGACCCACAAAGAAATACATGCAAGGATGGTATCATCACGTCTGCGACCACAATCCAAAGTCGATATCTTTCGCAAACTGGTTGAACAAGGTAAGATTCATCCACTTCCAAGACGCACAGGGGCAAGTCCCATAGGGTTAGATCTTCACAAATACTGCCATTATCATCAGTTGCATGGTCACGACACAAACTAATGTCATGCTCTCAGCTATCGCATCAAGCAAATCACCAACATAGCTCTTGTCTGCCGCAAAGCTACATGATCGTCTTTCATAAAGAGAAAAGTTTTCGGTAAAAGTCCAGTAGGAGGTTAGCCCATCAAAAAAAAAAAAATCTTTCAGCTTGTTAGTATTAGAGAACTACGTACAACTTGAATCCCCATTATCACTTACAGTTGCACTACGAGATCACTCCACCTATGTAACACTTGGGGTACGTAGGTAGCTCAATATGAGAGTGCAGCCGTTTTATTAAATAAGAAACTTTAGTTCTTTTTCTTTTTTTTTTTTTTTAAAAATGAACTACGCTGAGTCTGATTCCCCATAAAATGCACTTGGAGCAATGGGGATATGTAGGCAACCTTCGGGTTCAACTCAAATATATTACCCATTGTATTTCAGGCAATATGATCAAAATTCAAGATGCCAGTCATCACAGGAGTAATTTCAGAATTCTGAATTGACGCATCAATGGGGATACATGCCCTAATCTCTATATTTTATCTTTTTTCAAATATTAAGCACGGAATGGAAGAATGAAAAAATAAACAACTGTTTTCAACCCCAAGGACAGTAAAACATTTAAAAAGGTAAAAAAAAATGAATAATAAAAAAGCAAAATTGCGAAGGTGGACCATTCCAGTCAGAATATGGCAAAGTTGTTTTCGAAAATTTTCTTTACTCTACAATGCATTTTGCAATATGTAGCCTTCTTTTCTTTTCTTTTAATTATTTTTCTCTCCCTTTAGGTCCAAAAAGAATAAATTTGTCCCTTCTCTAATGACCAATTACCGTCAGAAAGTAAACACCTCAGCCCTACCCACAAATGCGGTCAAAGAGCCTGTTGGGATTGCCATGCAACCTCTGTCCAAAGGATTTCAAATTATGATGAAGATGGGTTATACTCAAGGAGCCAGATTAGGACATGATGGTAGGGGACTGAAGCAACCAATCCCCGTAGTAGACAAGCAGAACCGACATGGATTAGGATATGATCCGAGCAGCACTTCGCAAAACATCAAAAAACCTTCTTATACCCTCAATGGTCAGTTCGTCCTGCAAGGAGATACTGAGCCATACCACGAATTTCCAGAACCTTGGCTTAGTAGGAAAGAACATAAGATTTTACCAGGATTTGAGATATTCTTAAATGAGGCTAGAAATCTGGACTTAATCAAAAGTTGGTTTGTCCGAGAATAAAACAAGAAAAAAGAAAATGACTGGGTGGATAATCTGGAACATGGAGTCCTTAAGAAGCTTTTCGCTTCTAAGTCCTCTAGGGAAGGGGATTTTGACCCAGTGTCTTTTATGATACCTTTTGGCGAAAGCATTGAACATAAGTGGAGTATTGAGTGTAAGGCAAAAGACGGGCTTATAGAATTTAAAATGTTTTGAGGAAACCATCCTCCACATCCATCTCATGAAAATACCTTTTTACCTCCTTCAGATGGATATCATACCCATAGCTCATCCTCCAGCCAATCTACCTTACATACCTAATCAGAAGACTTTTATAGTGAGGAAATTGAATGTGAACCTTTATCTAAATATATTTGCATGCAAGATGTTATATTTGACAGGGAATTTAATAATGATGAATCACTTGATACAACAAAAACTTACATAAAATCCATGGAAGAATCCATTGTAATTAATATTGGTACAGAAAATGCTGTAAAAGAAGTCAAAATAGGATCATCCCTCTCCCCAACTGAACAGTCTATGTTTAATGCATTATTAAAAGTGTATGTAGATGTGTTCGCATAATCTTATGCTGATATGCCCGGCGTTAATGAGAAATTGCAGAACATCGTATTTTGTTACATCCTGAAAGCAAGCCTAAGTAGCAAAAGCTCCGCCGAATGAAGCCAGAGGTTAGTCTGAAAGTGAAAGAAGAAATCCAGAAACAGCTTGATGCCAAATTCATCCAAGTGACAGGCTAAAGTCGTATCACCTTATCAAAAATACCCTAAGGTCCACTAACAAGTAGTCAGAGAAGTCAGGATCGAATCCACAGGGAGAAAGTTATATTATTATATCTGAATTCTAATATTATACTAACTAAATCAGATGTAAATGGTTGTTTTACTGAACTAAGCAAATAATAGAACTAAATACGAGGGAATAAATCAATTAATAAAGAACTAGGACTATGGATCACTATGCATACAATGCGGGAAATCAGAGACGAATAATAACCACCCAATAAGACAATTTATCTGGGGCACATGTAATTTTTCTCGAACATTACCTCCCTCAAAGATCATCTAGCCGCTCTCGCATGGTCAAGGATCACTATGCCTAATGATTGAAAGCCTATACGAAATCTCTCCTCTCGAAGTAGATTCAATATTGCGATAATGGAAATACAAATCAGGCCTAATTCATAAATCTAGCATGAACGATTCAATCACAGGAAACAATTGAAATAAAGGATAATTATACTAATCTATCAATCCCTCATTGCATACATAGATCCCCACAATCCTAAAAATAAAACTACTCACTCATGCTTGAGAAAACAATAACAAATTCCATGTAAAAATTCATACTTTGAACTATTGCAAATAACTAAGAAATTACTCTAATCAATAATAGAGAAAGCAAACAATAATGAAGAGAACAAGGAAGAAGATTACCAAATTAAAGAACTATATTGAAATTGCGAATAATCCAAAGGTTTAATCTTGAATCCACAATGAAGAGTAGTAAAACCAGGGTTCTTGAGAGAAACTATGAGAAAATAAGGACTAAAACAAAGATCAATAAAAAGATGTCTGATTTTCCTATTTATACTAAGTAGCCCGACATTCATTAAATGAGCGCGCGGAACAATCGCCCGATCGAGCCAAGTCAGCCCGATGAGATCGGGCTCAACGCATTATCGTTACTCCAATCGTAGCCAACCGCCCGATGCTGTCGGGCCATGCTGCCCGATGCTATCGGGCAAGTCGAGGTCAGTGCGCAGCACTCGAGCACGAACACAGCGGCAGCAAGCACTCGCCCGATGGAGTCGAGCTAGGCCGCCCGATTCTATCGGGCTATGGGACCTCGCAGCACTCGAGCACGAACACAGCAGCAGCAAGCACTCGAGCACGAACACGCCCGATGATGTCGGGCCATCTCGCCCGATCGGGCCGGACACCGAACAACGACATGGCGGACCAAGCCCGATCGGGCCCGCAACAAACTATCTTTTGGCCGTGATGGACGCCCGATCGGGAGTCAGGAGCCCGATGGAGTTGGGCGAGGCACCGTTTAGTCATCCATTGGCTTCAGACGCCAAGGATTCGCTTCTTCTCTTGTCCAAGGCCTCGGAAAGTATTCTCGGGACCCCGAAACTCATCATAAATGCCTTCGAACTTCTCCATTCGATTGTAATGGTCAGATAATAGTAGAAAATAGGGAGATAGCTCCCTAAAACCTGCAATCAGACACAGAACAGAAAACCACAACTAGATGGAGAAAGTTAGCATAAAATGGCTCCTAAGAGCACCATTGATACACATTTTAGCTCAAATACAGGGGGAAAAACACTATATAAAACCATAACATCACCAAGCTGTAAAACATCCAAGTTGGCTCGCCAATATAGTGGTTGTACCCAAAAAGGATGGGAGAGTTCAGGTATGCATTGATTTTCGAGATTTGAATGTTGCGCCACCAAAAGATTGCTTTCCTCTACCCCACATCGATGTTCTTGTTGATCGTACGACTGGTCATGCAATGTTTCCCTTTATGGTGGGTTCTCAGGGTATAATCAAATACTCATGGCTCAATAAGACATGACAAAGACATCTTTCATTAATCCATGGGGCACTTTTTGCTACCGAGTTATGCCTTTTGGTCTCAAGAATGCCGAAGCCACATATCAAAGGGCTGCAACCACTATCCTTCATGACCTCATCCACGACATTGCGGAGGTTTATGTAGATGACATGATTGTGAAAAGTGAAGATCGTGAGGGGCATATTCCTGCATTAAGGTCATTCTTTGAAAGAATCAGGAAATACAATTTAAGGATGAACCCTCAAAAATGTGTGTTTGGCGTCACTTCGGGGAAGTTGTTGGGGGTTCATTGTCAGTCAAGACGGCATCAAAGTGGACTCTGAAAAGGTAAAAGCTATTCAAGGGCTACCCCCTCCAAAAACAGAAAAAGAAGTAAGAGGATTTCTCGGCATAATTCAATATATCAGCAGGTTCATCTCACGGCTCACTATGAGATGTGAACCTATATTTAAGCTGCTCAGAAAAGGGGAATCCCATGAGTGGAATGAAGAATGTCAGGAAGCTTTTGATAGTATGAAAGAATACCTTTCAAATCCACCTGTTCTAATGCCACCTAGACCAGGAGAACCTCTGATTTTGTACCTTACTGTCACAGAAACGGCTATGAGAGCTCTATTAGCCCAATATCAAGAGGGAACAAAGAAAGAGGTTGCCATATACTATCTCAGTAAGAAATTCCTTGAGTATGAGACAAGATATACCCCACTAGAAAAAACATGTATCTCCTTGGTCTATGCCACGAAGAAGTTGAGGCATCACCTTCAAGCTCATACTACCTATCTGATCTCAAGACTTGATCCAATCAAGTATCTGTTTGAAAAACCCATTCTTAGTGAAAGATTGGCAAGATGGCATGCTATGCTTTCTGAGTTTGATATTCAATGTGTCAGCCAGAAGTCTGTTAAAGGACGATCCATATCTGAAGCCCTAGCAGAAGGACCAGTGTCAGGAGATGAGTATGATGATGCATTCCCTGATGAGTACTTATGCTTTATTGACAATCCACAATGGTGCATGTACTTTGATGGAGCTTCTAATAGGAGAGGTAATGGAGCAGGTGTTTTGTTAGTAGACCCCGATGGAGTCCATATTACATTTGCTGTCAAGCTGGATTTCCCAACAACAAACAATACAGCCGAGTATGAAGCCTGAAGCCTGTATATATGAAGTAAAGGCCGCCTTGGTAGCAGGGGCAAGACATCTCACTTTGCATAGAGATTCTAATCTCATCATATCTCAAACAATAGGAATTTGGAGGGTTAGAGATGAGAGACTTTAACTCTACACTGAGTACCTTCAAGAGTTAATCCCTTATTTTGATGACATCAGCTTCAAACATCTTCCTCGAGAACAAAGTTTCACTCATGCTTTAGCCAATCTCACTGTTAATTTAACATGGGAAAATGGTACAAAGATCCAGTCAGTTTTAATTGAAGAAAGGAAGGGACCAACAGTGACGGTAGCACAAATTGTCTCCGCGATGGTTCAACAAGATGATGATGATGTCTGGTACAAGGATATCAAGAATTTTCTGAAAACAATGCAATATCTAGAGGGAAGTGGCAAGAAGGACCGCATATGTATCTACTATAGCATAAGTCTCAACTGTGGCTTGTTGGTCAAACCATAGTTTGCAGGCTACTTGTAAACCCTGGCTAGTATATAATGGGGTTTTGACATAGCTTATAGTTTCTTCTTCATTTTGAAGGGACTGTTCTATTTCTGGTGTTGATTCTAAGGGTTTCTTTTCTTCTAGTCTTTTAACCCTTCTAATAGTTTCAGCTACTTGTTCTTCTATAATTTCTATTCTGTTAAGAATATTGGGGCTAAGAATATTTGAGCTACCTTCTCCAGTTTCAAAAGTTGTAGGGTCTATTTCTTCAATTGGTTTTTGGAGACAATGTCTACATGCTTCTAAAAAACAAGTATTACATTGGTACCTTAATTCTATTGCTGGGAACCATTGACATAAATGACATGGTTTATCTTCTGTTCCTCTTCTATGAACCCAATGGTGTTCACATTCTGTATTAGTCATAATATATTCAATTTCGGTTTCATCTTCTTCTATGAAACTATACACCGAATCATCATCTCGAGTCAACATCTTTAATATTATCAAATCCTATTTTTTCTGCTTCTTCTACTAAGTAAGACCGTTCTTGACTTTTATATTTTTTGGGACATGATCTAGCAAAATGTCCTTCTTCTCCACAAATAAAACATTGGCAACTTCTGTTTTTAGGTTTACTAAAATGGTGTCCTTTTTGAGGTTTGCCTTTGCCTTTCGCAAAATATTTGGATTTCCTAAATTTTTTCTTATATTTGGGTTTGTACCCATAATTCTGTGGTGTGTAAATAGCTCTTCTACAGAAAGCATAGGATTGTCTCTTTACTTCTTGATTTGCCATTTCTTCGGTGCATTTATTTCTAAGGTATTGGTATGTGTAAGCAATTCTAGGTCCTATTCCTAGGTTTTCTATTGTTCCATAGGATTTTATCCATTCGTCATGAATTTGTTTTCCTAGAGTTCCTGGTAGTTTTTGGAAATATTTTTCCGCTAAGGAATCATCTAAAGCTCTGTTTGTTAATGCTATATTTCGCATAAAATCTCTAGAAAATTCGTTAATATAATCAAATTTTGAAATTGACAGCTGTTCTAGATTTCTAATTGCTTGGTCTTGTTGAAGTACAGTGTCTGTTTGTGGTATTGTACCCATGACTATAATTCTAATTATATTGGTAAAATTGTTGGGGTTATTTCCCATTGCTTTTATATTGTTTAGTTTGTCTGGATATTTAGTCTTATATGCCATGTACAAGCCATGCGCTGTTTCTCCTAAGAACGTTTCTAAATAGGCAAACATATCTGTTTCTTCTTTATTAGCTAGTTTTGCCCATTCCTGGATAATTAATTGTTCCCAGTCTTGTATAAGGGAATTATACTGCTGAGGAGTAACATAATCTAGGTTTAGTAATTTAGGGGTATAAGGGATGTTCTTATAAGGTTTTCCGAAGGATTTTAATCCTTCGTTAGCCGGATTATACTCCCTTGATTGTTTCCATACTGGCCTATCTGTAGGTCCAGTCATATATTCGTCTGATGGATTGTATATCTCTCCATATGAACTTTCTCCATTAGCCATAAAGGCTGCTTCGGTTTTGTAGATACTATCTGGTCCTAATTTGCCTTCTTTAATTAAATCTATTTTTTCTATATGATATTTCTTTCTTATTTCTTCTTCTGCCTCGGAATATGTCATTCCTAAGTCATTCATTAGTTCTATAGTAATATCGTCTAATACTTCCCTAATATTATAGATTTGAAAATCCTTATTAAAAATCTCTTCTCTAGTTTTAGTCTGTATTTGACTAATAAGAACTTCTTGTTCTTCTTCTGGTTGATCTTCATTTATTCTAGCGTAACTTCCTAAGTCTGTGAAGTTATCCTCTGTATCACTTTCATCATAAGTAGGTGGTTCCTCTTCATTAAAAAGTGATATTTCTTTTAGTTTTTCTTCTAATTGTTTCTCTAATTGATCAATTTCTCTTATCTTTTGACCTTCTCTTGTATATAACATAGCGCCATCAGAAGGCTAGTTGCTCATTTTCTCATACTAAAAGGCAGATTATATCACAAAGGGTTTGATGGTACTCTACAACTCTGCGTAAATGACAGCGAAAAGCAAGTCATCATGGAAGAAGTTCATGGATGGGAATGTGGACCCCATATGAATGGAAGAATGCTAGCTCGTAAAATTTTGTGAGCAGGTTTTTATTGGAGCACTCTAGAAGGTGATTGCATCAGCTTTGTCCGCGCCTGCAAACAGTGTCAAGTATTTGCTAACCTCAATCATATGCCACCCGTGTCATTACATAATATGACTTCTCCTTGGCCGTTTTCAAGTTGGGGCATAGACATAATCGGACAAATTCATCCAAATGCTTCAAATGGGTATCAGTATATTCTTGTGGCAATTGATTACTTTTCGAAGTGGGTTGAAGCTGCATCATTTTCAAAGCTAGGGGTAAAGCAGGTCTCGAAATTTGTGATTAACAACATCATCTGTCGGTATGGCATACCTTTTGAAATCATCTCTGATAATGGATCACAATTTAAGGGTCATATGAAGACCACTCTTACCAAATATGCAATCAAGCATCATCAGTACTCACCTTATCGTCCCCAAACAAATGGAGCTATGGAAGCAGCCAATAAGACAATCAAGACTATTGTTGCCAAAATGACTGAAAAGACTAGGGAATGACATGACAAATTACCATATGCCCTTTGGGGATATAGGATATCAATTAGGACTCCAACAGGAACAACCCCGTATTCTTTGGTTTATGGGATGAAGCCAATCCTACCAGTTGAGGTGGAGATACAATCTCTCAGGGTCGTAGCAGAAAGTGAAATCTCGGAAGACCAGTGGCACAAAACTCGCTATGATGAGCTTACATTCGCAGATGAGCGCTGACTACAAGCATTGCATAACATACAACTATATCAACGGAGAATTGCTCGTGCATTTAACAAAAGGGTTCGAAATAGAGACATTCAAGAAGGTGATCTAGTTTTAAAAGATAATAGAGCTCCGTTGCATGATCCTCGAGGAAAATTCAAGCCTAACTGGTCTGGACCATTCTTGGTCAAGCATGTCACCACGGCTGGAGCAGTGAAGCTAATTGATTTTGATGGAAATGAGTTCACCATTTTCACTAATCTTGATCAGTTGAAAAAATACTATGCTTAGGCATCAAAGTAATTGTAACCAAACAGTTTGTGGATTTTGTATCCTATCTGGTTATTCTTAATAAACAGGCCATGAGTTTCTAAGATGTTCATATGATGTATGCAAAAAAAAAAAAAAGAAGAAAGAAAAAAGAAGATAGAAAATAAAAACGAAAAAAAACAAATAAAAAGGGAAAAGAGGAAAAAGGGTAAAAGGAAAAAACGATGAAGCATGTCTTTGATTGTTAAGGTTTATATGTTATGCTTTTATGTGTCATATGATTAGTTAATTATGATTTGCATGTCATATTTAATGTTAAAGTGTGCACGTGTTTAGAATTGTGTTCACATTGAATTTCTCTCAAGCAGATAATTCTCATAAACATATCTTTTATTCATCCCAACTGGGGTACTTCATTTAATACATAAAAAGACATGAAGCCTTCATCTCCTACAAACTCAAAGAAAAAAGAAAAAAACTAAAAGGAAAAAAAAAAAAAAAAAAACAACATAAAAAAAAACAACATGATATTTCCCTCACACCCTTCTCCTCTTCATGGTAGGCCTGTCTGAATCTTTGTCTTGACCAATATCCGCTAGAAGCCATTGAAGGTAATCTTCATCAATCAGTGGAAAGGAAGGTTCCGGTAGCGCTGATATAATTTTAGCCCCCTGCCATATAGTAGGCATTCTTTGAATACCACTCATATCAGCCTCATAAGTGGTACAAGATAGAAGAACCTGGAGGGCAGGAATGTGCTCTTACTTTTAACCAATTTTCCTTAGACATCTCCATGGAAGGTAGAAAGTGACTTGGCAAAGCCCGGGTAATTGTACACCTCTGCGACCAGAATTGCAATTACAATTGCACTAATGCCAAGGTGGCCTGTGACCCACTTTATGTCTTGATGTAGGAAAAAATCCTCCCACCCACTATTTTTGCTCAGTTGATAGAAGCAAGGAAGAAGGCCTCTCTCCCGGACATGACTAGTTTTGTAAGTAAGACTCTTGTGAGGTTTCATGAGAGAAAATTTTTCTAATAACCATAAATGAAGGGCTAATGGACATCCCTTTACAAAGCTTTGAGGGTTTCTTTTGAGTTCATCTAAGCCAATGAACATTTCCCCCAAAATAAGTGGTCAAAGACGACCCCCGCTAACAATTTGAGGAACAAGTGAAAGACACCGAACATGGCTTGCATTTAAAGACCATTTAGTGAGGGTACTTCTCAAAATCATAAGAATGCAAGCATTTTCTCTAGCAATCCTATAGTTGGCATTGTTAGAAAATTGCCAAGTGCCAAAGTGGAAAGTCAATAATAAGTTGACAAGAAATACCTCACCATGTTGTAGGTAGTTTCCATGCAGATTTTCGGGAAGATGTAAAATCGTTGATAAATCTCCCGAGATCCTGGTAGGAGATCTAGGTGTGATAACTAGACCATTGGATGGTAAGCCTAGTAAACCTTCGACCGCTTCAACAAGGAGCACAATCTCCCGGTCTCCAAAGCGGAAGACATGGCGAGTTTCATCCCAGAATTTGGAAGCATCATGAATCATGTCGTAACAAATAGAAAGTGAAAGCAAAGGCATAAGAACCTTAGCGAAGCGGGAAGAGGAAAAGGATTGCCTTCGTTGCTCCAAGTTTCTTGTGATCCCCGAGAGTTATTTTTTCTCCCCACTCCGCATTTCATTAGCTTCTTCATAAGTAAGAACCATTTTTGTGAAATGAAAATTTAGAGAAAAGATTGGAGTGATGGAAGTGGTGCATTGGGAAATGAAGAACTATACCCCTTTTATAGATGGAGAAGTTGATCATCCATGATTCATGCCATGGACAATAGGTTTGAGTATTGTCCATAGAATAATAAGGAGCATCCTTCACAATGGTTAATGAACAAGCATTTGTGGTATGACAATTTTTACTAAAGTCGAACATAAAAAAAAAACGGTGTCAATGATGAATCAAGAACTTTGATACAATCCCTTTTCCAAATGGCCATCCAAAATAAATGACCTTGATCAATCTATTTTCTATAGTGATCATCATTTTCTGATAAAGTAAATAAGCATTATGCATGAAAAAATTTATGAAATACTTCGGAAAAAGAGGATCAAATTTTGTCATATGAGGTTTGGTCCACCATAGAAGATAATAACCTTTAGTCAGCCTTTTTAGGTGACATGACCTTACAATGCATCACTCTAAGGTGACATGACCTGACAATGTCCTAATTTAAGGTGACATGATAACACATGGAGTCATAAAAAGAAAGTAATGGTGACTTGACAACTGGTTTGTCATCAAGACCATGAAAAACTATAAAAAACTGGAATCGACCTGTTAATTGTCGGAGTTTCTCACATTAACGAAAGACAAGTTCAGAATACTAAAAAAAAAGACGATGATGAAATCGCATTTTAAATTTTTGAAAATTAATTGGGATTTTCTATTTAAAACGATGATAAAGTCGCATTTTCAAATTTTAGAAAATTAATTGGGATTTTCTACCTAAGACGACATTAAAGTCGCATTTAAAACTTTTAGAAAATTAATTGGGATTTTCTACTTAAGACAACGATAAAGTCGCATTTTCAAAATTTAGAAAATTAATTGAGATTTTTCTATCTAAGACGACAATAAAGTCGCATTTTCAATTTTAGGAAATTAATTGGGATTTTTCATTTAAAGACGACGTCAAAGTCGCATCTCCTATTTTAGAAAATTAACTGGGATTTTCTACTTAAAGCGTCAACAGAAATCGCAAGTCATGATAACTATTTTCTACGGAGAATATGTTATCTCAAAATAAATTTTCTGTCAAAATTTTGTGTCTTTTCAAATATTCACCATCATTTTCTCCAAAATTCGACCAATGTGGGGCATTCTGTAGACACCAAATTTTGAAACCCTTCTTCGTATAAAACCCCTTTTTTCGGATAAATAAAGGTTTTGAAAAATAAAAATAACAAAATCGTCATGCATCGCGGAGCGAGCGCCCCGGAGCGCGAGTTTCATTCCATCACACGTTTTTTTGTTTTTGCATATTAGTCATACAGTTTCGGCTTAGAAGTATAATTTTTGTGAGTCGTAGTCAATAACTACAACAACCGTTTTAATAAAATGATTCATAGTATAATCATGCTCGTCTATATTAATTTGACGAGTTTTCATTAATTGTCGTAAATTAGTCTTTCGGAAAAATAAAAACGAGTCGCGATTAGGTGTCGGGATTTTAATCGTATCCCAAAACCGACATTAATCAGTTTTCTTGATGGTCAAGTCATTGGATAAAGAATAAGAATATATTCTTTATTCACTAAACCCATCCTTTAACCATTAGTTAGAGAATAAGAATCATGAAAAGATGTGAGAATAAGAATCAAATCCCATGTGTAAGAGGGGGAAATCCAAATTCTTTCCGGAAGAATCGAGTGTGCGCCAAGCACACAATCATGCGCTAGACGCATGATTGTGCGCCTAACGCACAAGCTCACTCTGCGCCAGACACAGAGCCTTGCGCCTAGCGCAGCTTCCTGTGCTAGGTGCAACACCTTAATCAGTTGGTTTTACACGTTTTTCAATGCATTTTTTTACGTATTAGGATGTTTTAGGAAGAATATTTTCTGAAAATCTGATCTTGCCTCATTAATGAGCAAATCTAAAAAGAATAAGAATATTTGTGTTTCCAAAGAGATTTGATGATGTCATTAGGGTGAGGTCATTAGAGTGATGTCATTAGGGTGATTAAGGATGAGGAAAATCAGATTTTTTTGGGTGAAAATTCTGATCTTCTACCTCTTTGAAACCCTAGTTCTCCTCTTGCATTTCTCTATAAATACCTTCACTTTTTCCACTTCAAAACCAAGTTGAAAAAAAACTTAAATTCAACTTCACTCTCATCTTCTCTACTCTTCTCCTCAGTCTTTCCATCTAAGTAAAAGTCTCAATTAGTAAGTAAGGAAGTTGAAAAAAACACAATTCAACTTCACTCTCATCTTCTCCACTACTCTTCTCCTCCTTAATCTTTCCATCTAAGAAAAAGTCTTAATAAGTAATTAAAAGAAGTTCATTAAAGGAAAAAACACAAAAAAGAGTTTAAAGTTAGTAATTAAGAGAATTTAGAAACTCACCTAGAAATTAAGAAAATCACAAAAAAAAGTAGAAAAATTTGCAAAAGGAAATGCATCATTGAGCTAGCAAGGGAAAGTTGAAATTCTTGTTTATTTTGATTATCTTCTTAATCATCTATTAACATTCTCCTTGTTTTCTTCTTATCATTTTTTAATATTTGGAGTGATTTGGGTATGTGGAAGTCCTAATAGGTTCCCAACCTTAAATCACCCCACCTAGAAACAATGTGATTATGTGATTTTCCTTAATCAAGTTGTTATTTATAACCAAAAATGTTTTCAAAAAAAAAAATTCAAGATAAGTTGTGCATAAACATCTCCATAATAAGAAAATGTGATGCTGTAATTATAGTCAACTTTATTTTCCTATCTTATTTCATTTTTTCGTCTAAATTAACTAATTACTTCATGGGATTTAATCTTTTTCCTATGAAGTGCAAGATGTTTCCAGCAACTGGAATTTGGAATTTCTAAAAAACGAATTTTGTGTAAATAAATAAAAATCATACAAATTTGTTGTGAAAAATGATTTTGTTCAGTACTACCTAGGATTGTTCTGTCAATAAAATAAAAAACTAAAGTCATTTAGATAAAACTAATAACATCAAGTTTGAAGAAAACATCAGTAGCGTTTCAAAAATATAAAAATCATGTTCATGTGAATTGTATACAATTTTATATCATTTTTACAAAGATGTTTCCAATCTAGTCTTTCAAAGTGTCTAGAATTTTCACAACAAATTTCACTTCAAAATAAGTTCAATAAGTCGGATACAAAGAACAAATTGAATTAAGGTCCTGTTTTGACCAGTTTGAGTATAAAACTCACCATAATTCAAGTGGTCACTTAAAACTTGTGAAATGTTGATACAAGATAAACAACTTATTGATCTATCCATAGATGTATCATATGCTCAATTTAATACTTTATAAAGAAAGTTATGAATTTTGCAATTCAGTGCAAGAACAAAAAGGCAATCTGGAAAATGAAATAAAGTAATTAATTCAACTTTCATAAAAAAAAAGTTTTCTTCATACGAAAATGTGAATAAAAAAATCATGAACTTTTTAACTTTATCTTAAAATAACTCATTTTATCATGAAAATAAAAATCAATAAAAATTGTAAAAAAAAATCAAAATCAAAGAAATTAATTAATCTTTAACTTTCACAAATTCACAAATAAACATGAATTCCAAAGCCCATTCAAGGAGGTGAAGATCGAGTAACATCATGGTGAAGACCAAGATTGAAGATTTGTATAGGTCATAGATTTTGTACATATTGTTGTAATAATAGTTTCTTTGTAAACAATCATTGCATTACTCAATTAATAAAAAAAACATGGAGATGTTTATGCATAATTTTCATAAATAATTCCACAACTCTTTTATGATGATCCATCTTACATTTTATAATGCATTTCCCATATTCAAATGGATTAATCATATAATTTGGCATAATTAGATTGGCAATTATGATCTCCAAATTGATGTTAAGTCGTTTCACGTGTCTCACTTTAAATGGCCAAATTCCAATTAGCCAAACACAAATCTCTAAATTCAATCTCAAATTGATCATTTCTCTCCAAATGACTTAATAATCTTCAATTAAGATTATTTCCCAAAAACCTTCAATTAGGAAGCAAACCTTCTAAGACCTCTCGAAAATCATAAACGTGATCACTATTAAAGTGGTTATTTCAATCCCCGATTAATTGCCTATTAGAGCGGTTGACAAAATCTTAATTTAGTCACTAATTGGAGTGATTACCTTAAAACCCTAATAATCGTTAATTAAGACGATTATTCTTCTCATTTTTAACCAAATTAGAGTGATTATTTCAAACCCTAATAATCGTTAATTAGGACGATTAATTTCCTCATTTAATCACTAATTAGGGTGATTATCTAAAACTTGGTTAACCACCAATTAGGTTGATTAGCTTAACCTTTCATCATATTTAATCACTAATTAGAGTGATTATCTTAAACCTTAATAATCATCAATTAGGGTGATTATTTCCTAACCTTCATTGTTAATCACTAATCAAGGTGATAATCTTTCCATTTTAATCACTAATTAGGGTGATTACTTATTTCCTTCCTTATTAATCACTAATTAAGGTGATTATCTTAATCCTTCATATTTAATCACTAATTAAAGTGATTATCATAACCCCACTATAATCACTAATTGGAGTGATTACCTCATTTCAAACAGATTTGTTTGATTCTAAAAGTGAATTATTCATAATCTATTCCCCCCTCTTCTTTCCCCAGTGGAATTGGCCATTTAGGGTGAGACATATGCTCGAGCTACGACGGTTTTGATCCATGAGTGGATTCCAATCCCGCAATGATTGGTACGTAGTGCAACTTTAGTGCTCAAACCTATCATGTACAAATGATATATTGGTCCTAAATAAAAATGGTTAATGTGTGTATGTGCAAATTACGTGATTTTCTTTCTTTTTAATAGCCATGATTACTTTAAAATGGAAAGTAACGCATTTAGTAAGAGCCCGTTCTTTAGGACGGAAGAGGAGACGAGTTTCAGACGTTCGCACCTCTTAACCTAAATACCGAACCCTATCTCATGGTATGAAAGAACAATTTTCAAAAAAGCCTTATCCATATGAAGTCATCATCGTTTTAAATGAATTTTCTTGAAATTGATTTTAAAACGATTTATTAAATAAATCTGTCCCTATTCATATATTAATAGGGTGGCGACTTCCAAGTTTTCTAAAACTTATAGTCCAATGAGAGACTTTCGTGGGATTCAGACCGTTAATTAAGACAGTCAAAAATCGGATACCACAAATTGAAACAAGGAGTTGAAGAGAGGTAGAAGATGGTGATCGTTGTTTTGGGAGAAAATAGGAAGCAGTAAGAACACTCCTTTTCTTTCCTTTTTCTTTGACTTCTTTTCCGTTTTTTCATACACTTTCTCTCTCCTTATACTAGCTAGTTATATAATGATAGGTATTGAGTACTTAACCTAGTAAATCTAGGAATTTATTTTGACTACTTCTAAGGTAAAGTCAAATGAAAAATAAAATATATTTAATAAAAGAGTATTTTAAATCATTTTTATAAACTGAAATAATATAAATAATTATAGACATGTATAAAAATACGAGGTGTTACACCCGAAGCTGGGCTTTGGGTCTGGGCTTAGCGGCCAGACTTATTTCGGGCCGGACTCTAGGCAGGCATGCAGGCCCGATTTTTAGTGCAGCCCGGCCCGGCGATGTAAGTCAGTGAGGGGGGGTTTTCAGTTTTGGGCTTGTGTGTGCTGCTGGGCTGTTTTTAATGAAAGCAGGTTCATTACTCCATTTGTGAAAGGGATAAAAAAAAGAAAAACTAAAATAAGAACAAGAAATGTCGTGAGTGATATTGTGATAACCGTGCACTGCGCATACTTAGTCATTAGTGAGGAAGGAGAAAATAGAAATAGAAAATCAAAAATGAAAGTGTGAAAGTGAAACTCTCGCAGTCGGTTTTTCATTTCTTGTTTTCCTCTAAGAGCTACCGACATCTCATGCAAAATGTCCCAATCAATTGTGTCATAGGCCTTTTTCATATCTAACTTCATAATACAACTAGCTCCCACATTTTTCTCCCATAATGTCTAACCAAATCTTGACATACCATAATGTTATGCACAATATATCTCTACTGAACAAAGGCACCTTGATTTTCATAAACTAACCCAGGAAGCACAACTCTCAGCCTATTACATAACATTTTTGTGATGCATTTATAAATAACATTACAACATGCAATAGGTCTTTACTCTTTGACATTACTAGGACAAGCTACTTTAGGTATTAAAGTCAAAATAACATTTACCTCCTTTATAAGATAACTCGAGGTGAAGAAAGAGAGAACAGCTTTAGTAAGCCCTTCACCAATTATCTCCCAGGCATCCCTAAAAAATATAATGCTCTCCAATGCCATGTGGGACTCGGGCTTTCTCCCTAGGAATTGAGAACATAGCCACCTTTACCTCTTCAGCTGTGAATTGTCTATTAAGCAAGGAATTATCCTCCTCATTCAACATTGGGCCCTTATCAATAACAACTTCCATAATAGGACATCTATTCTCAAGGACAAATCCCAACAACTTCTTATAATAGTCTAAAAAAGCCATATTAACTTTAGTCAAGTTCTCCCTCCATCTACCTTGTTCATCATGAATTGTATACAATTACACAGTATTTTGAAGCCTTCTTGCTTTGATTGACTGATGAAAAAGCTTTGTGTTGTCATCACCATCTTTACACCAACTCAACTTAGCTTTTTGAGCTAAAAACGACAAGTATTGCTTATGAATCTACCTGCAATGATCAACTGCTACCTGTCCTTCCAATTTGATCTCAATATTCTCTGGTTGATTCTGTAGCTCACTCTGATAGCTCATAAGATTCTGCTGAGCCTTGTTATCAGCAACATGAATCTCACTAAAACCCTCTGCATTGAGTTTCTTAAGTGCTTGTTTGACCTTCTTCAATTTCTTCACAAATGAAAACATCTGAGTGCCACTCACTAGCTCATGCCAACTTTCCTCTATAATACAAGGGAAGTTAGATGCTTTGCTCCACATTGTAAAATATTTGAATGGTTGCTTCCCAGATTCAATCCTAGGATAGACATTTATCACCATTGGAGTATGATTAAAGCTCCCCTCAGGCATGAAATGAGCCATATCATTAGAGTAATTCTCACTCCATAACTCATTCACCATCACATGATCCAATTTACAAATAACCCTATGGTCACCCTCCTGCTTGTTATTTCACGTGAACATACAACCAGAACTCTTCTTATCTCTCATTCCACAGCCAATCATACACCTCTGAAGGTCAACCCTTTTTTGAGCCCTCACAACAGAACCAATTCTCTCTTCTGGAAACATCACAGTTAAAATCTCCCACTATCATCCAAGGACCATCAATCCTTGTAGCAAAATCTTTAAGCTCCTGCCAAACTTTCAATCTTCCATTTGCATCATTAAATGCATAAAGGAAGCTACACAAAAAAAGCATTAGTGCCACAAGGAGTTATAATACAATGAATGATTTGACTACTCATTGGTATAATATTCACCTGAAAAATATGAGGATTCCAGGCAACTATAACCCTACCACCCTTATGTTCAGCTGAGTTTGCAATGAAGCACCAACCACTAAATAACGTCTGATAAAGACCCCCCATATTTTGGGCTTCAATTTTGTCTCAATTTCTTCACATTAAGCTTTTTTTTAGGACAATTAATTCCCCGGACATTCCAAACAATTATTCTATCCATTCCCCAGTGAAGGTGGTCCCCCTCCACCTATTTTTCTACCCCCACTTGAACATAGAATCATTCCAATAATCACTTCTTGCACCTGATCAACCACATCATCATTGCCCCGCACCAGGTTCCCCACATCTTCAGTAGTACCCTGCACAACCACGTCCTGACTTTGTTTAGCCAAAGCCTCAAAACCATTCTACACCACATGAGGGGTTGGATTCTCCAATCTCCTCCTAGCTGGACATCTAACTGGTCGAAACTCCTCCTCCTGATGAAGCACGCTAACACCATCATGCCCTGCAAGAATTTTCTTAGCCATCCAGACCTTCTGACCTGCGTTCCTCTTACACATCTCTCAAGTGTGACCTATCCCTTTGTGTGTTTGTTGTTTCCTGCTCTTCTTTATGAGTAGTGGTAGGTTGTATTTGGAGATACTTTGTTGCTTTTGTGTAATAATACTTACATTTTACCAAACAATTAGAGCAAAAAACTGGTTTTCACTCATATTCCACTAGGACATTAACCTCCATATCACATTCATTAATGAAGGAAATCTCATTAGGAAATTGTTGATCCACCTTAATCTCAATCATCAATCTAGAAAATATAAGCTTCTCCCTATTTGTTGTGGCTTGATCTAGTTTAATAGGCTTACCAATTTGTCTCGCAATTTTAAACAAACAACTCTCACCCGAGTATTTAAATCCAACTTAAGCTGAATCCACGTAGGGATAGTAGAATTTCATCCTTGGAAAAATCCACATTAGCGTCCTAAGGTTTAAGAATTACAGGTTTACTTTAAAAAAAAGGAGTGTTACTAGCAAGAATAAGGTCTATCTTTTCCATGGTTGTAAACCTAACCACAAAAACACCTGGTTTCACCATAGCCACTTTATCTACCCCTTAATTCCTCCATACTCTACAAATAAACCCTTTCATAACATGAGATGGGGGATTCACACCAAAAACATAACAATAGATAGCTGAATTCCAGTAAATCAATTTCTGGTTGCACATCAACTAAATCGATCTTAACACGAGATTTAACCAAGTTTTCGTCATTTCCAGCAACACTATATGGGGAAAAAAGAATTGGAACAGGATTGAGGTTAATACCTTCCGGACGAGACCGCCCCTGCTACTCCTGATTCCTTCTATCTTCAGACCGATTAATTGATTCTAGCCACTCTGAAAAGTTAACCCGAACTTCCTCTTGTTGTTTCAGGTTTTGAATCGATGCTCGAAGTGATAAATTTCCTCCCAGATTGTAGGAATTCCATCCATATCAAGCATCGAAACCCCAATTACCTCATCCGTAGATTTCATCTGCTTCGCCTGAGAATCCGAAGGATGTCCCATCGCTTTCCCCGTATTTGGATTAGCCTGCTGAGATTTCTCCCCTTTTCATTTCCTTGCCATGGCTGTCAACGTACATGGTACGAGGAAAGGTCACCTCTAGAGAGAAAACTCGCTTCATAATTCTATTAGATTAACTTATTAAGCATTATTAGCGCCACACTATAAAGTTATCACGTGTCGTTCCACTCTTTGCTTATCAATAAAGAACATCTGTTGCAGAGTTTGTTTCATGTTCCATGCAAATAAATAATATTTCAACCTGGTTATAATACCTAATTTGCAATGTAAAAAATGTGGTAAAGTCCAATTTTTCAAAGCAATGGTGTAACACCCCCAAAATCCATACACCTCTAAACTACGTTGCATCGACTTTGGGAGTGTTACCGCCGCGGTGAAACGCAAGGCTTATTGAAATTAAAACGTTAACAACTCCTTATTAGGAAAACTACATTGCAGCGGAAATAAAATGTTTACTTTAAACTACAACTCGCGAATCACCATTGACCCCTTTTATTCAAACTATTAACTACGAATATTAACAATTCTATAAGTTCAACAAAAACATCTAAGAGTTTATAAACCAGAAAAATCCCCCGTATGCTCAAACTCATGCAGCATCACCAACATACCTAATCTGCTCCCCATTGAAATATCAATGGTTCATAACAGGTCAACATACATGACAAATAACAAACCATCAGCTATGCTGAGTACGTACATAATCAGTTAAATAATACATTAAACATAAATAGAATAATAATAACCATTCCCAGACATGATACTATAAGAATATTACATTTCATTTTTATAGTATAATTGGCATCGAACGGCCACTGTCATCTTTCTAGAATCATACGGGCTACTTAATCCTTAATAGACAACGCGATCTATTAAATGGAATGTAAATACGGTTTCGTTCCCCGAAGATCGTACGGAACCTTCCGCCTACTTGAGTTATCAAAATTTATAAGGACACTACTATTGTCATAGTAGGCCTGTATAAGAGTGTAGAACAAATCCCACACTCCCCCCATTGTTCATTACTTGTAGGGAATCCAACTACAAGTTTATTGCCAACAATCCTTTTTAGCGATACTCATTCATACAACATTAAGCATATGATTTCTATAACATCATATAAAATCCTTTAGTTTAGACAACCTCTTATAAATCCTTGCTACAATTATTAATCATAGCGTTTCAATCCAACATCTCATTTGATGCTTGTGATACGATAGAATTACGCATTACAATAACAATTCATTCTATTTCACAAGTCATACAACAAGGAAATACATACAGATTTCCAATTGATTTCATGTTACCAAACAATCTCAACAATCATAATCAACAACAATTCCCTATCATGATTCTAGGTTCCAATATAACAATCATAACCTAAACATGATACTAATGTAACGAACTGAACTAGTACGCGTACGTACCTTGTAACGTAGAATCTTGGCTGACTACTTAAAATGTTCCGCTTATGAAATTGGGGCCTAATCGAATAATGAAAGTATTTTAGTGCTAAGTCCTTGATAATATTAAATAAAATCAGCTTATCCAACTATATAAACTGTGATGTTTTGAATATTAAAATACCCAATCTAGTTGCTTTAACCTTTCTTTACATAAACCTTATTGAACTAGAATATTTAGGGATTAATAATCAGATGTAAATTTGATTTTTATTTGTTAACTTACATTATACTTGCTCATAATAAGAAAACTTAAATAACTATATATGTAAGTATATAAAATCAGAATTAAGAAATAAAATTATCATAAGAACTAAAACATAATTATAGATCTGAATTTTATACTTTGTTCCTATACTTTATTTATAATTACAAAACCTAATCAAAGATACATAAGTATACCTAAATCAGATTTTACAATTAATTTAAAAGAAGAAAATAGAGAATTTTAATTTTTATACCGGACCAACTCGCCGACGACAACCACCGGTGACACGAGGAACTCCGGCAGCACCACCACCGCGCTCGCAAGACTCGCCTCGCTCGCACAGCACTCGAGCCACTCACGCTCGCACGACCTCGACTCGTCGCAACACACCACGCACAACACCCCACTCGCTCACCGACACCGTCGAGCTACACTCGTACATCGCAGCACCCTCGACAGCCAGCACACACGCCGTACTTTGACTCGCACCGCTTGACCCTCGAATGCTCACACTCGACGCACTCACCAGCAACAGCGACGACTCGTCGCTCGACACACAGCAGCAAGCCTCGCACCACACTCGACTCGACGCCTCTTAAGGCCGACGAAGAAGACTCAGATGAGGAGAGGGACAGTATTGCGGGAGAGATAAAGGAGAAGTGACGAGGTAGGAGAAGAGAGGAGAGAGAAAAGTTTGGGGTAAAAAAAAACGGCTGACTAGTAAAAGGAATAGTGTTTTATTTTCTTTTTCCTTTTTCTTATTTATAGCATGGCAAACCTAGGCTCAGAAGGATTTGTTTCCAACTCCAAATCCGATTTCTTGTTTTATTTGGAAAATAAAAAGAAACCAAACTATAATATAATTAGGTACAACGGTAGGTTATATAGTTAAATTATAACTGTAGGCTTACTCAAACTATATATTTTTTCTAAATAATATTAAAAACACTTTCAACTTTATTCTTTATATTTTCTTATTTATAAAAGAATAACTCCTATAAAAATTACGGAGTATTACAGGCTTCCCCCCTTAAAGGAAGTTTCATCCCGAAACTTTGGGGTAGCCAGCCTTAACGACGATCTTTTGCACTTTTAAGTCCCAATATTTCACAAGCGGTATCTAGATTTCGCAAGCCACATAAGCAATAATACACATAATTAACATACTTAGCACACTTTAGCACACTTTTGGGTGGAAGCGCGAAATTCTATCTCATTCTTCCCCCCTTAAAAGAAAAGTTACGTCCTCGTAACTCACCTAACTCCTGAAAAAGCTCAGGGTACTTCAGACGCATCGCATCTTCTGCTTCTCATGTGGCTTCTTCAGTATTCTGATTTCTCCACAACACCTTCACAATTTTGACGTCCTTATTTCTCGTACTATGCACCTTGTGGTCTATTTACTTGATGGGTTTCTCCTCATAGGACAAGGTTTCGTCTAACTCGACGTTTTCAGGTTCTAGGACATGCGACTCGTCAGGTACGTATTTCCGGAGTTGGGATACGTGAAACACGTTGTGGACCCTTTCTAACTCGTTTGGCAATTCTAAGCGATAAGCCACTTTGCCTACTCGCGCCAAAATCTCATATGGTCCTATGAACTTAGGGCTTAGTTTCCCTTTCTTCCCAAATCGCATCAGCCCTTTCATTGGGGACACCTTCAGCATCACTTTTTCACCCACTTCATAGTTCTCTTCCCTTCGCTTTTGATCCGCATAGGACTTCTGCCTATCCTGTGCAGCCCTTTCATTGGGGACACCTTCAGCATCACTTTTTCACCCACTTCATAGTTCTCTTCCCTTCGCTTTTGATCCGCATAGGACTTCTGCCTATCCTGTGCAGCCCTAATCTTCTCTTGATTGACTCGCACTTGATCAACAGTCTCTTGAATCATTTCAGGACCTAACACCACTGTCTCACTAATATCGTTCCAGCACAAAGGACTACGCCACTTTCTCCCATACAACGCTTCAAATGGAGCCATTTTGATACTAGCATGATAACTGTTGTTGTATGAGAACTCTATGAGGTCCAAATGGTCTTCCCATGATCCCTGGTATTCTAAGGCACAAGCTCTTAACATGTCTTCCAAGGTCTGGATGGTTCTTTCTGTTTGACCGGCTGTAGCTGGGTGAAAAGTTGTACTCATCAGTAGCTCACTGTCGAATGCTTCCTTGACCTTTTTCCAGAAATTCGAAAGGAATCGCGAATCCCTGTATACTTTGGCTAGAGCTTCCATGCTCCACGTGTCTTTCATGGGTATGAACCTTGTAGTTTTGGTCAATCGGTCCACTATCACCCATATTGTGTTATTGCCTCCCCGACTCCTAGGTAAGGCTACGACGAAGTCCATGGATATCGAATCCCACTTCCATGTTGGAATGTCTAGAGGTTGGATTTTGCCTTGAGGTCTCTTGTGTTCACTCTTAACCTTCTGGCACGTAAGTCATTTGGAAACAAGTTCGGTTACTGCCCTCTTTATTCCAGGCCACCAAAACATCTTTTTGAGGTCCTTATATAACTTATCCCCCCCCCCTGGGTGGACGGAATAGTTCGTATTACGACCTTCACTCATTATCTTTTGTTTCAACTCCTAACATTTTTGCGGTACACACCACCGACCCTTGTAGCGTATACTACCATCCTCATGGATTCCAAACCCTTCTGCTTTTCCCTCCGTAAGTTTCGCTTTGACTCGCACAAGTTTCACATCCCCAGGCTGACCCTCTCTTATTTCATCTAAGAAGTTGGGCTGGATGGTTAAGGCACTCAATAACTTTTCCACTTCCCCTTCATGAACCACTTCAATCTGGAGTTTAGAAAATTCTTCACAAAGTTTGTCGGCAACTACCAAGGGTTCAGGCTATGGCTAGACTTACGACTCAAGGCATCAGCAACAACGTTTGCTTTACCCTCATGTATTGAATGTTTAAGTCATAGTCCTTGATGAGCTCTAACTATCTTCGCTATCGCATATTAAGATCTTTCTGGGTGAAGATGTATTTGAGGCTTTTGTGATCGATGAAAATTCGGCAAGTCACCCCGTAAAGGTAATGTCTCCAAATTTTTAAGGCAAAAACAATTGCGGCCAACTCTAGGTTATGTGTTGGGTAATTAACTTCATATGGTTTCAGTTGACGGGACGTCTAAGCTATAAATTTTCCATTTTGCATAAGAATACAACCCAATCCATTCTTTGACGCATCACTATAGACATCATACCCCTCATCCCCGTTAGGCAAGGCTAGCACAGGTGCTGAGGTTAGTCTTTTTTTGAGTGTTTGAAAGGCTTTCTCACTATTTTCAGTCCAGTTAAACTTGCAATATTTCTTCATTAAGTTAGTCATGGGTTTTGCTATCTTCGAAAAGTCTTTAACAAACCTCCTATAACAATCGGCTAAACCCAAGAAACTCCTTATATCTGTGACATTCTTTGGTGTAGGTCATTCACTCACAACTTTTATCTTTGTAGGATTCACAGACACACCCTCCTTAGAGACGAAATGACCCAACAATGACACTTTTTCTAACCAAAATTCACACTTAGAAAACTTTGCATACAATTGGTTCTCCATAAGTGTCTGTAAAATAAGCCTCAAATGTCCCTCATGTTCCTCCTTGCTCCTTGAATAGATCAATATATCGTCTATGAACACGACTACAAATTTATCGAGATAGGGTCGAAATATCATATTCATGAGGTCCATAAAAACAGCAGGTGCATTGGTTAACCCAAAAGGCATGACGGTAAACTCATAATGTCCATACCTAGTCCTGAAGGCAGTTTTTGGTATATCTTGGTCAGCAATCCTTAATTGATGGTAACCAAACCTTAAATCTATTTTGGAGAACATCCCTGCACCTTGAAGTTGGTCAAATAAGTCATCTATCCTAGGTAATAGATATTTGTTTTTCACAGTGACATTGTTCAACTTACGGTAGTCTATACACAACCTCAAACTACCATCATTCTTCTTCACAAAAAAGACAGGGGCTCCCCATGGTGACATAATAGGTCTAATGTACCCCTTCTCTAGTAGTTCTTCCAACTGGTTTTTCAACTCGTTCATTTCTGCTAGAGCCATTCGATATGGGGCTTTTGAGATAGGTCCAGTTCCAGGTACTAAGTTAACAGTGAACTCTATATCTCTCCTTGGCGGCATACTAGGTATTTCTTAAGGAAAAACATCCTGAAATTCGCTGACTATAGGCGCATTCTCAACTTTTCTCACAGAACACATAAATAGAGGCCATCCTATGTCTATATAACCCTGGTTCGCGAGTTATTCTCCTATATGACACCCTTTTTCCTGAAGGATCTCGCAGTTCCACCTTCTGTGCATCACAATCTATCTTAGCATTGTACTTCCCAAGCCAATCCATTCCCAAAACGATGTTTAGGTTCGATAAGTTAACCTCTATTAAATCGGAAGGAAAGAAGCCCTCCCCTATTTTTAGTGAGACATTCGGGAATTTCTTAGAGCAATTGACGGTATCCCCAGACGGAATAACTATAGGCATATAAATTGACTCGGACTCAACCATTGCTAGAGTTCTAACAGTTGTATGGGCAATAAAAGACAAAGATGCTCCAGAATCGAACAATACTTTAACAGGAATTGAGTTGATAGAGAAAATACCAATGACAACATCTCTACGAGCTTCCTCTTCGCTAGCCGTCATCATATACAACTTCACTTTGCCTTTATTATCATTGTTGTTGGTCACATGGTTCCCAGATGGTGCCTGATTATTTGTATTGCTTGGTGGTTTGGAGTAATTGGAGTTCCCTGATTCATTGTATGCACTTCCACCATTCCCATTCCCATTCCTAGGTTTGTCTCCATAGTTCCCCTTCTTCTGACCGTTGTTGTTAACCTTATTCTTTGAGTAGCATTCATACGCTCTATGCCCCATTTTCCCACATTCAAGACACTTCACCTTGTTACCCTCGCAATCTCTCCCAGGATGGTTGTTTGGGCACTTCTTACACCTGTACACCTGCTCAGGTCTGCGGTTGTTGGTGTTATTGTTGCGATTATTGTTATTGTGATGAGTGTTGTTGTTGTTGTTTATGGGTCCCTTACCAAAGTTTCTTTGGGAGGTTTGATTGTTCTGGTTCCCATGGTGTTTCTTTTCAAATCTTTGAACCTCGGGATTTGGATTCTCCTTTCGCTTTTCACCTTGTTTACCTCCTTCCTCTCTTTTCCTTATTGCATATAGGTGGGCGGCTTTGCCAAAAACATGGTCCAGCGAGGTGAAAGTATCTCCCCTTAGTCTCCCTTGTAGGTCAAGGGTGAGCCCTAACTCAAAACGTAAGGCCTTAGCTTCCTCAGTAGGGCCAATTTCAGGAGCAAATCTCATCACTCAATGAATTTGCGGTAATACTCCTCAACAGACAAGTTCCCTTGTTCTAGCATCATAAACTCTTGGGCTTTTTTCTTTTTGAGGTATGGTGGGTAATAATTATCCATCTGGGCTTTCTTGAAGGTTTCCCACCCAAAGTCAGGATGTTTGAGGAGGTTGTCCTTAGCTTGAGTCCACCAAAAGTGGGCAACCCCCTGGAGGTAATAGCTTGCTAAGGGCACAGTCTTATCATCTGGACAGGAGAGGCTAACGAAAAGCTTATCAAACTCCCCAACCTAGTTTTCCAATTCTTCGGGTCCCCCTTTCCCATTCAGTACTAGTGGGTTCCTACGAGCAACCTTTTCAGACAAGTCCCCATCTCGGTTATGTCCTTGGGCTAGGTTAGCTGTGATCTGCACTAGATCACGAATCGATTGCTCGACATTCAGAGAGGCATCAGGCGTGCCGCCTTAACGAACCATTCTGCGCTGAAAATTGACACAACGACCGTTTCAGTGCCACACACATAATCGTTTGTTTACTTAACTATTACACATTTGCACGTTCATACAACACGTTCTTATTGCGAACAATCATTAAGTCTCTATTGACTTGCAATATTAACATCTCAAAGAAGATGTTACATCAAATAATAAAAGAACAAAAATGTTGTATTATTATTGAAAAGGGTAAAATTTATTGTTTCCAAGGAAAATATAATATGAATAAATAATGGAATAAAAAGAATACTAATTTGCTACTTGGCATGCAAACCTTATTAAAACTGAATTAAACGAATAAAATAATATTATAATCCTACTTATATATTGAAAAGAAACTAGGAACTATAATGCTGAGCTTAGGCATCTGAGTTAGGATTTTCTATTCCTTCTTCCATGTCAGGTTCGTCCTCAGAAGGCTAGTCATCCTCAATAGGTTCATCTTCGTCCAGAGGTTCTTCCTCCAGAGGTTCTTCTTCTATGGGCTCTTCTTCTTCTTCTTCTTGGTCATTTTCCTCAATCGGATCCCCTTCAGCAAGCTCATTTTCATTAGGATCTCCCTCTTGAGCAAGCTCATTTTCATTAGGATCTGTCTCTTCCTCATTTTCTAAGTCAAGTATAGGTTCAACATTATCTTCCCCAATCACTGCAATGAATGTCCTATTATTCCCCTCATCATCAGAAATGTAGGTAACAGTTCTGAGGTTAGTTTGACGCTATGTGGTAGTCCTCGGGTATGAACTCATCCTCAAAAGTTTGGTACCTAGCTCTTTTTGCAGCTCTAAATGACGTTTGCAGCTCAGATTTAACTCTAGGGTTCTCAGAATTCACATTAGTTCCCGAGCTTTCCCCCACATGATAGGTTCCTCTAACTAGAAGTGATGAGGTAGAGGGCTCCCAACTTCTTTTCTCACGAATTCTCCAGTCATTTTCACTGTATTTAAGATCATTAATGAAATGTCCTACAGTAGGAAGCTATTGGTTCCAGTATGTGTGTTTGGCTCTGTTAAAACCTCCATTTTCTGACCATATATCCCCATATCTACGGTGTACGAAAAGGTAGGGTTCCTCCCTATGGACGTACTGCAGCATAAAATATATTTTCTCCATTTCAGTCCTTAGTCTAGTATCTCCCTGTATGGTCCTATACTCCATAGCAGCTTTCATCTTATGGGCCCAGATGTCCAAATCTTCCGTTATTCGGTGTTTCATCAGGTATTCCTTAGGACCTATGTCGTAAACCATCAGCGAAATTAAAGAAAGAAAATAGTCTAAGTTTTTTGTGAATTTAAGGTTTTTAAGTATATATATATTATATATAAACATATATACTTCCTCCGTTTCAAATTACTCGCTACACTTTCCATATAGGGAAGTTTCATATTACTTGCTACACTTCTTTTTTGGGCAATAAACTCTCTCTATCTCTCTCCTCTCACATGGGCCCCTTTTCTTTTTACTCTCTACCTCTCTCTTCTCCAAAAATTGCCTAGGAGTCCGTGAATTGAGAAGTGTAGCAAGTAAAATGAAACGGAGGAAGTAAGAGGTAAAACAATTATTTTCAATTTTAGAATTCCATGTTCAAGATATTTACAACAATTTATATGGTTCTTTCCTAAAATATTCGAAATAATGTTTTAGTTCAATACCCTTTTTGAAACAATTAATTTAGTGCTCCTAACCACTATCAATGTATCTATCCTTGTACAACCTCCTAATTTATTCATACTTCGAAGATTTCAAAGAATCTTTCACAAATTCAATCAAGCAAACCACACCACATTTCATATAACTAGAACATCTATTTCATTCCACAGTATTTGCATATTTTCTATAAACATCTCAGACAAGTAAAGGCAAGAAATGCATTACAAATAAAATCATTTCTATGATTAAATGCACGCAAAAGTAATCTATATGCTCTTATCCTATACTACCCATTTTAAAAATCTTTTAAAACATCTTTGAAAATAGGAACTTTTGGCTCTGATACCAGTTTTGTAACACCCCCAAAATCCATACACATCTAAACTATGTTGCATCGACTTTGGGAGTGTTACCGCCGCGGTGAAACGCAAAGGCTTATTGAAATTAAAACGTTAACAACTCCTTATGAAGAAAACTACATTGCTGTGGAAATAAAATGTTTATTAACCCCTTTTATTCAAACAATTAACTACGAATATTAATAATTATATAAGTTCAACAAAAACACCTAAGAGTTTATAAACCAGAAAATATCCTTCGTATGCCCAAACTCATGCTGCATCACCAGCATACCTAATCTGCTCCCCATTGAAATATCAATGGTTCATCACAGGTCAACAAACATCACAAATAACAAATCATCAACTATGTTGAATACGTACATAATCAGTTAAATAATACATTAAACATTAATAGAATAATAATAACCATTCCCAGACATGATACTATACAAGCATATTACATTTCATTTTTATAGTTTAATTGGCATCAAACGGGCACCGTCATCTTTCTAGAATCATACGGGCTACTTAATCCTTAATAGACAACGTGGTTTATTAGATGGAATGTAAATACGGTTTCGTTCCGTTCCACATCCATCACATTAGTATGCATACCCCCCAAGATCGTACGAAACCTTCCGCCTACTTGAGTTATCAAATTTATAAGGACACTACTATCGTCATAGTAGGCCTGCGTAGGAGTGTAGAACAAATCCCACATTCCCCCCATTGTTCATTACTTGTAGGGAATCCAACTACAAGTTTATTGCCAACAATCCTTTTTAGCGATACTCATTCATATAACATTAAGCATATGATTTTTATAACATCATATATAATCCTTTAGTTTAGACAACCTCTTATAAATCCTTGCTACAATTATTAATCATAGCGCTTCAATCCAACATCTCATTTGATGATTGTGATACGATAGAATTACGCATTCCAATAACAATTCATTCTATTTCACAAGTTATAGAACAAGGAAATACATACAGATTTCCAATTGATTTCATGTTACTAAACAATCTCAACAATCATAATCAACAACAGTTTCCTATCATGATTCTAGGTTCCAATATAACAATCATAACCTAAACATGATACTAATGTAACGAACTGAACCAGCACGCGTACGTACCTTATAACATAGAATCTTCGTTGACTACTGAAAACGTCCCGCTTATGAAATTGGAGCCTAATCGAATAATGAAAATATTTTAGTGCTAAGTCCTTGATAATATTAAATTAAATCAGCTTATCTAACTATATAAAATATGATGTTTTGAATATTAAAATACCCAATCTAGTTGCTTTAAACTTTCATTACATAAACCTTATTAATTAGCATATTTAGGGATTAATAACAAGATGTAAATCTGATTTTTATTTGTTAACTTACATTATACTTGCTCATAATTATAAAACTTAAACAACTACATATATAAGTATATAAAATCAGAATTAAGAAATAAAATTATCATAAGAACTAAAACATAATTATAGATCTGATCTTTATACTTTGTTCCTATACTTTATTTATAATTACAAAACTTAATCAAAGATACAAAAGTATACCTAAATCAGATTTTACAATTAATTTAAAAGAAGAAAAGAGAGAATTTTAATTTTTATACCGGACCAACTCGCCGACGACAACCACCAACGACAAGAGGAACTCCGGCAGCACCACCACCGCACTCGCAAGACTCGCCTCGCTCACACAACACTCCAGCCACTCACGCTCGCACGACCTCGACTCGTGGCAACACACCACACACAACACCCCACTCGCTCACCGACACCGTCGAGCCACACCCGCACACACGCCGCCCTTTGACTCGCACTGCATGACCCTCGAATGCTCACACTCGACGCACTCACCAGCAACAGCGATGACTCGTCGCTCGACACACAGAAGTAATCCTTGCACCACACTCGACTCGACGCCTCTTAAGGCCGACGAAGAAGACTCAAGGAAGGGGAGGAACAGTACTGCAGGAGAGATGAAGGAGAAGTGACGAGGTAGGAGAAGAGAGGAGAGAGAAAAGTTTGGGGTAAAAGAAAACGGCTGACTAGTAAAAGGAATAGGGTTTAATTTTCTTTTTCCTTTTTCTTATTTATAGCATGGTAAACCTAGGCTCAGAAGGATTTGTTTCCAACTCCAAATCCGATTTCTTATTTTATTTGGAAAATAAAATGAAACCAAACTATAATATAATTAGGTACAACAGTAGGTTATATAGTTAAATTATAACAGTAAGTTTACCCAAACTATATATTTTTTCTAAATAATATGAAAAACACTTTCAACTTTATTCTTTATATTTTCTTATTTATAAAAGAAAAACTCCTAAAAATGACGGAGTATTACAAATGGGCTTGAAAACATCATCCAAACGCAAATGTAATTTAAATTGGCGATATGACTTCCTCCTTTGGGGGGGGCATTTATTAAAGATAACTCCCCATATAGGGGTCATTTATGACAGATAGCGTAAGCGAAAAAAGATGCCCCCTATTATACTTTGAATAGTATTACAATAAGTTTGAAGCAGTGTTAAATTTTGGTTAAGCGGAGTTCTTCATGAGACGAGCGACAAACAAAGATCTTCAATGCACGCGACGAAGACGGTAGATGGTGCGGATTTCGACGAAGATGGTGTGGAGTTCGACAAAGTGGTGCGGAGTTCGATTAAGCAGCGTCGATGAAAGGAGAGAGAATTAGGGTTTTAGAAGTGGTGCAGAGTTTCGCGGATGGGAGTGGGAAGAGGAATAGGTGAGGGAGGAGAGAAGGGGCGTTTGAGAGAGGGAAGAGAGAGTTAGGGTTTAACAGAGGAGAGGGTGAAAGTGGTGGCGTGAGAGGAGAAAGTTAAAGTTTTTGAGGGTTTGAATATGGTTTAAATGAGATAGGAGAGGAGAGAGTACGCAGTTAGGCCTTTCTTTAATTTTGGGTTGTTCCACTAGTGGTACGTAGAATAGGGGTTGTGGGATCAGCGCTACACCATGCCTTAACTGATCCAGGCTATTGAATCGGATTAGTTGACAAAAAGGACCTGATCTTTTCTGTCAACTAATCCAGTTCAAAACTCAACAGGATTAGTTATTATACCCATATTTTAGCGCACAAAAATAATGACGAAACTGATCCAGTTTACGCTTTTTTCAACTAGTGTTAGTACCTTTCCTTCTTTTTTTTCTCTCTTCTAATCCTCACCAGTCTTTTTCCATTTGTATTCCACTAATGCCTCCTCCGATTCATGGGGAGCGGAGTTTAGATCTAATAGCCTCGTATTATTGTACTGAAATCTGAGTCACAGGAGAAATACTCTTCTTCTATAACACAATTAAAGGGGAAGAAAAAGACTAGGAAGAATGGACAGAGTTTTTGGGCGCTGAGAGGGTTGGGCCAGATAATATATTTGAGATGGGAGTAGAAAACTAGGATGAAGGCCCAAACCAAGAGGATAGGTTCGAGAAATCTGGGCCTGGCACACGATGGGCTTAGGAATAGGAAAAGGGAAGTCGACCTCCATATCCGAAACTTCAGCTGGAGAAAAATATGAACTGTCCCCACCCTACTGAGCCGAATAGGGTCAGCAATGGATTGATAGGGAAGAAGAGCCTATCCCGAGCATTAATCCTAATAGGCAATTAAATCCGGCCCAAAACTAAAAGATAGTCTTGCATTACCCCATAGGCCCATGTGCTTCTGATAAACATTGTACTCCCCATTTTTCTTCCTAACAGACCCCAACGTATAAAAATTTAGGGGCAAAATATGGATGAACAGGGAATAAACAAATGAACTGTCTCTTTCCACATATGTGAATCTAATATAAAGGGAGATAGAGTTTATGCTGATTAGATGAGATGGTTTGGCCTTAAAAGGAAATAAATCACTATTTCGTATAATGACCCGAGAGCAAAAACTTCTTTTGACTTATCGAGAAAAGGGGGATGGAAATTTTAAGGCCCGCAAGCCAAATGTCTCTAGTCTCTAATACCCCTCTCCTTCAACTGGAATACAACTTGCATAGGGATATTAGGGAGTTTTTGCTTTGAAACCCTAGAAGTAGGTTTAGTAGGATCATAATGTTTGTACTTACTTGTATCAGGTACATTTATTGCTGAAATCCCATCCTGCTCCTCGAGCCGTACGCCAAGCTTGACCGGTTTCAACTTTTTGCATGGCTCCTCCGGAAAAAACCCCTTTCTTCTTCCTCTCCGATGGTCCTGCCAGTGAGGGAAGTGCCATGTCATTCTTTTTGTGGACGCGTTATCAACAGTCGAATTGTTGCTTCGTGGGGACAAGTCATTCGAACTCATTTTCTTCCTTTTTAACTTGAGGGTTTTCTTTGGTTTCGGACCCATATCGTCTACTTTCTCTTTTGAAGAGACGACACTGCTAATGGATGTTGAGAATCCCATTGAAGGTAGGGATTTTGGAATTTCCCCTACTAGATCTAGCATAGAAATCCTACATTTCTCAAAGTTACCCAGCGCCCTTATACTCCTTGAGAACATATTTTTCTACACCGGTACCCACAAAATGTCTTCATCCCCTTCCGCCCTTTATAAGATTATTTGCATGAACTCCGATTCAGCTCTATTGAATGAGATTTAACATCGCGAAGCTTTATGACCAACTCGCCGACAGTTCCAACAAATAACAAAAAACTTTCGTACCTAAACTTGATCCAGACAAGCTTTGAGGATCCATCCACTATAAAACATCCTAGGATAAGCGACTTCATCGTGTTGATCAGAACAAGAACATTATGAACACCTTCGGTCCAACCATGCATGCGCTCTCATGAAAATAACATACATCCCCTATTTTCTTTGCGAGCATTCGCAATTTATGTGTTGTCAAAGATCAAGGGGAGGCCTTCAATCCTAACCCTCACAGGAGATTTGTCAAAGTTGATCTCATGGAGAGTCTGCATGGCTTTGATTGGTTTAAAAACTGACAAACCTTCCTCTAAAATTAGCACTTCCTTTCACCACCAACTCTTCCGCATCATCCAATTCTTCACATTGGAACAAGAAAAAATTACCTTCTTTCTGTACCTTTATTTCACTTCTTTTGTACCAAAACTCCGTCACCCACCTGGATCTGGGCCTCGCTAAAGCTTCTGAAGTTCGTGAACTTACCCACCAATATCCAACTCGACTTTTTTGCATCATTCAGGAATGCTCCGGTCTGAACTTTGATTTAATGCCCATTTTGCCCTGACGGGAACTGAGGAAACATCCTCCGACGAAATTGACATTTTCCAAGAAAAAGCGAGAAGGAAGAAATGTGTTTGGGATTAGAAACTTCCTAGCTATGGATAAACTTTCATGGTTTTGAGATAGATAATTTGAAATGGGATATGGAAAAAGTAGAGTATCGACTAATACACTTCCCAACTACTATAAGACACCTAAACTTGGGAGTTATTTTGATCTCACGTTCCCCAGGGTGTGGAAGTTGAAGAGGCGATGGGCGATACGCTATGTTTCACTCTTACTTTTTGTTTATTTTGACTCACTTTTTCTAGTGAGAGAGGCTCTCCATTTTATAGAGAGAAAACTAGTTAATGGGTTTGTACTATAATATCTTGAAGTTGTTTATTTAGAATCAAATTCTAATTTTTCCTTATCTAAAGATCTATATCTATCTTATATATAAAGTTATGCTTATTTAAAACCTCGAAATATGCGAAATTTACATAATAGGAAGGGGTCCAAATGAGAAAATAAGCAAAAAACGGCCTTAGATGCGTATTATGTATAGAGTACACCTAAGTGGCTGAGTGTACAATGAATTCTCTCCATTCTTAACTATAAAAAACTTATATGGACCTAGTCCACTCTCTCTCTCTCTCTCTCTCTCTCTCTATATATATATATATATATATATATATATATATATATATATATATATATCAAAGCGGAGTTGGTATAGATTATACTATGTGACAAAAAAATGTAACTGTGCTATAAAATGAAAATTTCATTATGATAAACTAATGTAAGAAGGGATAACTATATCAAAAAAAAATTATCACTATGTTAGATGATAATAGATTAGTGTAAGTTAAGATTTTAAAAGGTTACTGTATGGAAATAAAGGATCATTATATCATATGGATAGATTTGGTCCACAATAATATTAGTGTCAACTAGGTCTACCCAAGACTAACTTTTCTTAAATTGGGATAATATTTTGATAGGTAAGTTTTGATCGAGTCAAGTGTTTGGAAGAGGTGTATTTCTAGTCTAAGCTAACTCAAATATGATCATGTCGTCATATCTTGTAACACCCCCGCCAACACCCTTTTTCATTTAATAAAACTCGAGATGGGGGAAAATCCACGAGGGTTCGACTCAACGGGTGTGCTACCGCCGCACTTATCTCCTTGGAAATAAATGCAAGGCTAGATTAAAGCATACTAAATTCAAATTAATTAATCCTTACACCCAAGTAAAATGTTCATTAAATATTACTAATTACTAAAGTATTTCAGAGTTCCAGCGGAAGCTAAATCATAAGCTAAGTGGATGACAACTCTAAGTGATCTCTCTTTTGTTCTCCCGTCGATCACCCACCTGCACAAATGCATTGAAAAGAAACAAGAGAGACAAGCTCCCAAAAATCAGAAAAACTGAGTAATTCCAACTCCATCCCGTAAAATACTTAAGTTGAAAATACTTTGTAAAATAGTAGGTTAATAGGGTTGGAAAGCATAGCACACATACACATATATATACAATGAATAATCACATAATTAATTCAATTATTTAAGGAGAGGAAAGAGAACGCCAGTAAGCCGGGGTCAATCCCCTGTAACCACTTACTTCAACATTGTAGGCCGGGGTCAATCCCCTGTAACCACCTACGGATAACATAATGGCCATAATAACAGAGTCCCTAGTGTGCATACCCCTTCTACTTGGATCACAACAAGGTAGAAAGAAGACAAGAAACAGAAAATCAACATAGTAACCAGAGAACCTGTAGGTGGCCACTGAACCTCCCATACAGGGCAACCTGTTCATCATTTCCCTCCGATATTTCACTTTAAGTGATTAATAGCTTTTAATTCAAGTCATCACATAACATATGTACACATATGCGTCAATTCATTTAATCAAGAGTGAATACTTTTATTCCAAATCCGGAGTTCAATTCATATGTAGCTTAATTCGAGAGCCCATTCGTATTCATTATCATAACCGTCACTTGGTTACATTGATTAACTCATAATCATCCAATTATCACATGTTCTTGGTAATTTCCAACTTTCACTCATAACTTCAATATTAATATTAACGATAACAATAATAATAATGATAATGATAATAACAGAATTAATAGTAATTTTAATACTGATAATAATAATAATAAGAATAATAATGGGAACGATAATAACATTATTTAAACAATAGTGATAATAATAAAAACATAAAGTCACTAATAGTGCCGTTAATGACGTTAATAACGTTAAAGTTGTCATATCGTCCGTTATACAAGTTACTTCATTTGTCATACTCATTCGTCGTGCATAATCCATAACTATAAACCATATTCAAATCCATATTCTATTTCACATAGTCACATAATTAATTCGTTTTATTCTAACGGGATCTACGTTTAGATGGACATCAGAGATTACCTCGTGACGCGTGCCCAAAAGTTAAGTTCACGAACTGATTAACACTCTTGATATTCCTCGTCTACGCAATCGGAATCTACATTAGACATTAACGAGGTCTAAGTTAGTTACCTAAATAACCCCTTTTTATATACGTATATAAAATAAACAATTTAAATAACTCAAATAACTTAAAGAAATTCTTAATGACCTTTAAGAGAGTTTATAAATCAAAGTTATGGATTTTAAATCAATAATGAAATCATTTTATGTAATCAAAGATTACTTCAACTTTATTTTTATTAACTTAAACAATTATTTTAACATAGAAAACTAACTTTATTATACTCATTTTATTTAAGAAACATTTTCAAGTTATAAAAGATTAACTTAAACTCAAATATACAAACTTAATTAAAGTAGGCTAATCTAGGAAAGTCATGGGTTTTAGTTTTAGAAGTAAAAGTAAAATAATAAAACTACTTTAAAACACAAGTATCTAAAAGGAAAAAGGAAAAAGGAAAAGGGAGTTTTCAGTTTGAGAAACAACGCAAGGGACAATGAAAGAAGGAAGAACAGGGGAGCAAAACAGGGGAGAGGTGGTGCTGGTGTGCGGCGATTTTGGGCGAAGCAAGGTGGTGCGGTCAGGCGACGGGATTCACGTGGTGGGGTGCGAGTGAGGGAGGTTGGTAGTGTGCGGTGGCTGGGCGCGATAGAAGGGCGACAACAGGGGCTGTGCGAAGGGAAGGAATGGCTGGTGGTTGGCGTTTGTCGCGGTGGTTGGCCGCGATTCAGGTGGCTCGAGGTAATTTAAGTGGTGGTGCGGTGGTTTCCGGCGGTTCAAAGAATCAGGGGAGGTTGTTTATCGATTGAAATTTTGATTTTTTTTTTATCTTTCAAAACAAAATTCAGAAATTTAAGGAAGAAGATAAAGGATTGAAGTAAACCTTTTTGAATTGTTTGCTTGAGTCATTTGGGTGAGAGAAGTTCGGTATCTATAGAGGAGATTGGTCAGAAATCCTGAGCTTTGGTCAAGCTCCATTAATGGTGGGTATGGTGAGGTATGGTGTTAGGGATAAACTTTTGACTGATTTTACTCCCAAAATCTGGGATTGTGAATTGAATTTCATACTCTACTGACAAGAGCTGTTGATTTTGTTGAAAAATTGCTCCTTTGGCTTTGTTGATCATACGTGAGGAGGGATGAAGATGGTAATCTGATGATCACGTTTCCTTTTTTTTTGTTTTATTTTCCTTTTTCTTTTTGGCTAAAAGGCATATGGGTTATGGACTTGGTATTTAGGTTTGGATTGCTAAAAATGGATGGACACATGTACAAAGATACCCACAACCAAAAATAAAGAGTTTAATTAATTAGAAATAATGAAATGAATAATAAAACAAGTAAATGATTTATTTTAAACATGTTAAATAAATCAAAACTAAATGAAATCATTATTTTAATAAACATAGTTATCAAATAAAATCGCATTATCATAAAATAAATTTTAAGTGGAAATAATATTAAACCTTAATAAATAATAAAATATTTTTTGAAAATTCGGGGTATTACATCTACTCCTCCATAAAAAACAAAGTTCGTCATCGAACTTTAAAGTTAGATGTTTAATATTAACGAAACAGTAGCTTTGCGCTTTGTTAGTATTACATTCGGTCCCCCTTAAGGAGTTTCGTCCCCGAAACTCGGTAATCGTACCTCATAAAAGAGTTCAGGGTAACGCTTTCTCATGTCATCTTCTGTTTCCCAAGTTGCTTCATCGGTTTGATGATTAGACCACAAAACTTTGACTAACTTTACTGCCTTGTTCCGGGTATTTCTCGTTTTGGAATCAAGGATTCTAACAGGACGTTCTTCAAAGGTGAGGGTCTCATTTAGTTAAATGGTTTCAGGTTGGATGACATGGGAAAGATCCGGGACATATTTATGAAGTTGAGACATATGAAAGACATTATGAATATTGGTTAACTCTGTGGGCAAGGCTAATCTATAGGCCACTTCCCCAATTCTTTCGAGTATCTCATAAGGTCCGATATAACGAGGACTCAACTTTCCTTTTCTACCAAACCTTATTACTCCCTTGGTTGGCGAAACTTTCACCAACACTTTTTCTCCAATTTCAAATTCCAAATCACGTCTCCTTTGATCGGCATACGATTTTTGTCGATCCTGAGCTGCTTTCATACGCTCTTGAATCAACTTCACCTTGTTGGTTTAGTCCTTCAAAACCAGATCAACAACAACCACCATGGAGACGATCCGCAAGCTGCAATGGCGAAAAAGATTTCTGCTTTGAAACCACCAACCTTTGTTGGGAGAGAAGACCTACTACTTCTCGAGAACTAGATAAGAGATTTCGAAAAGATTTTCACGGCCACGGGTACGCCTGAGGCCCAGAAAGTAGACCAAGCAACCTTTTATCTGCATGAAGATGCTGATACTTGGTGGGAAAGTGTAGGACCTACTGTTAAAGCTCAAGAGAACTTTAACTGGGAAGCATTTAAGGTAGCGATTAAGGCTCGATTCTTCCCCGAGCACATTCGTAGACAAAAGTACAATGAGTTTAGTAGGTTTAACTAGAGTTATAACATGAGTGTGCAAGAGTACGCTCAAAAATTCAATGAGTATGCCCGATTCTGCCCGACTGTAGTGCCAGATGAAGGAACTAAGGCTCAAAAGTTCGAAGACGGACTTAGGTTTGACATCCAGACTCGGTTAGGAGGAAGTACCTCTACCACTTTCGCGGAAGCGTATGCTAAAGCTTCGAATTTGGAGAGAATCTTACAGCGTGAGAGAGAGGTGTTAGGGAGACATAAAAGGAAGGAACATGCCGGCAACAGCAACAGCAACAGCCAAGGGTACGACAAAAGGCCCAACAATGGTGGAAGCAACAATAACAATGATGGACGCTACAACAACCGCAACAATCAGAATTCTGGACAACAGGCCCAGCAAGGAAATAGGAACCAAAAGAACTTTGTTTGCAGGAAGTGTGCCAAGAGTCATCCAGGGTTCACTTGTCAGGGTGAAAGGATCAAGTGTTTCAAGTGTGGAGAAGTAGGTCACAAATCGTTCAACTGCCCTAAGAAGCAAGCTCAAAATGGACCAAATGGGAACAGTAGTAACAATGGAGGTGGAAACAGAATTCAAAACTTCAATAACAATCGCCCTAGTGGAGGGAATGCTGCACAGAACGGGAACCAGAACAACCGCTCTTTTGGAGGGGGAAATAAAAACTATGGAAAGAATGGCAATGGAGGCTACACCAATGGAAGAATCAATGTCATGAGCCGAACTGAAGCTGACACCGATGCCAATGTTGTGACGGGTACATTTCTCGTAAACTCAAACCCTACTTATGTACTCTTTGATTCCGGAGCGTCTCATTCTTTTATTTCTAGCACTTTTGTTAATAAGTATCCCCTCAAGTCTACCCAGTCTTGTCGAGCCAATATAGCCATGCCCACCGGTGAAACTATTTCTTGTAAATCTCTTTTCCAAAGTATCCCTGTAGTCATAGTTGGTATTGAATTACCGGCCGATCTTATCCTTTTTGACCTAAAGGACTTTGACGTTATCTTGGGAATGGATTGGTTAGCTAAGTATAAAGCTAAAATCGAGTGTCATAACCAGAAAATATCTCTTAGAGGACCAAAGCGAAATAGGACATCTTATAAAGGCATAACCTTCAACCCCGATGTCAAGATAATCTCAGCCCTGAACCTTCAAACCTATCTTAGAAAAGGCTACCCAGTCTACCTGTGCCAAGTAAGGGACGTAAGCGTGGAAAACAAGGAGTTGACTCAAATCCCGGTAGTAAGGGAGTTTCCGGATGTATTTCCCGAAGAGCTTCCAGGAATGCCACCAGAGAGAGAAGTGAGCTTTAAGATCGATATAGTCCCTGGAACCGGACCTATCTCTAAGGCTCCGTATCGAATGGCACCTGCAGAAATGCAAGAGTAAAAGGTGCAAATAGAAGAGTTGTTGGATAAAGGGTACATTCGACCTAGTGTCTCACCTTGGGGAGCCCCGGTGTTGTTTGTTAGGAAGAAAGACGGATCCTTGAGGTTGTGTATCGATTATAGGGAGCTGAATAATGCCACAATGAAGAATAAGTATCCGCTCCCGAGGATCGAGGATTTGTTCGATTAACTTCAGGGTGCAACAGTGTTTTCCAGGATCGATTTACGATCAGGTTATCACCAACTACGAATCGCTGACGAAGACATCCCTAAGACAACCTTTCGTACGAGATATGACCATTATGAGTTCACCATCATACCTTTTTGACTCACTAATGCGCCCGCAGTTTTTATGGACCTCATGAATAGGACTTTCCAGCCATACGTGGATAAGTTCGTGATAGTGTTCATCGACGAATACTTTGTAACACCCTCGCCAACCCGAACCCTTTTTCATTTAATAAAACTCGAGATGGGAGAAAATCCACGAGGGTTCGACTCAACGGGCGTGCTACCGCCGCACTTATCTCCTTGGAAATAAATGCATGGCTAGATTAAAGCATACTAAATTCAAATTAATTAATCCTTACAACCAAGTAAAATGTTCATTAAATATTACTAATTACTAAAGTATTTCAGAGTTCCAGCGGAAGCTAAATCATAAGCTAAGTGGATGACAACTCTAAGTGATCTCCCTTTTGCTCCCCCGTCGATCGCCCACCTACACAAATGCATTCAAAAGAAACAAGAGAGACAAGCTCCCAAAAATCAGAAAAACTGAGTAATTCCAACTCCATCCCGTAAAATACTTAAGTTGAAAATACTTTGTAAAATAGTAGGTTAATAGGGTTGGAAAGCATAGCACACATACACACATATATACAATGAATAAACACATAATTAATTTAATTATTCAAGGAGAGGAAAGAGAACGCCAGTAAGCCGGGGTCAATCCCCCTGTAACCACTTACTTCAACATTGTAGGCCAGGGTCAATCCCCTGTAACCACCTACGGATAACATAATGGCCATAATAATAGAGTCCCTAGTGTGCACACCCCTTCTACTTGGATCACAACAAGGTAGAAAGAAGACAAGAAACAGAAAATCAACATAGTAACCAGAGAACCTGTAGGTGGCCACTAAACCTCCCATACAGGGCAACCTGTTCATCATTTCCCTCCGATATTTCACTTTAAGTGATTAATAGCTTTTAATTCAAGTCATCACATAACATGTCAATTCATTTAATCAAGAGTGAATACTTTTATTCCAAATCCAGAGTTCAATTCATACATAGCTTAATCCGAGAGCCCATTCGAATTCATTATCATAACCGTCACTTGGTTACATTGATTAACTCATAATCATCCAATTATCACATGTTCTTGATAATTTCCAACTTTCACTCATAACTTCAATATTAATATTAACGATAACAATAATAATAATGATAATGATAATAATAGAATTAATAGTAATTTTAATAACGATAATAAATAATAATAAGAATAATAATGGGAACGATAATAACATTATTTAAACAATAGTGATAATAATAAAAACATAAAGTCACTAATAGTGTCGTTAATGACGTTAATAACGTTAAAGTTGTCATATCGTCCGTTATACAAGTTACTTCATTTGTCATACTCATTCGTCGTGCATAATCCATAACTATAAACCATATTCAAATCCATATTCTATTTCACATAGTCACATAATTAATTCGTTTTATTCTAAAGGGATCTACGTTTAGATGGACATCGGAGATTACCTCGTGACGTGTGCCCAAAAGTTAAGTTCACGAACGGATTAACACTCTTGATATTCCTCGTCTACGCAATCGGAATCTACATTAGACATTAACGAGGTCTAAGTTAGTTACCTAAATAACCCCTTTTTATATACGTATATAAAATAAACAATTTAAATAATTCAAATAACTTAAAGAAATTCTTAATGACCTTTAAGAGAGTTTATAAATCAAAGTTATGGTTTTTAAATCAATAATGAAATCATTTTAAGTAATCAAAGATTATTTCAACTTTATTTTTATTAAGTTAAACAATTATTTTAACATAGAAAACTAACTTTATTATACTTATTTTATTTAAGAAACATTTTCAAGTTATAAAAGATTAACTTAAACTAAAATATACTAACTTTATTAAAGTAGGCTAATCCAGGAAAGTCATGGGTTTTAGTTTTAGAAGTAAAAGTAAAATAATAAAACTACTTTAACACACAAGTAACTAAAAAAAAAAGGAAAAGGGAGTTTTCAGTTTGAGAAACGACGCAAGGGACAATGAAAGAATGAAGAACAAGGGAGCAAAACAGGGGAGAGGTGGTGCTGATGTGCGGCGATTTTGGCGAAGCAAGGTGGTGCGGTCAGGCGACGAGATTCAGGTGGTGGGGTGCGAGTGAGGGAGGCTAGTAGTGTGCGGTGGCTGGGCGCGACTGAAGGGCGACAGCAGGGGTTGTGCGAAGGGAAGGAAGGGCTAGTGGTTGGCGTTTGTCGCGGTGGTTGGCCGCGATTTAGGTGGCTCGAGGTAATTTAAGTGGTGGTGCGGTGGTTTCCGGCGGTTCAAAGAATTAGGGGAGGTTGTTTATGGATTGAAATTTTCAATATTTTTTTTATCTTTCAAAACAAAATTCAGAAATTTAAGGAAGAAGATAAAGAATTGAAGTAAACCTTTTTGAATTGTTTGCTTGAGTCATTTGGGTGAGAGAAGTTCGGTATTTATAGAGCAGATTGGTCAGAAATCTTGAGCTTTGGTCAAACTCCATTAATGGTGGGTATGGTGAGGTATGGTGTTAGGGATTAACTTTTAACTGATTTTACTCCCAAAATCCGGGATTGTGGATTGAATTTCATACTCTACTAACAAAAGCTGTTGATTTTGTTAAAAAATTGCTCCTTTGGCTTTGTTGATCATACGTGAGGAGGGATGATGATGGTGATCTGATGATCACATTTCCCTTTTTTTTTCCCTTTTTCTTTTTGGCTAAAAGGCATATGGGTTATGGACTTGGTATTTGGGTTTGGATTGCTAAAAATGGATGGACACATGTACAAAGATACCCACAACCAAAAATAAAGAGTTTAATTAATTAGAAATAATGAAATGAATAATAAAACAAGTAAATGATTTATTTTAAACTTGTTAAATAAATCAAAACTAAATGAAATCATTATTTTAATAAACATAGTTATCAAATAAAATCGCATTATCATAAAATAAATTTTAAGTGGAAATAATATTAAACCTTAATAAATAATAAAATATTTTTTGAAAATTCGGGGTATTACATCTACTCCTCCATAAAAAACAAAGTTCGTCCTCGAACTTTAAAGTTAGATGTTTAATATTAACGAAACTGTAGTTTTGCGCTTTGTTGGTATTACATATCTAATTTTGGCTTCACTTTTGTTCTTCAATTTTTGGGTCCAAATTTAGTCCATTCTCTACATTTTGGATTTTCCTAAAAAACTTGCTTATTTTTTAGTATCATCTTTATCTCTATTATATAAGTGAAGGGGGTGGAAGATGGTGTTCCCCCTTGAAAAAGTCTGATGTACCCTTAATGAATTTTATTGGCCATATTAAATAATATTTTCTTCTTCATACTTGCCATATATATTGAACAAGTTGACAATGGAATTGAATTTGAAATTCAAATTAAATATTAAATTAAAGGGAATGATTTTCTCTTCTTACATATGTGTGACAAACTAAAATTAAATTGACAATATAACTTGATTGACACTATCAGAAGAAAAAAAATAAAAACTTGAATTTCATATTAATAATTATGTTGATATTATTTTAAAACCTAAATGTTGTTTATTATTCACTAATCTCTATTATATAAATCAAACTCTCCGACTTTAATCATATTCAACGATTGAACCTGATGCACAAATTCTTCCACTTTATTTGAGCACGATCTTTAATCTGCTTTATATTTACTTCTCTCAATATTACATTTGAATCGTGATGAACAAATAACTAAAAAAGTCAACGAAACATTGTTTTAAGAAAAAATATTAAAAATAATTATAAATATTTGTTCGAATTAAATTTTTTTTAACACTAATGAACAACTAATTGAGAAAAAAAAACGTTAATATGAACAAAAAATTATAGTTTCTTAGAAAAGAAGCAATGACAGAATGTGGATTATACCTGACACAAATGACAATGATAATGCATCAAGTATTCATTTTTATCGCACTGTTTAAAATATTCACTATCTAAAATTAAGTATATTATTAATTTTTGGGTGCTGAGAGTGTATGGCCAATTAATATATTTGAAAGGGGAGTAGAAAACTGGGATGAAGGCCCAAACCCAGAGGATAGGCTCAAAAAATCTAGGCCAGACACCAGAATGGGCTTAGGAATAGGAAAAGAGAAGTCGACCTCCATATCTGAAACTTCAGTCGGAGAAAAATACGAACACTCTCCGGCCGGCCTACTGAGCCAAATAGGGTCAGCAATGGGTTAATAGGGAAGAAAAGCCTACCCGAGCCATAATCTTAATAGGCAAATCCGGCCCAAAACTAAAAGATAGTGTTCCATCACTCCTTAGGCCCATGTGCTTCTAATAATCTTTGTACTCCCCCATTTTTCTTCCTGACAGACCCCAACGTAAAAAATATCAGGAGTAAAATATGGATGAACTGGGAATAAACGAATGAACTGTCTCTTTCCCCAGATGAGAATCTAATATAAAGAGAGATAGGTTTATGCTGATTGGACGAGATGGGTAGGTTTGGTCTTAAAAGGAAATAAATGACTATTTCTACCAAGTAAACAAGGGGTATAATGACCCGAGAACAAACACTTCTTTTAACTTATCGAGAAAAGAGGGATGAAATTTTTAAGGCGCGCAAGCCAAATGTCTCTAGTATCCCTCTCCTTCAACTGGAATACAACTTGCATGGGGTATTAGGGACTTTTTGCTCTAAAACCCTAGAAGTAGGTTTAGTAGGATCATAATGTTTGTAATTACTTGTATGTTGTACATTTACTGCTGACATCTCATCCTGCTCCTCGAGCCGTACGCCAAGCTTGACCGGTTTCAACTTTTTGCATGGCTCCTTCGGAGAAACCCCTTTCCTCTTCCTCTCTAATGGTCCGACCAGTGAGGGGAGTGCCATCTTCATTCTTTTTGTGGACGCGCTATCAGTAGACGAATTGTTGCTTCGTGGGGACGAATCATTCGAACTCATTTTCTTCCTGTTTAACTTGAGAATTTTCTTCGGTTCCGGCCCATATCGTCTCGTTCCTCTTCAGAAGAGTCGACACTGTTGGAGTTTTTGATATAATCTTTAAGTTTGCTTCAAAAGAATATGAAGAGTCATCTTTTCCTATTGTCCCACATTGAAAGAATATGAGGGAAGAGTAAGGTTTATAAACTATTACTCTTCCTCTACCCTTTGAGTTGAGTAGCAATGAGGCTTTTAGTGGGTATGTGGTGAGGTGTGGATACCACACGCGCGCCGCCGCCGCCCGCCCGGACCGGGCCAGGGCCATGGGCCTTGGGCCTTGGGCCTTGGGGAATAAACTTAACTTAACTAGAGTTTTGGGTCAGAAATATGTTGGCATTTTATGACCGTTTTTTATCAGTATTAAGTTACCGTTTTTTCCCTTAATCTCTCTTTTAATACCGTTTTCTCCCTTAATCATGCTCCTGATTTTCGGCCATGACTCTTCCCATTATGTGACCGTTCTTCCCACGATTTAAGCCACGTTCTGATTTCGTCTGGGTTTGTGGCCTCTATAAATACCAGTGTTCTGGTATTCTCGAAACACAGAAACACATTCGCTTCCCTTCTCTTTCTTCGTCTAATATTCTGGGCAGTATTCAAGAGCGTTCTTAATCTGTTTTTCTATCAACACCGGAAAGGCAGAAGCCGTGTATCCCTGGAGGTTGATTGCTGTGAGTCCGTGTGTTGTTGCGGGGCAAATTCAACTTTAGGGCAGTGATCTTCTCACGCCACGGTGGTCAGTTAAGTGTGTCAATTTAGTTACCAGTTTTTGTTCCTACATTCTAAAGTTGAATTTTCATACCTTTTATCTGTTTTTCGGAACTATGGCTGGTGAAAAAAATGATGAACCTGTGCGTGTTACTACTGTGCCTATTACCAATTCGTTTATTCCTGACATGTCTAAGTTAGATCCGTTTGATGGAAAAAATTATAAAATGTGGTCTGATAAAATGGAATTCTTTTTGGGTCAAATTGGGGTAGATTACTGTTTGTCTGCTGCTTATCGCTTGCTCCGAGAATTCCAAGTAGGGATTTTGTTAAAGATAATAAGACTTGTCGTGGAATGTTACTACATTATATGACTGCTGCCCTGTACATGATTTATAGTAAGTCCAAAAATGCTAAGGATATTTGGGATGCCTTAAATGCTAAGTATGGTACTGATGATTTTGGGACTAAAAAATATGCTTGTAGCCGTTGGTTGAAGTTCTCTATGTCCGATGATAAACCTCGTATTAGATCAAGTTCATGAGTATGAACATTTGTGTGCCGATATTGTGGCCGAGGGTATGGATATTCCCGATATGTTCCAAGCCAATTGTTTACTTGAAAAATTACCTCCGTCTTGGGAAAATTTTGTGCATTCCTTAAAACATAGGCGAAAGACTTTACCCTTCAAGAATTAGTTTCCCACATTAAGATTGAGGAGCGAACCGTATCCAAATTAAAGGGAAATCCGTTGATCATTCTTCCTCTTCTCGCTAATCTTGTGGAAAATAAGGTCTGCTGCGGGTAAAGGACCAAAAGGTAAGGGTCCTAATCGGTTTCATGGTACAAGGCGAAATTATAACAACTTTAAGGGAAAAGGTCGGTTTAAGGGAAATTGCTTCGTGTGTGGTAAGTATGGGCATGCTGCCAAGGATTGCCGTCTAAGAAAGGAAGCTCCAAACAAAGCAAAAGACAACAAAGCTCAAGCCAACCTTGCTTTGAAGACGACATTATTGCTGCTTGTGGTGTCCGAGGTCAATCTGGTAAGCAATGTTGCTTGAATGGATCGTTGATACTGGTGCAACCCGTCACATTTGCGCCAACAAGGAGATGTTCCAGGACTACAACAATGTTTCGAAGGAGAATGCGTCTTCATGGGCAACTCAAGCACCGTGAGTGTTCTAGGCAAAGGAAAGGTTTTCCCGAAATTAACTTCCGGGAAAACCATTGCTTTGCGAATGTTTTGCATGTTCCCGACATCCGCAGAAACCTCATTTCCGGTTCTCTTTTAAACAAAGCTGGAATTAAGTTAGCTTTTGAATTTGATAAACTTGTATTAACCGAAATGGTGTTTTTGTGGGTAAAGGCTTTTGTAATCTTTGGACTTTTTGTTTTGGATGTTGTAATTGATAATAAGAACTCTCATGCTTCCGTTTATATTGCTTTGAGTCTGTTTCTTTATGGCATTCTAGACTAGGTCATGTGAATGTTGCATCCGTTAAAAGACTTAAACAACTTAGTCTTATTCCCGACTTTAGCAATACATCGTTTGAGAAATGTGAAGTATGTGTAGAAGCTAAGCACCCTAAGAAAGCATTCAATAAAAATGTATCCCGTTCCTCTACTTTATTAGAGTTAGTCCATAGTGACTTAGGTGACTTTAAGAATTCCATGAGTAGGGGAGGAAAGAAGTATTATATTACATTTGTTGATGACTTTTCACGTTATACTAAGGTTTATTTATTGAGTTCTAAGGATGAGGTCAAGAGAAATTCCTCAATTTATAAAGCCGAAGTTGAAGAACCAATTGGACCTTAAGATTAAGAGGGTGAGATCGAGATAGGGGTGGGGAATATGATGGAGTTTCCCTTAAGAAATTTTGTGAGTCTAACGGGATTATTCATGAGGTTACAGCTCCCTATACACTCGAGCAAAATGGAATAGCTGAGCGGAAAAATAGGACTCTTAAGGATATGATGAATGCAATGCTTATTAGTTCAGGAATGCCTACTAACATGTGGGGTGAGGCTATTTTATCTGCTTGCTATGTTCTTAATCGAGTTCCCCATAAGAAGTTAGATAAGACTCCCTATGAATTATGGAAAAGCTTCAAGCCTAATTTGGGTTACCTCAAAGTGTGGGGGTGTTTGGGTAAGATTGGACTTCCCGACTTTCAAAGGAGTAAGATTGGACCTAAGACTGTAGATGGTATCTTTATTGGTTATGCTTCTAACAGTGCTTGCATATAGACTCATTCTTAAGGATGCTTCGGTTTTGGTCCTATTAGAGAGTCAAGGGATGTTGAATTCTTTGAGCATGTTTTTCCTATGAAAGTTAGTATATCATCATACTTGCCTGCTGCATCTTCTTCTACTTTGCATCATGACATTGCATCATCTAGTGAGACTTTAGAACCTAGAAGGAGTAAGAGAGCTAGAATTGAGTCTAGTTTTGGACCTGATTTTATAACTACCTTTCTAGCTGAAAAAGAGTGTTTAGATGAGCAAGATGTCAATGTGCTTGTATTGGAAGAGAACCCAAGAACCTATGCTGAGGCCATGAGATCCGTAGATTCAAGTTTTTGGTTAGAGGCTATTAACAATGGAAATTGAGTCTATTATGAGTAATAATACTTGGATTTTGTCGACCTTCCTAGAGGTTGTAATACCCTAAGTAGTAGATGGATTTTTACAAAGAAATGTAAGCCTGATGGGTCTTTAGACAAATATAAGGCTAGACTTGTAGTTGGAGGGCATCGCCAAAAACACGGTTTAGACTTTTTTGATACTTATTCTCCTGTGACTAAGGTAGCCACCATTAGAGTGTTAATTGCACTTGCATCTATTCATGATTTGATTGTGCATCAAATGGATGTGAAAACCGCATTTTTGAATGGTGAGTTAAATGAGGAGATCTATATGAAGCAACCTTGAAGGATGTGAGGTTCCTGGTCAAGAGGACAAGGTATGCAAGCTTATTAGATCTTTGTATGGATTAAAACAAGCACCAAAACAATGGTATGATAAATTTCATCAAACTATTACTTCAAATGATTTTTTGGTAAATGATTCGATGCTTGTGTTTATTCCAAAGTTGATGAGCTTGGTTGTGTTTTCATATGTCTATATGTGGATGATATGTTAATCTTTGGGACCAATATAGACGTAGTAAATGCAACTAAGAGTTTCCTAAATTCTTGTTTTGAGATGAAGGATTTAGGAGAGGGCCGATGTTATTCTTGGAATAAAGATTACTAGAACGTCATATGGGATATCTTTAGATCAATCTCATTATGTTGAGAAAATATTAAAGAAGTTTGATCAATTTGATTGCATTCCCGTGAAAACCCCATATGATTCTAGTATTCATTTGAAAAAGAATAAAGGTGATAGTATATCCCAAGAACAATATGCAAAAATAATTGGTAGTGTAATGTTCTTGATGAATTATACTAGACCTGATATAGCTTATGTTGTTAGTAGATTGAGCAGGTATACTCACAGTCCTAATCGAGAGCATTGGGTTGCCTTGATTAGATTGTTGAAGTATCTAAAAGGCACTATCAATTGGGGTCTACATTATCAAAGGACACCTTGTGTCCTTGAAGGATTTTGTGATGCCAATTGGGTGTCGGATAATGATGAAATTCAATCTACTAGCGGTTATGTTTTTACTCTTGCTGGTGGAGCTATATCATGGAAATCATCAAAGCAAACATGTATTGCCAAATCTACCATGGAGTCTGAATTTATTGCTTTAGAATTGGCAGGTCAATAAGCTGAATGGATAAGGACTTTGCTTGCTGATATTCCATTGTGGGGGAAGCCAGCTCCATCAGTTTCTATGCGGTGTGACTCGCAAGCTGCAATTGGAGTAGCGAATAATCAAGCCTATAACGGCAAGAGAAGGCATATTCGCTTAAGGCATGCTATAGTTAGAAATTTAGTTTAAAATAATGTGTTATCACTCGAGTATGTAAAGTCAGAGAGGAATATTGCTGATCCTCTTACCAAAGGCCTTTGTAGAAAAATGGTGCTGGAGTCAGCACAAGGAATGGGTTTAAAGCCTATTGTGGAGTGAATTGTGGTGGATACCCTTCTTAGGAATTCCTAAGTTCAAAGGGTCAAACGAAATCACAAAAAAACTCAAGTTGTTAATACTACTACCATTCCTAGTAATAAAAAGTGATGTAGTATTTTATTTCATTATACTGTTATATGTGCGAGGTTGAGCTTATAGCTCTTAATAAGTTCATAGCCTTACTTAAGGTGGTTTGTGACAGTACAAACTTGATGAACTTACCTATGTGAATGTGGGGGTTACGCCCAATCCCCTATGAGAGTCAAAAGGCTTAGACTCTCTAGAGCATTCATGAGAATCCAGGTTAATTGTGGGGCACAAATATTACAATTGCGAGAACGTTTCTTGATTTGAAAAAGGTTGAGTGCGCATCTATGGTTTGCTAACCTCATGAAAGGTTCAAAGAGAAATCTACCTTTTATGACAGTAAGACATACTTGTATGCACTAACTGTCAATTCATCTTTTTCAGCCCCGTTTCTTTCTATTTTCTTCTTTTGAATCATGTGGGGGATTGTTGGAGTTTTTGATATAATCTTTAAGTTTGCTTCAAAAGAATATGAAGAGTCATCTTTTCCTATTGTCCCACATTGAAAGAATATGAGGGAAGAGTAAGGTTTATAAACTATTACTCTTCCTCTACCCTTTGAGTAGAGTAGCAATGAGGCTTTTAGTGGGTATGTGGTGAGGTGTGGATACCACACGCGCGCCGCCGCCGCCCGCCCGGACCGGGCCAGGGCCATGGGCCTTGGGCCTTGGGCTTTGGGCTTTGGGGAATAAACTTAACTTAACTAGAGTTTTGGGTCAGAAATATGTTGGCATTTTATGACCGTTTTTTATCAGTATTAAGTTACCGTTTTTTCCCTTAATCTCTCTTTTAATACCGTTTTCTCCCTTAATCATGCTCCTGATTTTCGGCCATGACTCTTCCCATTATGTGACCGTTCTTCCCACGATTTCAGCCACGTTCTGATTTCGTCTGGGTTTGTTGCCTCTATAAATACCAGTCTTCTGGTATTCTCGAAACACAGAAACACATTCGCTTCCCTTCTCTTTCTTCCTCTAATATTCTGGGCAGTATTCAAGAGCGTTCTTAATCTGTTTTTCTGTCAACACCGGAAAGACAGAAGCCGTGTATCCCTGGAGGTTGATTGCTGTGAGTCCGTGTGTTGTTGCGGGGCAAATTCAACTTTAGGGCAGTGATCTTCTCACGCCACGGTGGTCAGTTAAGTGTGTCAATTTAGTTACCAGTTTTTGTTCCTACAGACACTACTAATGGATGTGGAGAATCCCATTGAAGGTGGGGATTTTGGAATTTCCCCTACTTGATCCAGCATAGAAGTCCTAGATTTCTCAAAGTTACCCAGCGCCCTCATACTCCTTGCAAACAGATTTTTCTGCACCGGTTCCCACAAAATATCTTCATCCTCTTCCGCCATTTATAAGAGGATTTACAGGAACTCCGATTCAGCCCTATTGAATGAGATTTTACATCGCGATGCTTTATGACCAACTCGCCCACAGTTCCAGCAAATAACAAAAAACTTTCATACCTAAACTTGATCTAGAGAGGCTTTGAGGTTCCATCCACTATAAAACATCCTGGTATAAGAGGCTTCGTCGTGTTGATCAGAACACAAACCTTTATAAACGCCTTCAGTCGAGCCATCCATGCGCTCTCATGAAGATAACATACATCCCCTATTTACTTTGTGACCCTTCTTGCAGTTTCTGTGTTGTCAAAGATCAAGAGGAGGCCTCCAATCCTAACCGCACAGGAGATTTGTCAAAGTCGATCTCATGGTGAGTCTGCATCGCTTTGATTGGTTTAGAAATGACAAAACCCTCCTTTGAAATTAGCACTTCCTTTCACCACCAACTCTTCCGCATCATCCAATTCTTCACATTGGAGCAAGAAAAAATTATCTTCGTTCGGTGCCTTTATTTCACTTCTTTTGTACCGAAACTCCGACACCCACTCCTGGATGTGGGCCTCGCTAAATCTTTTGAAGTCCCTGAACTTGCCCACCACTATCCAACTCGACTTTTTTGCATCATCCAGGTCCCAGGAATGCTCCGACGAAATTGACATTTTCCGAGAAAAACGAGAAGGGAGAAATGTGTAGGGTTATAAAATTCCTAAATGTGGATAACCTTTCTTGCATTGTTTCGAGAGATAATTTGAAATGGGAGATGGAAAAACTATATTATTGACTAATACACTTTCCAACTTTAAGACACCTAAATTTGGGAGTTATTTTGATCTCACGTTCCCAGCGCGTCGAAGTTGAAGAGCCGATGGGCGATACACTATTATTTTGACTCTCACTTTTTCTAGTTAGAGAGGCTCTCCATTTTAGAGAGAGAAGACTAGTTACTGGGTTTATAGTATAATATCTCGAGGTTGTTTATTTAGAATCAAACTCTAATCTTTCCTTTTCCAAAGATCTATATCTATCTTTTATATAAAGTTATGCTCATTTGAAACCTCCAAATATGCAAAATTCACATAATAGGAAGAGGTCCAAATGAGCAAATAAGCAAAAAAACTGTCTTAGATGCGTACTGTTTATATATAGTACACCTAAGTGGCTGAGTGTACAGTGAATTCTCTCCATTCTTAAATTGTGAGAATATTTTGATAGATAAGTTTTAAGATATGTATTTCTAATCTAAGCTAACTCAAATCGAATGATGTCGTCATATCTAATTTTGGCTTCACTTTTGTTTGTCAATTTTTGGGTCGAAATTTGGTCCATTCTGTAGATCTGGATTTTCCTAAAAAACTTGCTTATTTTTTAATATCATCTTTATTTCTTAGAAAAGAAGCAATGAGACAACTATGGATTATAACTTGACAGAAATGACAATGCTAATGCATCAAATATTAAATTTTATCGCACTGATTAAAAAATTCACTATCTAAAATTGATTTCTTCAAAAAAAGTAAAATTTTAAAAGCCCGATTACTGCGATAGTGCATTTGATCAATACGATATTGTGTGGGTATAACCCAAGTATGTTAGCGGATCTCTGTAGAGATTCTGCGAACACTATTACGGATGTGAACTTTGTAAGTGTCGCCTACAGCTCTAGCAAGTCAGTTCATTGGCATGATCCGACAACGTTGGCGGTCACATAACAAGACAAAATAAGGGAATCTTTCCAGCTGTCAAACGCACCACAGCCGTACACGTGTAAAAGGATAACGCACCCTATTAGAGGAATAATACTCCTATAAATACCCCACTAGTACTATTCTGCAGGTACATTCTCTCACACTGATAATTCTTATCTCTTTCTCTCTCTAAATCCTATTTGGACACGTACTGACTTGAGGGTCGGAGGAGGTTTCCTCGCATCCCCCCCGAGGGTAGTTCACGTTTGCTTTCTGTGCAGCTATTCACTAGTGGACGCTAACTCCAATCTTTGGCGGACTATTCTCAAGACCGCCAACTGTTTCAACACCGAAACAACTTGGCGCTAGAAGGAGGGGCCTTCCATCTTTGTGAACACTATCATGGATAGAGCAAACAATGACGGACGTAGTCCATTAGGGTTCGAAGTCGATCAAGGATCTACGCCACCCATCATTACCGGACCACTCGGCGCACCACTGTACAACACCAGAGGGACCGAGAATGTCACTGAGCAGCAAACTCCTGAGAACAATGTATCTCAGGTCAACACTGGTGGAGGACCACTCAACCTGGCTCAAATAAGTCATTTTTCTCCCGAGCAGCTACAAACTGTAGCGTCTTTCATCCAAATGTTACCAGCGGGTACTCCTCAGCTTAACAACACCCCCACTCCTCATGCGAGAGGTGGCCAAGTTTATAGGCAGATGCCGTCCATGATTGGTCACAAAGCCGATGGTACGGCGATAGGAAGATTGCGTACCTTCACTCAATAAGGAGATCCAGAGTATGAAGAAGCACTCTTAGAGACTGAGGATCTTAACAATTCCGAAGACGAGAATCAATGTCGTTCTCACAGAGAACACAGCACCAGCAGTGCAAGCAATTATTCTGCTGGCGGGCACTTATTGATCAAGCCTAAGTTGTCTCCTTTCATTCCAGAAATCTTGAACCACCCCATGCCACGGATCATGATGCCATCCTGCAAGTATGACGACACCTCAGATCCAGATGACCATGTTGCAGCTTACGAGGGGCATATGTATTTATACACCCAAGTGGACGCCATCTAGTGTAAAGTCTTCCCGTCCACTCTAACTGGGATTGCCCAGACATGGTTTAAGAGCATCAAGGCTGGTAATGTTTCTAGTTTTTCTCAGCTTTCATCCATGTTCAGCACTCACTTCGTGAGCAATAGGCGTCGTGAGGGCACAACGGGCGAGTTGTTATCTGTCAAACAGCGTGAGAATGAGAGCCTGCGAGATTTCGTCGGCCGCTTTAACGCTGAGGTGGTCACTATTCCTCGTCTTCAGCAGGACGTGGCTGTCTTAGCTCTGATGACTGGGCTGAGAGAGGGGTCCGCATTCAGGAGATATCTGGGCCGTAAGACCTTCACGTCCCTAGAGCCAGTCTTGAGGAAGGCAAACGACTTCATCAGAGGTGAAGAGTTTGACAAGGCCGCAAGCTGCCAAAGCCGCGAGCCCGAAAAGAAGAAGGATGATATACAGAAGAAGGAAAAGGGTCGCAAAAATGATCGCGGTCGAGATGAAAGAAAGCAAGAGTCTGGTCAAAAAAGGGAATGACCGCGAGAAGAATGACCGCGAGAGGTTCGAGTACAAAGATAAGTTCGACGAGTATACGCAGCTCACGACCTCAAGAGCTCAGATATACTTGATGAACAAGGACAATGATAAATGGCAGCGTCCAAAGTAAATGTTTCACAAAAATCGTGATAAGAGCAAGTGGTGTGACTTTCACGGGGATCACGGTCACACTACTGAGAACTGCAGGCATTTGAAGGATAACCTGGAGGATCTGATAAGACGGGGTTACTTCACTCAATATAAGGCTCAGTCAAAGGATGAAGGTGTAGTAAAGCCTAATAATCAGAATGTGCAATCGCGGGTCGCTGAGATCCATGTTATAAGTGGCGGTCTGATTTATGGCGGCAACGTAAATGGGGTAAAGGCAAGCCTAAAAGAGTTTAGGCACCAGGTCAATTTCAACGAAAGTATGCAATGGAGATGGCTGCCAGTGATGCCCACTGTGGAGGATGCGAAGCACGTCGTCTATCCCCATGGCGACCCTCTGGTGGTCACGCCGAAAGTATGAAACTTTTTGATACATATAATCCTGGTTGATGGAGAAAGTTCTGCCAATATATTGTATTTCTCAACTTTTGAGAATTTAATGATTGGCTGGGAACATTTGAAGCCTGTTCGCTACCCGGTGATAAGTTTGACGGGGGTGTCAGTGATTCCCAAAGGTTTGATAACCTTGCCGGTCAGAGTAGGAGAAGATGGAGATGCCAAGGATGTAATGGCAGACTTTTTGGGGGTTGATGTACCAGGATCTTAGAATGGAATTATCGGACGTCCCTTCATCCATGACGTCCAAGGGGTTGTGTCAACATACTATCTGACTATGCTGTACGTTTCCAATCTGGGGACGACAGCGCAGTTGAGAGGAAATCAAGAGATGGCAAAATCATGTTTTTTAACAACATTAAAGCAACCGGTAAGTAGAATTTCGGTAGAAGACCTGAATCCGCCAACTCGAAAGCAAAGGCGAGCTCAGAGGAAAGTTCTGGCAAATGACGTAGAATCCGAGAAGGGGATGAGGAGATGATGGAAGTTTCAATGGAAGAGTTGGAGTCTAGGCCCGACGATACACCAAGACCCAAACCAGATGGAGAAACAAAGCAAGAGATGCTGGCAGAGGATCCGGCAAGAACAGTTGATGTCGGAATAGACATGGACCCAAAGGTCAGGGTCAACCTGGTGACTCTCCTAAGAGAAAACACTGATGTCTTCGCGCTCTCGGCGGATGAGATGTCGGGAATAGACCCGATTGTGATGGTACATCGTCTAAATGTTAACAGCACTGTCCGCCCTATCAAGCAAAAGAAGAGAAATTTTTCGGCCGAAAAGAACAAGGCCATCAAAGAGGAAGTTGATAAGCTGTTGGCAGCCGATTTCATTGAGCCATGCGATTACCCAGAATGGTTGGCCAATGTGGTTATGGTGAAAAACGCTAACGACCAATGGAGGATGTGCGTTGACTTGGACCTCAATAGATCCTGCCCAAAGGACTGCTATCCTTTACCAAGAATAGACCAGCTAGTAGACTCTACTAGCGGTCATGCACTGCTAAGCTTTATGGATGCGTTCTCGGGCTATCACCAGATTAGCTTGCTCGAGGCTGATAGAAAGAAGACAGCATTCATCACGGATTATGGCGTGTACAACTATAAGGCAAAGCCGTTTGGGCTCCGTAATGCAGGAGCAACCTACCAAAAGCTGGTCGACAAAGTATTCGCGGATCAGAGGGGGAGGAACATCGAAGCATATGTTAACGACTCCATCGTCAAAAGCAAAACCGACCGCGAACACCTGGATGACCTGGAAGAAACTTTCAGAACGTTGAGGAAGTATAAGATGAAGCTCAAACCAAAGAAATGTGTCTTTGGGGTGAGAGCAGGGAAGTTTTTGGGCTTTTTGGTGAGCAAGAGAGGGATTGATGCTAATCCAGACAAAGTTCAAGCCATTGTCGATCTACCTGAGCCAAAAAGCGTAAAAGATATTCAGAGGCTGACAGGAATAATGGGGGCCCTCACTCGATTCATTTCAAAATCAGCAGACAAGGCATTGCCTTTCTTTGCACTACTAAGGGGGAATAAGAAGTTTGAGTGGGGAGAGGACCAAAGCAAAGCATTCCTGGCAATAAAAGAGCACTTGAAAAGCTTGCCCACCATTACAAGGCCCGAGACTGGAGACATATTGCAATTGTATATCTCGGCCTCGCCTAAAACTGTCGCGGCCGTGTTGTTGGTGGAAAAGGAGAAGAGGCAGCAACCAATATATACTTAGTCAGCCACATCCTTAACGGGCCAGAGAGCCGTTATCAGCTGATTGAGAAAATGGCCTTAGCCGTAATAATTGCCGCCTGGAAGCTCAGACCATACTTTGACTGTCATCCCATTCAAGTTCAAACCAATCAGCCGCTAGAAAAAGCGTTGCAGAAGATGGATAGTTCCGGCCGCTTACTGAAATGGGCCGTTGAATTATCAGAGTACGATATACAGTACAAGCCCAGGACCGCTATCAAAGCACAGGCCTTGGCAGATTTTATTGTGGAAGCCTTATATGTGGAAGAAGAAGTGGAGCAAAAGGAAACCTGGCTACTGGAGGTTAACGGATCTTCCGCTGTTAGCGGATCCGGGGCTGGTATAGTAATGATCAGCCCTAAAGGAAATTCAAACCAGTACGCCAACAAGTTTTCTTTCCCGGCGTCAAACAATAAAGCAGAATATGAAGCAGCAATTGCGGGCTTGAGAATGTGTTTGGCGGCGGGCGCTAAGAATGTACTCTTAAAGACGGACTCGCAGCTGGTTAGCGGCTAGCTAAGAGGAGAATTCGAAGCTAGAGAAGCCAACATGCTGAAGTACGTGGAAAAGGCCAAGGAGTTGATAGCTCAATTTAACCACTTTGAGATTCAAGCAATACCTAGGGCTAAGAACACTAAAGCGGACGCATTGTCCAAATTGGCAAGCTCTGACTCATTCAACATCGAGAAGACCGTCATGGTGGACATCCTGAAGGAAAAGAGTATCACATAATGGATCGTAACCGTCAACAGGATAAACCAGAAGGGAGAATAGTTCAGTGAGCTGGTAGCTTATAAGCTGACGGGGACGCTTCACAATGACCCTTCGTCCGCTAAGAAACTAAAGCGACAAGCAAGCTGGTATGTCATATATCAAAATGAGCTGTACAAGAAATCATTCAGTCTGCCTTTGCTTAAGTGTGCAACCGCATGTGAATCCGTGAAAATTCTTGAAGAGATACACGAAGGTGTTTGTGGCAATCACATTTGCGGTAAAGCTCTAGCGTTGAAGGCACTAAGAGCTGGGTTTTACTGGCCGAGTATGTTGGCGGATGCCCAGGGTTATGTCAAGAGATGCGATAAATGCCAGAGATATGCCCCCGTCATCAACAGGCCAACCAATGATTTGCAGCTTATCCTATGCCCAATTCCGTTCGCTCAGTGGGGAATGGATATCCTGGGACCGTTCACCACAGCGATTGGAGGGAGAAGATTCCTAATAGTGGGAATTGATTACTTTACAAAGTGGATAGAGGCGGAGCCGACAGCAAAGATCAAGGCAAATCAGGTCAAGAAATTCATCTGGCATAACATTATGACGAGATTTGGGATTCCCATGGCTATCGTCTTCGACCATGACATCCAGTTTGATTGCCACCCCATACAAGCTTTTTTAACGGAGTTTCGTGTGAAGTTTGCCAACTTCAGAGCAATGGACAAGCAAAGGCCGCGAACAAATAAATTTTGAATGCCTTAAAGAAAAAGCTAGATGAGTTCAAAGGAGGATGGGCTGATATGGTACCGGCAGTGCTATGGTCAAATAGAACTACAGGGAAGGAAGCAACGGGAGAAAGCCCCTTCAAGTTAGCCTTTGGTGCAGAAGCGGTGTTACCGGTAGAGGTGGGATTACCCTATTACCGGATCAAGCACCAAGACCTCCAAAAGAATGACCAAGCACTCAGGGAGAACCTGGACTTCTTGCCAGAAACGAGGCTCATGGCGGAACTGAAAGCAGCCGCTTACAAGGATAAAATCAGCAAGGCTTACAGTAAGAAAGTCTTGGAGAGGCCATTAGATGTTGGCGACCTAGTCCTTCGCAGAACAGCGGCCACCGGCAGGGCGCATATTGAAGGAAAGCTGACTGCCAATTGGGAGGGTCCGTACATCATAGCCAAGAAGCTTGCTATCGGTTCCTTCATTCTAAAGGGCATGGATGACAAAGAGCTTAAGAATTGTTGGAACGCTAGCATCTTAAAAAAATGCTATGTATAACTTATAGGATGTAACAAGCCGCGAGCCATTTTTAAATACATAAATAGTACAAGTTTCCGCTAGCAGTTCATAAATCGTTTCATGGATTTCATACATGTTAACAAACCATATGACATGTCAACAGATTAAATACTAATGGCAATATAACAGGCACAAACGTTAGGAAAGCCACATGACAGGCTTAGTACGTTAACAGTCATATAACAGACCTAGCACAAAACAAATGCCATATGACAGGCTTAAAGTGCATTAACGGTCATATGACAGACCAAGCACAAACAAAAGCCATATGATAGGCTCAAAGTGCATTAACGGTCATATGACAGACCAAGCACAAACAAAAGCCATATGACAGGCTCAAAGTGCATTAACGGTCATATTACAGACCAAGCACAAACAAAAGCCATATGACAGGCTCAAAGTGTGTCAACGGTCATATAACAGACCTGACACAAAACAAAAGCCATATGACAGGCTCAAAGTGCATTAACAGTCATATGACAGACCAAGCACAAATAAAAGCCACATGACGGGCTCAATGGCATTCGCGGTCGTACAATAGACCAAATGTTAATTAAACGGATTGATAGGTAAAAAACACTAACGGTTAACGGTCATGCAACGATCGTACGAGGATTAAAGCATTAGCAAAACAAAACAACTGAAATGCAAAAGTACTTTTCCATAGAATAAAAGCTACTGGCTTGGCGGCCAACTACAGTAGAAAAAAGATGGCGGCCAATAAAAGGCTTTCAGTTGGAATCAAGTACTTTCAAGATAAAATAGAAATTCAATTTACAAATGCCAACATGGGCCGAATCAAGTGTTAATCAAAATATTCAAAAGATTACAAGCTATAAGCTATTTGAAGAGCAGGAAGAGCTGAAAGAAGGCCGCCAAAAACTTCAAGAGGTGGGGACATCCGGATTTGCCTGATCCGCAAGGTCCCGAGGATCCGCATCGGCTATGGCGTCCTCGTCGGCAAACTTCGGATCCCCTCGAAGGGCGTGATATGTTGGCTGGCAGCATGAGCATCTTCAATCACATTCCATTCAAATCCTGGAATGGTCTTGCACACGCATCTCATGGTGGCCGCCCATCCGCCATCACATCTCTTGTGGAGAGCCGCCACATACTCATCAGATTGCTGAAACTCGGCCCCCCTGGTCTCAGCCTCAGCAGCAGCATCTAAAACTGCAATCTCCTTCTCTAAGTTGACGGCCTCCAGAGCCTTGGTCAATGCTGCAACATTTTCCTCAGTCTCCTCCAGCAAGGCAGCTCGTGGCTTCAGAGTTTGCAGCTCATCCTCCCAAAGGTTCCAAGGCCGCGGTTTTAGCCGCCAACTTCTCTTCCGTTTCCTTCAGCAAATCCTGGCAAGTCTCAAGTGACTGCTTGTAGCTGTCCGCCAGCTTTTGATACTCAATGGACTGCTCAATCAGCTCAAGAGAGGATTGTTGGCCTGCAAAGACGAAAGAAGAACGTCAATAGAAGTGCAAAAATAAATGACACAATAACAAACATGTGAAGAAACGTACCACAAGTTGGTCGTGAGCCAACCTAGCAGCAGGAGTCACCAAGGATGCCGGCCTGTCAAGAGGCAGTTGCATGCCCTTCAAAATCCGGTAGACAAGAACGCCACCTTTCTCTGGAGTATTGGCATACAACGATTCATCCTACCTGACCTCCCAATCAGGCTGGTAAATTTTGCCTGAGATGACAGGCCGGCAGGCAAAGGAAGCCGCCACCGAGTCTCTTAGCGGCACTTCTTTCTTCTTAATCCACTCGCCAAACCGAGAGAAAATGCCGGGAGATAAGCTTGATAGAAAACTTTGAGATGTGATCATCTCCCGGATTTTCTGGCGAAGGGTGGAGTAAGAAACAGACAACCAAGTGCCGCCGCTATGGTGGCCGGGACTAGTGGCCGCAACCTCAGCATGCCCCTGGCCCTTAGGAGCATTCACGTCCAGGTCCTCTACTTGGACGACCTCATTTGCAGGGGCAGAAGTGCCAGGACCCACTAAAGCCGGCCGTTTGTTAGCAAATGAGTCAGCCGCAGTTTGCTCTCGCGGCCGCCTCCTAGTTCCGCTACCCCTAACCACAGGCCGGGAAGTAGAAGAGCTAAGAGGGACGATAGTAGGTTGCCCGCCATAACCGGCAATATCAGAAGTGCCACCCTGAATAGGAGTGCGACCCAGTGTTACACCACCGCGACCGCAACGGATATTCTGAGGGCCGGCACGGTTCCCCCCTCGGCGACCGTTGGTGTTGCCGTGCATGGGCTCGTACTCCCAGGTAGGAGCAGGCGACAAATGGGTTAGCGGCTGGAAGTTCTCGTCAACACAAAATGCGTTGAGATCAAGACCGTCAAAGCCTGCAAACGACAAGAAGCAGTTAAAATATATATATATATACATATATATATATATATATATATATATATATATATACATATATATATATATATATACATATATATATATATATATATATATATATATAGGGGCAGGATCACATGAGAATGCTCCTTACATGAGAAATGAGAATGAATCTCAACCACACGATTGGATTAGAGTTACAACACTTGTTCATTAGAATTATACCCCCAAAAAAAAAATCGAGTCCAAAAAAAAATATTTGTTTTTTGAATATTTTTTTCAAATTTTTGTTTTTTTGGAGTCACATCACTTTTTCATTAGAGTTACATCACCTATTCATTAGAGTTATACCGCGTATAATCCATTCTCATTTCTCATGTAAGTATGCATTCTCATATGAACTCACTTCTATATATATATATATATATATATATATATATATATATATATATATATATATATATATATATATATATATATATATTATCATCGGATGGACCAGTCCGATAACAACACTTACCATTATCATGGGTGGGACAGAGCAGCATGGCCGACAAAGGTTTGTTCCCAAGGATGTACTTGGAGTGAGGAATCCAGTATTTGGGCTCCTTAACCCTAGCCTCCGACCCGTCCTCATAAGTGACTAAATAGTCTTCAGTATAAAAAAAATCAAAAGTCGTTAGTTCCTCCCCAGCTAACGGAACTAAGGGTAAATGCTCCATGCGAGGACGGGGCTCGGTGAAATGACGGCGCACGGGATAGTCCTCGGGGACTTGTAACCAAAAGAAGGCATCCTGCCAACCCTTTAAACCAGTCATCTTAGGCTGAACAGTCATTTTCTTGTCGGCCGTAGTCAGCGACCACCAACCTGCCTGCCTAGAGGATCCATTCTTCTTCAACTAGTGGATATGGCAGAACAAGTTTAACGTTTGCGAAAACTCCAGAAAGCGCACAGTCCAGATGTACGCGATCAAATTCCGGACCGCCAAAGGAGTTAGTTGAGCCAAGCATACATTAAAATCATTTAAAATCTTCACCAAAAAAGAGTCCAGAGGAAAGCGGAGGCCAAACTCAAAATGATGAGTATACACGGCCACGTGGCTGGGAGGACACTCCGTCACAATAGCCCACTCTGGCGGAACAACTAACTGATAACTCGCGGGAAGATTATATAAAACCCGAGCAACTCTTGGGTACGCAAGTTCAATGGCGTCCCGACGCCACGGCCCATCAATCTCCACACTGAGGGGATCGGCACTAAAATCTGCGGGCAACCATAGAGCATCAGAACCCGGTCCGGTTACGACCTCTTCCTCCATTTGATTGGAGCTGTCGACCCTCATTTCAGCAGCACGGGAACTCTCCCCAGTCACATTTGCCGACAAAGGCACACTTGTGCTAATATTAGCGGCCATAGAATCAGTCGCGTCCTCAGTAACGCGAACATCAGGGATCGCAGGATCGGATCGGCGCTGGTAAACGGTCTCCTGACGAACCATAACGGTAGCAATGGAATCGCTGTCGTCACCTAAATCAATGATAGGAGGGTTAGGAGCCGCAGTTTGCTGTTAACGATCGTAAGAGTCGGCCGCTACCTCAACCTCAGCATCCGCAAACTATCCAACCAGGCGTGCTCTCTAAGAGGGGCTACATCAAGGCCGGGAACAACATCGGCTGGAGGATGCCTAACGAAACATCTAGCAAGAATTTGATGTCTAAGTTCCCTAAGCGTTTTCCTGTCACCACTCTGACTAGCGGATAGATACTTCCTAGTTAATTTATGCTCTTCAGGAGTAGCAGGGTTGTTAAGAAACTTGAACCTCAGTTCTTTTTCTCTCTCGACCTTTAAGGGTATGTCCGACAGCAACCTAGTCCTTGCCACACGGCTAGAATCTGAAGAAGGGTTGCTATCGGCCAGGGGAGAAGAAGGTTCACTCTCGGTCATAAACGAGTCACTAGGGGCATTATGGCTGTCATACTGGTCAGACATGATGAAAATGCAAAGAAACTTAGGAAACTTAGAGAAAAATTTAGGAAATACCTGGAAACGGAAAGTCGCCGGAGAAAACTAAGAGCAGGAAGCGAAAGTCGCCGGAAAAAGACGAGCGAAAATCCCAAAGAGCGAAAGTGCATAGAAAAACTCGAGCTTGAACGAAAAGACCGCCAGAAATGCAGAACAAACGCCGGCGAAACACGAACTTTAAAACCCAGAAAAAAACCGAGAAAAGATTCGTCAAGAAACGGCGAAATTTTAGTACAACAGAACCGGAAAGTAAAATCTAGAAGGTTTGGCAACTTTTAGGAGCAATTTGAGCAAGAAAAAGTCAATTTTAGAGCAAATAAAGCTTCGGATATGGAGGTTCGTCAGAGAGAAAACGAAGAAGGAAGAAGGAAAGTTGAAGAATCTGATAAAGAAATCCGGAAGAAGACAACTGCCTATATAAGTACGCGCGATGCGAACGGCTAGGATCGACCAACTTCTCAACTCCCTTCCCAGATCTTTGCCAAGTGTCAAAGCACAGCAAAACCCTAATAAAGTAATGGGCGGGATTTTCGGAAAAGTAATCATTAACTTTTCAAAATTCTTAAACTCCTTGCAACGACACGTGGCACCCAACGAATCAACTTCTCCAAGAAACCGATCAACACAACAACGACTCGCGTCCACCAACAACATCCTTAGCGGTCAAGACCTCAAATGATGCTGGGTGGGCAAGTTGTATGGGTATAACCCAAGTATGTTAGCGGATCCCTGTGGAGAGTCCGCGAACACTATTACGGACGCGAACCTTGTAAGTGTCGCCTACAGCTCTAGCAAGTCAGTTCATTGGCATGATCCGACAACGTTGGCGGTCGCATAACAAGACAAAATAAGGGAATCTTCCCAGCTGTCAAGCGCACCACAGCCGTACACGTGTAAAAGGATTACGCACCCTGTTAGAGGAATAATACTCCTATAAATACCCCACTAGTACTATTCTGCAGGTACATTCTCTCACACTGATAATTCTTATCCAACTTTCTCTACTTTATCTCTCTAAATCCTATTTGGACACATACTGACTTGAGCGTCGGAGGGGGTTTCCTCGCATCCCCCCGAGGGTAGTTCACGTTTGCTTTCTGTGCAGCTATTCATTAGCGGACGCTAACTCCAATCTTTAGCTGACTATTCTCAAGACCACAAACCGTTTCAACACTGAAACAAATATTATGTTAATTATCTTGGGTTTGTTACAAAATTTAACTTGTTACTATCCACGCATGAAGGAGATCAATCAAGTTTTGTATTAACAATTTTTGTGTTTGTAAATTCCATGAAGTTACTCATCGTTCTCAAAATTAAACTGTTGATTTAAGTGCTACAGGTGACCAAGTACTGTCCTCTATAAGAAACATCGGATTTGGCTCTTGAGTTGAACATGATGAATAACGGAGTTGAACAGGCAACAACTTCTACTTGGGATGCAACACAACAAAATAGTGTCACTGAAATCAAGAAGGAAGAGAATGACAGTCATAATAAAGTTCTGTTCTACAAACTCTTCAGTTTTGCAGATACAACAGATAAAACATTAATGATTATTGGCTCCATTGGTGCTATTGCAAATGGTACTATTCAGCCCTTAATGGCCATCCTTATGGGTGACCTTATTGTGCTTTTCACCAAAATCAAGATGCCCACCAAGTGGTCCATGTTGTTTCTCAGGTTAAATATTCTTGCCCATATACTTCGATTTCCTTGAGATATTATTGTGATTATTGAGTAAATCATCTAAACAATAATGGTTGCTAATAAGTTCCAACACATAATATGGCACCTATTTTTAAGGAGTCGTTGGATAGTTATCAATTGGCTTTTTATTCGAAATTATTAGATATGATGGGCAACTTTCTATTGGAAAAGTGAGAGTCTGGTTGGTAATTGGTGTAGCAAGCAAACACTATATATTAGTGGGACCATTCTAATAAAATAAAGGTTATTTTGAGACAATTAGGTTCGGAAAATGAGAGTCTAGATAGAGAACCTCTGACTTCTCTCTAGAATTTGTTTGTCTCAACACCACTAGCACCCTCTTTAAACCCCAGCAATTGTTTAAGCCATGACCAAAGGTTTGAAGAAAGTCACTGGTGGTAAGAAGAAATCGCAGGCTAGCAAATTTAATAGGGGCAGGAACTCAAAGGAAAACTTACGTAAACCGCAATCTGGCGATGCTCAAAAATTGAAGAACATTAATGAACTGCGAGGCCCAATTCCTGCTCTCAGCTGGACTTTAGACGCGGAATCGGAGGAGGAACTGGGTCGAACGGTGACGGAGGCTGATAGGGTGGTGTTTGTGGCTGCGAGGAGAAAATGGAGAACTGGATCGACTCTATTCGAACACCAGCCCAGATCCGTGGAAATGGATCGCCAATTCCTATGCAGAATCTGAGTAGTAATCCAGGTAAGTCTGCTAATTCTTGGAGACAATCTTTGTGTGGTAATATTCGGGAGGAGGGATTGGATTTAGCTAGAACTAATACACCATTGAATTCCCCATTGGATAAGGAGAATGATGATTTTGTGCCTATTTCCCCTGAGGATGTTCAACCTGAGATAGAATATTGGCAAACTGCTGTTGTTTGTTACATTTTAGGTCCTAAGCCACCTTTTCGTATTGTTGATGGTTTCATTAGACGTGTTTGGAAGAAATTTGGGATTGACAAAGTTGCGATGATGGAAAACGGAGTGTTTATGGTGAGATTTAGGACAATGGAGGATAGACAAAGGGCTATTGATGCTGGTCCTATTTTGTTTGATAGGAAGCCAGTGATTGTCAAATGTTGGACTCCTGATTTAGACATTCATAATGAGAATGTCAAAATGCTTCCTACATGGATTAGGCTCCCTGTTTGACATTGAAATACTGGAGGATAAACACTTTGAACAAGTTGGTTGGCTCAATAGGGAAGCCTATACGCACATATAGGGTCACTGCTCAAAAAGACATCCTAGAATATGCTAAGATTCTTGTGGAGGTTTCTATGGAGCAGGAATTTCCCCATGTAATTTCCTTTTATGATGAAGAGGGTGTGTTGAGGACTCAACAAGTTGTTTATGCATGTAAGCCTATCATTTGCTCTGATTGTAAAGGGGTAGGCCATACATGGGGAAGAATGCAGGAAGAAAAGGTTTAAGATGTATTACTACACAGAGGAACTCTTCTGGTTCTGGTATGGTGGAACCTACAGCAGGAGGCATGAAAGAAGGTGAGTATGCTGGTGATAATGTGCAGCAAGTAGTTCAGGCTGAGGCTAGAGTGTCTGAAGGAAGGGAGAAGACACTAACTGGAGTGAACAATGAGGAAGGAGATGGGGAACCTCTTGGTGTGGAGGTGGCTAAATCCCCCTAATGTATAACATAGGTTTCTGGAACATCAGGGGACTAAATAGCCCTAGCAAGCACAATGACATAAGATGGTTCATCAATCATAAAAATGTGGGTTATTTGGTCTCCTAGAGACAAGGGTGAGACCTTGCAATTTTGCTACCGTCTTTCCTAGAGTGTGCAAGGATTGGAGTATTGTTACAAGATTATTTGTGTCATAAAGGTGGCAGAATTTGGCTAATTTGGTTACCTAGTTGTTTTTATGTGAATGTGGTGGCTTGTGCAGCACAATATATCCATTGTAATGTTGAGCATTTGGCTTCAGGTAGGAAGTTTGCATTGACAATCATCTATGGTTTTAATGCGGCTGGTGCCAGGGAGGAGCTATGGAGTGGGCTTAATAGTCTGAGTAGGGGTATCCAAGGAGCTTTGATTATTGGCGGGGATTTTAACAATGTCCTTAATTTAGAAGACAGAATTGGATCTGCTATCACATTGGATGAAGTTGCTTGCTTCAGACAATGTTTAAGGGATTGTAGCTTGCAAGAGCATGTTACCAGGGGGCCTTTTTTCACTTGGTCCAACAAACAAGAGGGTCTTGATAGGGTTTTCTCTAAAATTGACCGAGTGTTTGTGAATGATGTCTGGTGTCTGGAGTTCTCTGTCTCTTCTGTCATGTTTTTCCCTGAGGGTATTTCAGACCACACCCCTTGTGTGATTAAACTTGACAATAATGTTGTGTCTAAGCCTAATCCCTTCAGGTATTTCTATATGTGGGCCTTGGCTTAGGACTTTGAAGAGATTGTACTGGCTGTTTGGCAAGAGCAAGTTATTGGAGTGGCAATGTTTAAGGTTGTCACTAAGCTGAAAAAGCTTAAGAAAGACTTTAAGAGATCGAATAGGCAGAAGTTCTCTGATGTTGAAACTAATGATGATACTGATTACAATGTGTTATTGGACATTAAGAAAAGCATTCATGCTGATCCTTTGAATGTTGATCTGCACAACCAGGAAAAGGAGGCTAGATCTTATTATGAGGAAGGTAACAAGGCCAGAAGGAGTTTTTTGCAACAGAAAGTGAAACAAGACTGGATCTATGTGGGAGACGACAATACTAAGTTTTTCCATGCTTGCTTAAAAAGTAGAAGAGCCTAGAATTCCATCTGCAGATTGAAGTCTTTGAATGGAGCATGGATTGATGATTAAGAGGGATTGGAGAGGGAGTTTTTGGGATACTACACAGCTCTTCTCGGGACGGCTCACACTCAGAGAGTTCTAGTGAGTCAGAGGATAGTTGATGAGGGTGTGGTATTAAACTCTGACCAACAATTGGAGTTATGTGAGGCGTTTAGTGTTGAGGAGGTGAAGGCAGCAGTGTTTGCAATAGATGAGAACAAGGCTCCTGGCCCTGATGGGTATACAAGTGGATTTTATAAGAAGGCATGGAGTATAATTGGAAGTGATATTTGTGCAGCTATTCTTGACTTCTTTCAGTCAGGTAAGCTATTAAAGCAAGTTAATGCAACTACTTTGTGTCTCATTCCAAAATGTACCCAACCTGAAAATGTAACTCAGTTTCGCCCTATAGCCTGTTGCAATGTTTTGTATAAAGTTATTTCCAAGATGTTGTGTCAGAGATTGAAAGAGGTGTTAACTCATATCATTGACCCTGTTCAAAGTTCTTTTGTGGAGAATAGGGTAATTATGCATAACATCTTTATATGTCAAGACATGATGAAGCATTATAGAAGGAAGTCTCAGCCTCCTAGATGCACAGTGAAGGTGGATTTAAGAAAAGCTTATGACTCTTTAAGCTGGGAGTTTTTTCAGGAGATTCTGGTGAAGATGAAATTTCCTAGGAAGTTTGTTGATTGGGTTATGATTTGTGTGTCTTCTCCTTCTTATTCCCTTAGCATTAATGGGAGTTTGTGTGTTTTTTCAAGGGCAAGCAAGGAATAAGACAAGGTGATCCTACTTCATCTCTTTTGTTTGTGATAGTAATGGAGTGTTTGTCAAGATTATTGAAGAAGATGAGCAAGAAACCTGGATTTTCTTTTCACTACAGATGCAAATCTATGCAATTATCGCACTTGATGTTTGCAGATGATTTAATGTTATTCTGTAAAGGAGATGTTTCTTCTGCTATTCTGCTGAAAAGAACACTCACTGCCTTTGCTGCTACTTCAGGGCTGTGTGCATGTGATTAGAAAACAACCATTTATTTTGGCAATGTGGGGGAATAAATATAGGAAAGAATTCTATAGAGCACTGGGTCTCAAAAAGGCACCTTCCCTTTTAAATATTCAGGCGTGCCTTTAACTTCTAAAAGAATTTTTAAGGCTGACTGTGATGTCCTTGTTGACAAGAAGCTTAGACGTATTACGTGTTGGAGTTCTCGTGACTTGTCATATGCTTCTAGAGTAGTGCTTATTAATGATGTTCTGTTAAGCATTTAGAGCTTCTGGGCTCAGGCTTTCCTGTTGCCTAAAGGTGTTATCAATCGCATTACTCAGATTTGTAGAGCCTATCTATGGAGGGCAAGGTGTTCTTGTCTAAGCCTCCTCTTGTTGCCTGGAGTTGGGTGTGTTTACCCAAGTATCAATGTGGGTTGGGTATTAGGGATCGCTCTGCTTGGAACAAGGCTGCCATTGCCAAATATGTATGGCAGATTGCACAGAAAGAAGACTTACTTTGGATTAAGAAGGTGCACCATGTTTATGTGCAAGAGAGAGAATGGTGGGGGTATAAACCTCCCTCATCTGCTAGTTGGGTGTGGAAAGGAGTTTGTAAAGTAAAGGAAAGATTTAAGGATGCATATGGGCCTCAGAACCAATGGCTTGATGGCAGGAAATCATTCACTATTAAAAGTGGGTATCACTGGCTTCGAGGGCAACAAGAGAAGGTCACCTGGAGTCATTGGGTGTGGAATGCTTGGAACATTCCTAAGCATTCATTTATCTCATGGTTGGTGGCTTTGGGGAAACTCAGAACAAGGGTGAAGACGGCTGCTGCAGGTGTTGTTCAAGAGGTGCAGTGTTTGCTATGTACAGTTGGGCAGGATGAATGTACTCACCTCTTTTTTAGATGTGAGTTTGGTAGACGAGTGTGTGCAGGTGTGATGGAATGGTTGCAAATTAGAACTGCAACTGATGAATGCATTTTTACTACCTGGAAGAAATGGGGCAGAAGGTTTAGAAGCAAGAAGAGACAACAGGTTTGCTATGTTGCTCTGGCTGCTGTTGTCTATCACACATGGAAAGCAAGGAATTAGGCGCTCTGGCATGCTGCTGTTCCAAACCCCACTGCTATCATTAGGAAGATTAAATCCGAGGTCTCCTGTAGAGTTTGTAGTAGGATTAATGCGAAATGACCAAGTGATGACCTGAGTTGGTTTAATTCTCTTGATGTAACTGTGTAGTTGTGTCTTTTTTGTTGCATTTGTGTTCTGTACAGTGTGCAGAGTAGTGTGTATATGTTTTTGGGAGGGGCTCCCTTGCTTTTTTGTAATACTAATTCTTACATTATACCAAAAAAAAGGTTATTTTGAGACCTATGAAAAAATGAAAGTATTTGTGAAAGTGGGAGTACTATTTCGGTCTGTGTTCATAACGTTCTCACATTTTTCAGAACAGAAGTATATGATCGATTAATGATAATGAATCCTAAACTATAAAAAATCAGAAGAATGTGGTAATTAATTTCTAGACGAAAAGAGTAATTATTTACATTACACGTTCGAAACATTGAGCACTCTACTTCTGATATGCTTGAGAAATCTGGAAAATACTGACCTAGTAACCTTACATTAACCTTTTTTTTTTCTTTTTTACCTTACATTAACTTTGGCAGGTGTCTTTAAAATTTGCTTACTTAGCTGTTGGAGCTGCAGTGGCGGCATTTCTTCGTAAGCATAATGAACTCCATATCTTATGATCTAAGTCAATTTGATACTTCATATTATGATCTCAGATTAGAAATAATATGTCATCTTGATTACAATGCTCAAATTAGACCAACTTAGCTTTAACCATTAATTACTAAATTAACTATTGATATCAATTTGTTTTTGGAATAACATATTTTCGCATTAGTTGGCATTTTTAACTTTAGAGGTCAAAGTTAGATAATTTTGACCATGCGCACGTGGGATCTTCTTTGATTTGTATTTATAATAACATCAACTATTCATATTATTTATGACAACATGATTATAAATATTAATCATTTAAGTAATAACAGTACAACACATGGATGTACACTACTCGAAAATGATGGACAAAAGTGATAGCATTTGACATCAAAAGTGTTTCCTGTTAGTTGTTATGAAGTACACCATCTAGCAATAAATCGTGTACGTTGCAGCTAATGAGTCATGTATAGATAAAGTATCTTCTGGGCAGAGGTGGCATGTTGGATGGTAACAGGAGAAAGACAAGCAGCAAGGATGAGGAACTTATACATTAAAGCTATTCTTCAACAAGATGTTGCCTTATTTGACAAAGAAATAACCACAGGAGAAGTTATTGTTAGGATGTCCGGCGACACAGATCTCATACAAGATGCCATAGGGGATAAGGTAACTTTTTTCATTCTTGTTAGCAACTATGTAATCTGTACATGATATACCACGACTGTATTGAAATGTTTATGGTTTCTCTGTATCTAGGTAGGGCAATTTCTTCAACTGATATCGACTTTCATCGGCGGATTTGTGGTTGCATTCATCAAAGGATGGCTCCTAACATTGGTTATGTTGTATGTTATACCCTTTCTTGTAACTGCTGGTGCCTTTATGACCATATTCCTTACAAGGATGGCAACAAAAGGCCAAACAGCATATGCTAAGGCCGCAATTGTTGTAGAGCAAACTATAGGTTCCATCAGAACTGTGTGTTAGAAATCAAAATTACTTCATTCATTTCTTTCATTGAGACTACATGTTTATGTAGAAGTGATGATGAACTTAAAAATTCCAAGTTATTCTTCAGGTGGCATCATTTACAGTAGAGAAACAAGCTATTCCCAAGTTCAATAAAGCAATTCTAGGAACCTATAAAGCCGGTATTCATGAAGGTGTGACTTCAAGGGCGGGTTTAGGTGTAATGATGTTTGTTATCTTTATAAGCTACGCCTTAGCTATATGGTTTGGCTCAAGGATGATTATCCGAGGACATTACACTGGTGGCGACGTTATTAATGTCATTGTTGGTGTCATTATTGATTCTATGTGAGTCCACTTCTTCAATTTTTCGATATCCTACCTCACACCTCATGTGTATGACAATACAATCAGGAATAAGAGAAAATCATGTTCATAGTATAGAAAAGGCTAAACGGAGAATTTGTTTTCCACTAAAGATAGAAGAGAAATCAATATGGGCCCACATCAAGCCGATGTACCTAAATGCCCCATCCTCACATGTATGCTGGAGAACAACTCTTCATATATAAAACCCTATCAATGTCAATCATCATTTATTAAAGTATTTTCCATAGCATATTGATTTACTTTGCTTTTGCTATATGAAAAATGTTTCCTTTTGGATTGATGTAGGTCATTAGGGCAAGCATCTCTTAGCATGACTACATTTGCAGCAGGGCAAGCAACAACATACAAAATGTTTGAGACCATTCATAGAAAACCAGAGATCGATCCTTTCGACCCAAATGGGAAAGAACTAGATGACATTCATGGAGATATTGAGTTTAAAGAGGTTTGTTTTAGCTACCCAACAAGACCTGATGAGTAAATGTGGAATTTGTCTCCATATTTCAAGTGGCATGACTGCAGATTTGGTTGGACAAAGTGGGAGTGGTAAATCAACAGTTATTAGTCTTATAGAGGGATTTTATGATCCACATGCTGGTGAGATTTTGATTGATGGAATCAATATAAAAGAATTTCAACTAAGATGGATTAGGCAAAAGATAGGGTTGGTTAATCAAGAGCCAATACTGTTTGGTTCCTCAATTAGAGATAACATTTCATACGGGAAAGATGGTGCAACAGTTGAAAAGATAAAAGCAGCAGTTGAGCTTGCAAACGCCGCGAAGTTTATTGATAAGTTACCTTAGGTTCTGCCTTGTTCTACTGTTCTTTTCCTATTTCTAATAATTATTACTACACCTGAAGCTAATTGTTTACTCCATTTGCTTCTTTAATCACTTATTCATAAAAAACACAAGTGGACTTTTTTAAGCACACATTAGGATGAATCTTACAAGATGCGACATAATAATGAGACTTCTAATAGTTATAATTTAGAGAATTGTTTCAATGAAGAAGATGAAGTAATCAGGAAAGAATCAATGGAAGACACAAGATATTGTTCTCCATCACCGCTCAAACTTTTGGAGCTCCGGAACTAGAACTAATGCTTTTATTATTGAGAGAGAATTACAAAGTCTAAATCTATGTAATGAAAGAAATGAATTAACTAGAAAAGACCTAAGCTGAAGCTATTTATACTAAGCTAATCATCCCAGCTAGAACTAAAACAGAAAGAAGAATTAGTTACATGTGGCTACAGTTAGTTACAGCTGTCAATTATATCATTAGGAGCTACTGCTGCTGATGTGGATGAACCTTCTGAGAGATATTTAACACCCCCCCCCCCTCAAACTAGGCAGGGTGTTGATCATGCCTCGTTTGGACAGGAGATGGTTAAACTGAGTGGAGGGAAGAACCTTTGTAAAGACATCTGCAATTTGAGAGGAGGTAGGCAAGTATGTTAACTGGAGAAGCCCTTCCAAAACCTTATCTCTGGTGAAGTGAATGTCAATCTCTATGTGCTTAGTGCGTTCATGATGGACTAGATTCTTAACAATGTGGATTGATCTTTGGTTATCACAATGCAATGTGACAAAAGCAAGATTAGAAACCCCAAGTTCACCAAGCAATCTAACCAACCATGTAACTTCTGCTGCAGCAGCAGACATGGCCCTATTCTCAGCCTCTGAGGAGCTTTTAGAAACTATCCCTTGTTTCTTAGATTTCCAACTCACTGGTGATGCACCCAACAAAAGAACATACCCAGATATAGACCTTCTAGTATCAACACAAGCACCCCAATCTGAGTCAGAGTAAGCTTGAAGAGTGAGCTGTTCTGAAGCACATAAAAGAATCCCTTGTCCAATTGTAGAAGCAACATACTTTAATACATGAACAAGAGCATTATAATGTGGCATTCTGGGAGTTTGTAAAAACTGACTGAGATGCTGAACAGTATAAGACAGATCTGGACGAGTGTGAGTGAGATAATTTAACTTTCCTACCAAGCATCTGTACTTAGTTGGATCAGGAAACAAGTCACCTTCAGTAGGAGATAGCTTCAGATTAATAGGAAGTGGAGTTGCAGTAGCTTTGGTAACATTGATCCCAGCTTCACTCAACAACTCTTTTGTAAACTTCTTTTGTGTGAGAGATATACCATTAGGTAAATAACCAATTTCAATCCCTAAGAAGTAACTCAACTGCCCCAAATCTTTGCTACTAAAAACAGCATCTAGGTGAGCTTTAATATCAAGAATAGCATGAACATCATTACCTGTGAGTATTACGTCATCAACATATACTGCCAAGATGCAAATAAGATCAGGAGAAGATGTTTAATGAAGAGTGAATAGTCATTCTTTGACTGCACAAAACCTTTGTTGAGCAATTCCCCCACTAACTTGGCAACCACTGTCTAGAGGCTTGTTTTAAGCCATAGAGTGATTTGACAAGTTTGCATACCTTGTTTGAAGGATTTGGAACACCTTCAGGAACTTTCATGTAAACCTCCTCATGAAGATCCCCATGCAAAAAAGCATTGTTAACATCTAACTGAAAAAGGTTCCATCCTTTACTAGCAGCTACAACAAGTACACATCTGAGAGTTGTCATTTTGACAATAGGAGAAAATGTCTCCTCAAAATCAATCCCCTACTTCTAATTGAAACCTTTAGCCACAAGCCTTGCCTTAAATCTTTCAATAGAACCATCTGATTTGAGTTTGATTTTATATACCCATTTACAACCTAAGGGCTTCTTAGTAGGAGGAAGATCAACTAATAGCTATGTGTCATTATTTTATAAAGCAAGAATTTCCTTGTTCATTGCATCAACCCATCTAGGGTCCTAAGCAGCCTCTTGATATGTGACATGTTCAATTAGGTGTTCAGTTGAAGCAATAAGGGTAGTATGAGAAGAAGGAAGATCAGAAAAAGAAAGAAGAGAACACCATGTAGTGGCAGAATTACACACATAATCTAATAGATGTTAAGGTGGTTGTGAAACCCTTGTACTCTTTCTGACAAGAATAGATGTGAGATCTAGGAGAGTAGAAGGTGGAAGTGAAGTAGGTATAGGTGCAGGAGAAGGATTGGAAGTAGGTATAGGTGCAGGAGAAGGATTGGAAGTAGGGGTAGCAGAGAAAATAGGAGGTGAGGAAGTGGAAGGTGGTGGTGAAGAATGAGTAGATGTAGAAGTAGTATCATTAGAAGTGGAAGTAGTATGAGGAATGGATTGAAAGATATCAGGTATGTCAGTGAAAGATAACGGAGTAAGTGTAGTGGAAATGGGAAGGAAAAATTGGAAAGAAGAAGGTGATTCTAGTGAGGAGTAATGAAAGGGGAAGTGATGTTCATGAAACACCACATCCCTAGAAATAATGATCTGTAAAGTGGTAGGATTAAGGAGTTTGTAAGCTTTTTGACCAGTAGGATATCCAATGAAAACATAAGGGATTGCTTTGGGTGTGAATTTGGATCTGTTATGAGAAGGAGTAGAGTCAAAACATAAACAACCAAATGTTCTGAGGTGATTGAGAGATGGAGAATGTCCAAATAACTTTGCAAAAGGACTGATATTGTGAAGAGAAGGTAATGACATTCTATTAATGAGATGAGTAGCACACATAATGCACTCTCCCTAGAAGGAAATAGGAAGTTTTGCTTGAAAAAAGAGAGCTCTGGCAACCTCTATGAGGTCCCTATGCTTGCGTTCTACCACCCTATTTTGTTGGGGTGTATCAACACAAGTTTTATGATGTAATATGCCTTGATCTAGGTAGAATTTCTTAAGAAAACCTTCACATAGTTCAAGAGTATTGTCTGTTCTGACTATTTTGACAGAACTATGAAATTGTGTATGAATGTAAGACACAAAGTGAGGATAAATACTAGTCACATCAGATTTGTGCTTCAACATAAACACCCAAGTCATGCGTGTAAAATCATCCACTATTGTAAGAAAAAACTTACAATTATTATGTGTCATGTCCCTATATGGACCCTAGGTATCAAGATGTAAAAATTCAAAAGCTATTTGTGTATGAATGTTACTATCAGGGAAAGAACACCTAGGTTGCTTAGCTGCTAGGCATATCTGACAGATACAATCTAATGTAGTACTATTATCAAACATAGGAAGCACATACTTGAGTTGTTTAACAGGCATATGACCTAGTCTAAGGTGCCAAAACTTGGCATTATTCATAGAAGTAGAACTAGCAGCATGAGCAGAACAATTATACCCAGTAGATGAGTCTTGTTTGATGAGTGAATCTTCCAAGTAATACAGACCATTCCTAAGGTTACTAAGAAGCTGTGGCCTCAGAGAAGGGCCCTGTACAAAGCAAGCATTGTCAGTGAAAGTTGCAGAACAATTTAAATCTCTGCAAAGTTTGGGAATAGAAATCAAGTGAAACTTGAAATCAGGAACAAACAGGACATGTTGAAGAGTAATGTCTTGTTGCAAATGAATTGCTCCTATATGTGTAACTTGGACCTTATTACCATTAGGAATGGTAATAAACTGTTGCTTGTCAGTAACATCATAATATGAATCAAAGAATGATAAATCATGACACATGTGGTCACTTGTCCCACTGTCAACTATCCAATGAGCATCAAAAGATGACATAAGACATAGAGTACCTGCAACATTAGCAGAATGTTGAGCATTGCCATCAGAGGTAGATGCTTCAGTATTGTTGTTGTAATTCATGTTTTGAATGAACTGTTGGCATTAAGCAAGAGGAACATAAATAGTTTCTTCACTTGGAGAGGGCTCAAAAGAAGCAACTGCAGCTTTCTTTCCTTTGTAATGAGCTGGAAAGCCAATGAGTCTATAACACCTTTGCTTACTATGTCCAGGCATCTGACAATGATCACAGTACTAATTGTTCTACTTTTTTCCATCTTGATTGTTGAATGGCTTCTGTGAAGACTGATTGAAAGTAGAAGACTGATGATATGCAGGTTTATAATCATTGAACCTTCTTTTAGCAGCAAAGGCCATAGTTTCTTCATGATTTTGATTGAGTTTAGCAACTTGTTTATGTTTTTCTTCTTGCATCAAGAGTCTGTAGGCATGTGATATGTCTAACAAAGGCTTCATCATTAGTATACTACCTCTCACAATATCATAGCCTTCATTCAGTGTCATCAAGAATTCAATGAGTCTCATATAATGTTGAGACTTAAGCAGTTTCTTTGTGATCCTGCAACTACAATTCTTGCATTCACACATTGGCAGAGGTTCAATTGAATCAAATTGATCCCATAACATCTTTAATCTAGTGTAGAAACTATATATATCATCACTTCCTTGTTTTGCATCATTCAAAGCTTGTTTTAGAGAATATAACTGCGTTCCAGATGACTGTCCATATCTATCTTCTAGATTTGTCCAGATTTCATGAGCTGAGCTGAAGTATAGTACACTTCTAGCAATGTTTTGATCTAATACTCCAAGAAGCCATGAGATTAACATGCTATTGCAGCGTTCCCACGCATTGAGTTTGTTATTATCAGATCCAGGTCTAGGTATCGATCCATCAACAAGACCTAGTTTATTCATTGCGGATAAACCTATAAGCATAGATCTCTTCCAATATCCATAACTAGTTCCATTGAATTGAATTGAAACGAGTTTCAATCCAGGATTGTCAGATGGATGCAAATAGTAAGGTGAAGAAGGATTTTGTGAAACATCAGTATATGTTGAAGAACTCATGATTGAATTAGAATGATTTCAGATTTTGCAGATTTTCAAGAATATAAGCAATTGGATAAAAAATCAATCAATTTAACGATTTTTCAGATGAATTCGCACAATTTTGAGATGAATTGAAATGAATCAAGATGAATCGGATGAATTGCACAATTTTGAAATGAATTGGAATGAATCAAGATGAATCGGATGAATTTCAATGAGTAAACAAGATGATTTGAGATTGAAATTGAATGAAGAAGTAGAATGAATCAAAATGAATCATTTGATTTCTTAAGATGATATGAAGATGATATGAAGTAATCTGAGATCAAAATGAGAAAAGAAATGATGAAAAAATTCAGCGGAAAAAGTAGAATTGAATGAAGAATACCTCAAGAACTTCTGATTGATCAAATCGACTTGAATGAGTTCACGAACTTCAGAATCGCAACTAGGTTGCTCTGATACCATGTTACAATCTAGAGAATTGTTTCAATGAAGAAGATGAAGTAATCAGGAAAGAATCAATGGAAGACACAATATATTTTTCTCCATCATCGCTCAAACTTTTGGAGCTCAGGAACTAGAACTAATGCTTTATTATTGAGAGAGAATTACAAAGTCTAAATCTATGTAATGAAAGAAATGAATTAACTAACTAGAAAAAGACCTAAGCTGAAACTATTTATACTAAGCTAATCATCCCAGCTAGAACTAAAACAGAAAGAAGAATTAGTTACATGAGGCTACAGTTAGTTAGAGCTGTCGCTTATTTTATTAGGAGCTACTGTTGCTGATGTGGATGAACCTTCTGAGAGATATTTAACACTAATAAATACTTGTTACTGGGAATTTATGATCTATGACCATTTGACTCCAATAAAAGGTAATGGAGAAAACGATTTGGGAGGCAGGAAACATGTCAGTATCATGTTCATTACTCATGGCAAACTGAAGAAAGCTAATTACAGGGACTAGATACATTGGTTGGTGAACATGGAACCCAACTATCAGGAGGGCATAAGCAACGGGTGACAATAGCAAGGGCCATTCTGAAAGATCCACGGATCTTGCTTTTAGATGAAGCTTCAAGCGCACTTGATGCAGAATCTGAGAGGATTGTTCAAGAAGAATTAGACAGGATAATGGTAAATCGAACAACAGTTATTGTTTCCCATCGTTTGAGAAAGGTGGTTGAGCAAGGCAAGCTTCGTATTTACCAATAAAACACATAGTACTTCATTTCTCTATCTTCTTCTTCTTCAAACATGAATTTGGGATGATATTAAGATATACAAATTTGTGATAAATAATATTAGAAGGTATCTTGACAGTATGCTTACAATTCTGCCAATAAATCAGGGTTACACTCTGAATTACTCAAAGATCCTGAAGGATCATACTCTCAACTCATACGTTTGCAAGAAATAAGAAAAGAGTCTAGAGATGCTAAAGGAATAAGGAGCCAATCGAGTCTAAGAAGATCATCCTTAAGATCATCGAGCCAAAGGTCTTCAGGGAGGATTAGAACCGCTCGTGACTCATTCAAAGTAGTAGCAGAATTACTAACAACGGACCCTGTAAAAAATGTCACTCCATTACCTCCTGCTAAAGAACAATCACAAGTTTCGATTAAGCGTCTTGCCTCTCTAAACAAACCTGAAATCCCGATACTTGTGCTTGGATGCATATCTGCAATGGCCAGTGGTGCAACCTTTTCCGTTTTCAGTGTAATTTTCTCTAGCGCAATTGAAATGTTTTACAAGCCTGCTCATATTTTGAGACAGGATTCAAGGTTCTGGAACTTAATGTTTGTAGTGATCGGATTCGCAACACTGATATCTTATCCCGCTAGAAGCTACTTCTTTGCTTTAGCTGGCTGCAAGTTGATACAAAGGATCAGAACATCATGCTTTGAGAAAGTACTCCACATGGAGATTGGATGGTTTGATGAGCCTCACAATTCAAGTGGTGCCATTGGTGCAAGGTTATCTGCTGATGCTGCTATTGTACGGACTTTAGTTGGAGACGCCTTGGGTTTGCTTATTCAAAATATGTCATCAGCTTTAACTGGTTTGCTGATTGCTTTCCTTACAAATTGGATTCTAGCATTCATTGTCCTGGCATTAATCCCCCTCATAAGATTCAGTGGCTAGCTCCAAATAAAGTTTATGAAGGGATTTAGTGAAGATGCTAAGGTCTTCCAATTACTCTCCCTATTTCATCATCTTTTTTATCCCTAATATCCCATTTGATAGCTGACAATACACGGTGGTAATGGTAATACATTTATTTGTAATTTCTTTAAAAAAGAAAAAACGTATCAAGGAAATGCATGTGGCGCTGGAATTTCGAACATGCATTTTTTGATAAGTTTCTGTTACACCTAAATTTAAACTCTGAATAAGTATTGGATGGTACTGCAGTTTTAGAAAAAAAAGAGTTATTGGTTAATAGTTGGTCATTACCATGAATATCAAGATGAGACTTTCTTCGGAAATTTAGCTATAAATTTATTACCATTGAGTGATCTGCTACTCTCCCTATTTCATCATCTTTTTTATCCCTAATAGCCCTTTGATTTGGATACGGTTCTGCTCCTCAATCTTAATGTGGGAAACTGATTCTTGAAGGGTAAAGTCTTTCAGCCTATGTTTCAAGGAATAAACAAAATTTTCCCAGGAAGGAGGTAATTTCTCAAGTAAACAGTTGGCTTAGAACATATCAGGAATGGCCATACCCTCAGCCACAATATCAGCACACAAATATTCATACTCATGAACTTGATCTAACACAGGTTTACATCAGACATAGTAAACTTTAACCAACGACTACAAGCATATTTCTTAGTCCCAAAATCATCAGTACCATATTTAGCATTCAAAGCATCCCAAATATCCTTAGAATTTTTCGACTTACTGTAAATCATGTATATTATGGCAGAAGTCATATAATGCAATAACATCCCACGACAAGTCTTATTGTCTTTCACAAAATTCTTAACAGAATTCTCAGGAGCAGCAACAGCAGACAGACAATAATCTACCCCATTTTGACCCAAGAAAAAATTCATATTATCAGACCACATCTTATAACTTTTCCCATCAAAACGGTCTAACTTAGATATATCAGGGACAAAAGGATTGGTAATAGGGACAACATTAAAAATACGCACATTACATCAGGAGTTTACCAGCCATAGTTTAATAAAACAGATAAAATAAAATTCAACTTTAGAATGAGGAACGTAAAATGGTAACTAATTTGATAAACTTAACTGACAACCGTGGTGTGAGAAGATCATTGCCCTAAAGTTAAATTTGCCCCGCAACAACACACGGACTCACATCAATCAACCTCCAGGGATACACGATTTCTGCGTTTTCGGTGTTGACAGAAAAGCATATTGCGAACGATCTTGAATATTGCCCAGAATAATAGAGGAGAATATGTAATTGTGTGTTTCTGTATCCTCAAAGAATCCCAGAACACTGGTATTCAAAGGGAGAGGAAAACCAAACGAGATCAGAATAAGGCTTAAATCGTGGGAAAAATGGTCAATAAATGGGGAAGATCATGGCAGCAGATCAGGAGAGAAACTAGGGAAAAACCGTAATCTTAAGAGAGAGATTAGGGGAAAAAACGGTAATTTTAGACTGATAAAATCGGTCATTAAATACTGACAGATTTTTGACCTAAAAAGATAGTCAAGTTAAGTTTATTCCCCAAAGTCCAAAGCCCAAGGCCCAAGGCTTATGGCCCATGGCACTGGCCCGGACCGGACGGGCGGCGGCGGCGTGCGTGTGGCAACCACACATCACCACATACCCACTAAAAGCCTCATTGCTACTCAACTCAAAAGGTTGAGGAAGAGTAATGGTTATAAACCTTACTCTTCCCTTATATTCTTTCATTGTGGGACAAAAGACAAAAAAAGGACTCTTCATATTCTTTTGAAGCAAACATAGAGATTGTACTATAAACTCCAACAATCCCCCACATGATTCAAAAGAAGAAAACATAAAGAAACGGGGCTGAAAAAGATGATCCGGGTAATAGATAATAGGTTTTGAAGTATCAATGTCTTATGGACTTGAATTGACACTCAGTGCATACAAATATGTCAACTGTCGTAATCGGTAGATTTCTCTTTGAACATTTCATGAGGTTAGCAAACCATAGATGTGCACTCAACCTTTTTCAAAACAAGAAACTTTCTCGCAATTGTAATATCGGTGCCCCACAATTAGCCTGGATTCTCTTGAATGCTCTAGAGTGCCTAAGCCTTCTAGCTCTCATAGGGGATTGAGCGTAACCCCCACATTCACATAGGTAAGTTCATCAAGTTTGTACTGTCACAAACCACCTTAAGTAAGGCTATGAACTTATTAAGAGCTCTATGATCAACCTTACACATATAACAGTAGGTTAAAACAAAATACTACATCACTGTTATTAATAGGAATGGTTGTAGTATACAATAACTTGACTTCTTTTGTTATTTCGTTTGACCCTTTGAAATTAGGAATTCCTAAGAAGGGTATTCATCACATTTCACTCCACAATAGGCTTTAAACCCATTCCTTGTGCTGACTCCAGCACCATTTTTCTACAAGGGCCTTTGGTGAGAGGATCGGTAATATTCCTCTCTGACTTTACATACTCGAGTGACAACACATTATTTTTAATTAAATTTCTAACTATGGCATGCCTTAAGCGAATATGCCTTCTCTTTCCATTATAGGCTTGATTATTCGCTACCCCAATTGCTGCTTGCGAGTCGCACCGCATAGAAACTGATGGAGCTGGCTTCCCCCATAATGGAATATCAGCAAGCATCCACTTAGCTTCTTGACCTGCCAATTCTAAAGCAATAAACTCAGATTCCATTGTATATTTGGCAATACATGTTTGCTTTGATGATTTCCATGATATAGCTCCACCAGCAAGAGTAAAAACATAACCGCTAGTAGATTGAATTTCATCATTATCCGACACTTGGCATCACAAAATCCTTCAAGGACACAAGGTGTCCTTTGATAATGCATACCCCAATTGATAGTGCCTTTTAGATACTTCAACAATCTAATCAAGGCAACCCAATTATTTTTGCATATTGTTCTTGGGATATACTATCACCCTTATTCTTTTTCAAATGAATACTAGAATCATATGGGGTTTTCACGGGAATGCAATCAAATTTATCAACATAATGAGATTGATGTAAAGATATCCCATATAACGTTCTAGTAATCTTTATTCCAAGAATAACATCAGCCTCTCCTAAATCCTTCATCTCAAAACAAGAATTTAGGAAACTCTTAGTTGCATTTACTACGTCTATATTGGTCCCAAAGATTAACATATCATCCATATATAGACATATGAAAACACAACCAAGCTCATCAAATTTGGAATAAACACAAGCATCAGAATCATTTACCAAAAACCATTTGAAGTAATAGTTTGATGAAATTTATCATACCATTGTTTTGGTGCTTGTTTTAAACCATACAAAGATCTAATAAGCTTGCATACCTTGTCCTACGACCAGGAACCTCACATCCTTCAGGTTGCTTCATATAGATCTCCACATTTGACTCTGTATTTAAAAATGCAGTTTTCACATTCATTTGATGCACAATAAAATCATGAATAGATGCAAGTGCAATCAATGCTCTAATGGTGGCTTCCTTAGTCACATGAGAATAAGTATCAAAGAAGTCTAAATCGTGTTTTTGGCGATGCCCTCCAACTACAAGTCTAGCCTTATACATGTCTAAAGACCCATCAGGCTTGCATTTCTTTGTAAAGATCCATCTACTATCTAGGGCCTTACAACCTCTAGGAAGGTTTGACAAAATCCAAGTATTATTACTCATAATAGACTCTATTTCACTGTTAATAGCCTCTAACCAAAAACTTGTGTCTTACAGATATCATGGCCTTAGCATAGGTTCTCGGGTTGTCTTCCAATACAAATGCATTGACATCTTGCTCATCTAAACACACTTTCTCAGCTAGAAAGGTAGTAATAAAATCAGGTCCTCAATTCTAGCTCTCTTACTCCTTCTAGGTTCTAAGGTCTCACTAGAAGATGCAATGTCATGATGCAAAGAAGAAGAAGTTGCAGTAGGCAAGCATGATGGCACACTAACTTTCATAGGAAAAACATGCTCAAAGAATTCAACATCCCTTGACTATCTAATAGGACCAAAACCAAAAGCATCCTTAAGAATGAGTCTATATGCAGCACTGTTAGAAGCATAATGAATAAATATACCATCTACAGTTTTAGGTCCAATCTTACTCCTTTGAAAGTCAGGAAGTCCTATCTTACCCAAACACCCCCACACTTTGAGGTAACCCAAATTAGGCTTGTAGCCTTTCCACAATTCATAGGGAGTCTTTTCTAACTTCTTATGGGGAACTCGGTTAAGAACATAACAAGCAGAAAGAATAGCCTCACTCCACATGTTAGTAGGCATAACTGAACTAATAGGCATTGCATTCATCATATCCATAAGAGTCCTATTTTTCCGCTCAGCTATTCCATTTTGTTCGGGTGTATAGGGAGTTGTAACCTCATGAATAATCCCATTAGACTCACAAAATTTCTTAAGGGAAACTCCATCATATTCTCCACCCGCATCTGATCTCACCCTCTTAATCTTAAGGTCCAATTGGTTCTCAACTTCGGCTTTATAAATTAGAAATTTCTCTTCAGCCTTATCCTTAGAACTCAATAAATAAACCTTAGTATAATGTGAGAAGTCATCAACAAATGTAATATAATACTTCATTCCTCCCCTGCTCATGGAATTCTTAAAGTCACCTAAGTCACTATGGACTAACTCTAATAAAGTAGAGGAGCGGGATACATTTTTGTTGAATGTTTTCTTAGGGTGCTTAGCTTCTACACATACTTCACATTTCTCAAAAGATGTATTGCTAAATTCAGGAATAAGACTAATTTGTTTTAGCCTTTTAATAGATGCAACATTCACATGACCTAGTCTAGAATGCCATAAAGAAATAGACTCAACAATATAAACGGAAGCAGTAGAGTTCTTACTTTCAATAACAACATCCAAAACAAACAGTCCAGCATTACAAAAGCCTTTACCAACAAAAACATCATTTCTGGTTAATACAAGTTTATCAGATTCAAAAGCTAACTTGATCCCAGCTTTGTTTAAAAGTGAACCAGAAATGAGGTTTCTGCAGATGTCGGGGACATGCAAAACATTCTGCAAAGCAATGGTTTTCCCGGAAGTTAATTTCAAGAAAACCTTTCCTTTGCCTAGAACACTCACAGTGCTTGTGCCCATGAAGACACATTCTGCTTCTGAAACTTTGTTGTAGTCCTGGAACATCTCCTTGTTGGCGCAGATGTGACAGGTTGCACCAGTGTCCACGATCCATTCAGAAACATTGCTTACCAGATTGACCTCAGAAACCACAACAGTAATGACGTCATATTCAGCAAGGTTGGCTTGAGCTTTGTTGTCTTTTGCTTTGTTTGGAGCTTCCTTTTTTTTTACGGCAATCCTTGGCAGCATGCCCATACTTACCACAAACGAAGCAACTTCCCTTAAACTGACCTTTTCCCTTGAAGTTGTTATAATTCTGCCTTGTACCATAAAACGGATTTGGACCCTTACCTTTTGGTCCTTTACCTGCAGCAGCTTTATTTTCCACAAGATTAGCAGAATGGGATGAATGATCAACTGATTTCCCTTTGATTTGGATACGGTTCTGCTCCTCAATCTTAATGTGGGAAACTAATTCTTGAAGGGTAAAGTCTTTCTGCCTATGTTTCAAGGAATGAACAAAATTTTCCCAGGAATGAGGTAATTTCTCAAGTAAACAGTTAGCTTGGAACATATTAGGAATGGCCATACCCTGAACCACAATATCAGCACACAAATGTTCATACTCATGAACTTGATCTAGCACAGGTTTATCATCAGACATACTCCCTCCGTCCCAGAAAGATCTGAACACTTGTTGGGACACGTAGTTTAAGGTGATAAGTTGTAGTGTGGTTATCAAATGTTATTTTATTTAAAAAGTAGATGTGATAGGAGTTGGTGGGGTATTTTTTATTAGAGGAGAGAGAAACTTAGGTAACTTTTTTATTGATAAAAGGTAGAGTGTGGGCCAAAGATGTGTAAAAGAAAATAATATATTAATGGTGGGACTATGCCAAAAAAAGAAGTGTTCAAACTAATTTGGGACAAACATAAAAGGAAAGTGTTTAGACTATTCTGGGACGGAGGTAGTAGTAAACTTCAACCAACGACTACAAGCATATTTCTTAATTAGTCCCAAAATCATCAGTACCATACTTAGCATTCAAAGCATCCCAAATATCCTTAGCATTTTTCGACTTACAATAAATTATGTAAAGGGCAGAAGTCATATAATGCAGTAACATCCCACGACAAGTCTTATTATCTTTCACAAAATCCCTAACAGAATTCTCAGGAGCAGCAACAGCAGACAAACTATAATCTACCCCAATTTGACCCAAGAAAAATTCCATCGTATTAGACCACATCTTATATTTTTTCCCATCAAAAGGTTCTAACTTAGACATATCAGGGACAAAAGGTTTGGTAATAGGGACATCATTAAAAATACGCACATTATCATTAGGAATTTCACTAGCCATAGTTCCGTAAAACTGATAAAATAAAATTCAACTTTAGAATGTAGGAACGTAAACTGATAACTAATTTGATACACTTAACTGACAACCGTGGCATGAGAAGATCACTGCCCTAAAGTTGAATTTGCCCCGCAACAACACACAGACTCACAACAATCAACCTCCAGGGATACACGGTTTCTGCGTTTTCGGTGTTGACAGCAAAGCAAATTGAGAACGATCTTGAATATTGCCCAGAATAATAGAGGAAGAGATGTAATTGTGTGTTTCTGTGTCCTTAAAGAATCCCAGAACACTGGTATTCAAAGGGAGAGGAAATCCAAACGAGATCAAAATAAGGTTGAAATCATGGGAAAGACGGTCAATAAATGGGGAAGATCGTGGCAGCAGATCAAGAGAGAAACTAGGGAAAAACCGTAATCTTAAGAGAGAGATTAGGGGAAAAACGGTAACTTTAAACTGATAAAATCGATCATTAAATATCGACAGATTTTTGACCCAAAAAGATAGTTAAGTTTATTCCCCAAAGCCCAAAGCCCATGGCCCAAGGCTTATGGCACATGGCCCTGGCCCGGACCGGGAGGGCGACGGCGGCGCGCGTGTGGCAACCACACATCACCACATACCCACTAAAAGCCTCAATGCTACTCAACTCAAAGGGTTGAGGAAGAGTAATGGTTATAAATCTTACTCTTCCCTTATATTCTTTCAATGTGGGACAAAAGACAAAAAAGGACTCTTCATATTCTTTTGAAGCAAACTTAGAGATTCTACTATAAACTCGAACAACTTGTTCCATTTTTGCAGAAGAAGTATGAAGAGGCTAGTCAAGTAGCTAATGATGCTGTTGGGAGTATAAGAACAGTTGCTTCTTTCTGTGCTGAGGAAAAGATAATGAGACTATATGAAACGAAACGTGAAGTGAAGGAGTATGTCCTTAGAAATCCTGGCAATTACTAAATATAAATAGGATTTATATTATGAAGATAATAAAGTTAATTATTTTAGTAATCGTATTTTCTTGCTAGAGAATAAATATGATTAATAGGACAATATTGATTGGGCATATAACTAAATAGGTTAATCCTATGAGGTTACACATTGTAGCACAAGTTGGAGAAAGCAATTCAAATCCATTAAGGATTAGGATTGGGCCGGTCCAAAGGGGAATATGAGGAGAATTAGTTCTCCTAACTAGCCTATGACTCTTCTATTATATATAGGATATAATATTAGGGTTTAGGTGATGAATTCATTAATCAGTTTCTTTTCACAAGAGAGAGAGAGAAATGAAACCCAAATTTATTCCCTCTAATCGGCACCTATACCACCAAAAAGCAACGGATCTTTTATCTTCCGTTCTAGCAAACGTTGGTGTTCAACTAGTGCTCGTGGACTGATTAGAGGTGCAACACTTGGGGCTCACGAATCTTCAAAGCTTGCATACAACAGGGTATTCACGCTACAAAGGTTTAATATTTAATCCCTATTGAATTATTCATGTGTTTGATTATGTTTGTGATCCTATGATAGATGTTAGGAAATTGTTTCCTGAAATTCCCTATTTGCATCTATAAATTCCTACAGTGGCATCAGTTTTGCCTAATTCATAATATTCATATGATCATGTAATTGTATGCAAAGTTATTTTTTTTATTCAATTAAGGAGACTTTACTTATGGCTTGGATTTGCATAATTGATATTTGATATTAATTGATTGGAAATTATAAATAATTGATTTATTTGTGGTTTATGCTCAAATAATTTTATAAAGGTCCAAATTTTTTATATTATGGACGAAAGAAATTGGTTAATTCACTCTAAAAATTTTGGATTTTTATAAATATATTTGTTAGATTTAGAATTCTTTAATGTTTAATTTGATTAATCATTGAAAATAATTTGTTAACAATTAAAATATTTGATTCTTTACTTGTTAAATAAATCTAACATTCATCACCCACATAGATCTACAATAATATGATGGCTGAAAATAATTTGATTTTTTTTCCCACTAATTTTTGAATTTTATCATATTATTTATGAGTTTTGGTTAAATTTTATGTTTATTTTGATTATTCATAGAATTTAAGGATAACAATTAAAATATTAGATTTAATTTGCTAATATAATTCAGTAGATCACCCTAAAAATTATTTTCGAATTTTTCAAATTTTAATTGTTAATTTTTTGAATTTTTCGAATATTATTTGATTTTGCCATAATTTTGAATTCTTGATAAGATTTATTGTTTAATATAGATTAAGCATTCAAAATCTAATCTTTACAAACCTAAAATTTTGTTTGAATTTATTAAGTGATTCAAAATTTCTGCCCTAATTTTCGGATAATGAAACCTAATTAAATCCTTAATCTTTAAACAATTGTTGAATAAAGATTAGTTTAATTACTACCTCCGTCCCAGAATAGTCTGAACACTTTCCTTTTATGTTTGTCCCAAATTAGTTCGAACACTTCCATTCTTGGCATGGTCCCACCATTAATATATTATTTCTTTTACATATCTTTGGCCCACACTCTACCTTTTATCAATAAAAAGTTACCCAACTTTCTATCTCCTTTAATAAAAAATACCCCACCAACTCGTATGACATCTACTTTTTAAATAAAATAACATTTGATAACCACACCACAACTTATCACCTTAAACTACGTGTCCCAACAAGTGTTCAGATCTTTCTGGGACGGAGGGAGTATTATGTAATTATTACAAAAATTAAAGAGGAAGCAACCATGGCTGGGTGGCCCCACCACTGTCGGTGGAGCCACAGTGGTTAGCAGAGGTACCGGACTCAGGCGGAAGGGGGTCGGCACAGGCGGGAGTGCGCGGCGCACATGAGACGTGCGCAACCCCTCCCTCCTCGCGTGGCTGCTGGCGCGCGCTGGCAGGGGTGCTAGCATGTGCTGACGGCGGCTGGGATGGCCGGCGACTTCTGGCGTGTCTGCCGGAGTCGGACTGTACAGTGCCGGCGTATGCTGGCGGTGGGCTAAGCGTGAAGCGTTCTTGTGTGCGGTGATGTGCGTAGCTGGATAACCCAGCGTGGGTAAGGAAAAGCAGGGGTTTGATTGGCAGCTTGACTTCTGGTCAAACCTCCTATTAATAAAATAAATTTTTTAGGAAAATCTGATTTTTCAATATTGAGCGTAAATCCATAATTTCCTATTTTGCAAATTTGTGAATAATTTTGATTATTGCCATGTTTAAATAAGTAATTGAATTAAAATAATAAAGTTTCCTAAATAATTTCTAGCTTAAATTTGTTAAGTTTTATAATTATTATGGAAAGTTTTATTTGCTTATTAATTGTTAATAAGTAAATAGTTTGTGTTTATTTTATTTTGATATTATAAATGCGTGGATGTTTAATGTAATATGAATGATATTATATTTTGCATGTTATGACTAGTATGACCCAAATTAGGATAGTAAATACGATATGCGAATCGTTATATATTTGAATGTAAATTAAATACGAATTGCGAATCGACTATATTTTTGTAACTTTAAATTTTCGTTATTTATTTAATTCAATTTATGTAATCAAGCATGGTGATCCAAGGAGTTTCAAGGATGATGATCCATGGAGATTCCAGGGAAGATTCATGAAGATTAGTTATTTTCCTAAGTATAGGGACCATACTAGATCATTTAATTATTGCTTTTATAATTTTCTTGCATTTATTTTGTTTAAATGTTTGCTTTTAAGTTTGTTTGTGGTTAATTGATTCATGTGTTCACTATTGATTGACCATATTAGTAAACTTAGGTCCCCAAAAGTAATATTTAGTTTTAATTGCTTTTCCAACCAACACCTATAAAGCCTTAGATCATGAGTGATGGGTTCTGTCAAAGCAGGGTGTTACTCATAATTCCGGGGATAGTAGGGTAGGTTTTTTGAAACTTACATGTTAATGTTTGGTTTAACTCAACAAGATCATCAAAAGACAAAGTGTTGGGTTTTGAAGCTAAGAGATAGGAGTAAACAAGGAGGTGTTAACCTGTCTACCAAGAATTATAATTTGTTATAATTAGTAAAGTGTTTACTTACCTCAACTACTATAAATTGAAGGCATGGCCAATGTCCATTTGATTGTAGTGGGAGGGGATCTTGGTTATTTCTTTATTCAATAGGGGACTTTCATTTTGAATAAAGGGTAGAAGTAATTAAAATTTGTTTAATTATTGCTTTCTTGATAAACATTGATTGAATCTTGGTTTATTATTTGTTGTAGTAATTATGTCTAGTAACAACAATATCAACACCAACAATTCTGCTTGTAATTTGCGCTCCGTCCTTTCGAAAGACAAATCGAATGCTGAACGTTTCATTGCAAGTGAAAGGGATATGAGAATCGTTCTCATAACTCAAAAGTTCAACGACTTTCACATGCAAGGGGAGGAAGCAACGATACAAGAGATGCATGAAAGGCAAACTCAGACTGAGTAAAACATCCCTAACCAGCCTAGAAAAGAATATGAGGATGTTCTTATGGTTAGTAAAGGGCAATCGCTCAATAGGATTGGGATTGCTATTAAGAAGGACGAAGGCAAACAAGTTGCCAAGTCTGAAACTTCAGAAAAGCAAAAGACTACACCAAAACCAAAAGTTGCTGATGAGCACTATTGTTACACATGTAACAAGGTTGGTCATTGGAAAAGTAGTTGCCCCAAGTATCTGAAGGGTCAAAAGAAAGGAGTTTATAGTTCAAATATGTATGCTATAGAAGTTAACTTAGCAACTTCTGCTTCTTGGGAATTTGATACCGCTTGTGGTTCGCACATTATTTGTAATATGCAAGGCCTCAAAAGAAGTAGAACATTGGGAAAGGGAGAAGTAGATCTTCACATTGGCAATGGAGCACGAGTTGCTACATTGGCAGTGGGAGTATATAGTCTACTTTTACCTTCAGGATTAGTTTTAGAACTTAATAATTGTTATTATGTTCCTGCTATCACAAAGAACATTATTTCGATTCCTGTTTTGGATTCCGAGGTTATTCATTTACAATAAAGAACAATTGTTGTTCTGCGTATTTAAATGATATGTTCTATGTCTCCGCTAAGTTATCAAATGGTTTATATGTGCTAGACTTAGAAATCCACATCTATAACATAGACAACAAGAAACATAAAGCAAATGATTCAAACCCTACATACCAATGGCATTGTCGATTAGGCGACATAAGGTCAAAGCGCATTGAGAAACTTCATAAGGATGGAATTCTCAAATAATTTGATTTCGAATCATTTGATACTTGTGAGTTTTGCTTGATGGGGAAAAATGACAAAGCTTCCTTTCACAGGTTCAAGTGAAAGGGCCAATGACCTCTTAGCCCTCATACATACGGATGTGTGTGGACCTATGAGTATGTTGGCTAGGGGAGGGTACAGCTACTTCATTACTTTTACCGATGATGTGAGCAGATTTGGATATGTTTACCTCATGCGGCATAAGTCGAAATCCTTTGAAAAATTTAAAGAATTTCAGAATGAAGTACAAAACCAACTTGGTAAGAAAATTAAGGCATTACGATCTGATCGTGGTGGTGAATATTTATCTCAAGAATTTGGTGATCATTTGAAGGATTGTGGAATACTTTCACAATGGATTTTACCAGGTACACCACAGTTAAATGGCGTTTCTGAAAGAAGGAATCGAACTCTACTTGATATGGTTCGATCCATGATGAGTCTTGCTGATCTTCCTATTACATTCTGGGGATTTGCGCTTCAAACAGCAGTATTCACACTTAACAGAGCACCATCCAAAGTAGCGGAAAAGACACCATATGAAATGTGGACTGGAAACGTTCCAAAATTGTATTTTCTAAGGATATGGGGTTGTGAAGCTTATGTAAAACGTTTACTTTCTGATAAGCTTTCACCCAAATCCGATAAATTTCTTTTTGTGGGTTACCCAAAAGAGACTAAGGGATACTACTTCTACAACCAAAGCGAAAACAAAGTGTTTGTTGCTCGTAATGGTGTCTTTCTGGAAAAGGAGTTTATTTCCAGAATAACAAGTGGGAGAAATATATATCTCGAAGAAGTTCGAGATAAGCAACAAATTGATGAGGTTAACACCTCATTAGAGGTGGCCCGACATGAAAATGCTCAGGAGGTGGTGCATTCAATTCACGTACCTCCTACTGTCCCACTTGGAGATACTCCATGTGAAGTCACTCAACCTAGTGAGGTAGAAACTTCTTCTGTTGTTCCCCAACGTAGGTCTAGTAGGACCATCATTCTGTCAAAGAGATAAATTGATTTCCTTTTGACTGAATGTTCTAAAATAACGATTTTAGAATCAGAAGAGCCTACTAGCTACAAAGATGCTTTGGATAGTCAAGACTCCGAAAGATGGCTTGAGGCCATGAAATCTGAAATGGATTCCATGTCTGAAAATCAAGTATGGGACTTAGTTGATTTGCCTGATAGGGTAAAACCCATTGGATGCAAATGGATTTTCAAGTTGAAAACAGACAAGGATGGAAACATTAGTGTTTTCAAAGCAAGGTTGGTGGCGAAAGGTTTCAAACAAATTCAGAGTATTGACAATTTCCTAAATAATAATTCAAATTTTCAGACTCTGGCTCTTGTTGGAGAGAGTGGGAGTGGAAAATCTACTGTGATTTCCCTGTTGCAAAGATTCTATGATCCCGATACAGGGCCTATTACTCTAGACGGAACTGAGATACAACAACTACATTTGAAGTGGTTAAGGAAACAAATGGAAACAAATGGGGCTAGTAAGCCAAGAGCCTGCTCTTTTTAATGACACGATACGTGCTAACATCGCATATGGAAAGGCAGGAAACGCCACTGAGGATGAGATAATTGCTTGCACCAGGTAGGCATGTCTCTAAGGATATTTTCCTCGTAGATTTAACACATAATATATTGTTTGTTTCCCTTTTGATATAAAAAAAAAAGCTAAATCGAAAACTATTTCATAAGTGAATATGATGGAGGAATTGGTACTAGCCTAATCTGACGCAGTTGGAAAGATCGAAGGAAAAGCAAGCGCTAAACCTTAACACGAACAAACAGATTATCAAGCGATGAATATGTAAAAGCTCCGGAATCCACCAGAATAGAGTAAAAACTCTGAAATATTATTAAAGATGAAAAACTGCCTCCTAATGACGACCTATTAATGTTTAAATAGTAAAACAAAACCCTAATAAGAAAATAAGGAAATAACAAAATTCGGAAATAATTAAAATGCTGTTTTCGGGCCCTAAACGACCTGAGATGGCTTAAAAAGCCTGCATAGCGGTGTGTTTGACTCGTTGGCACGTTTCGCTTCCAAATTAGGTATTATAATAAGCATTCTGATTCCGGAGGCCTGACTAGTGGAAATCATTTCAGACTATTTTGACGAACTTCTTCGTCGAACTTTTCCGCTAACCTTCCGACGTCATAATCAAGTATACAGTGTATTTACCAGATTGCTCACCTTCCAAATGTCAAGACTATTGATGGTTGTCCATTTAATAAACCTCTCATGTTCAATGTGCACAGAAATTAAGTTCTGATATGGAAAATATTGTAGGGCTATGATACAGTTGTAGGTCAAAGAGGAGTTCAGTTATCAGGTGGACAAAAAAAACGAGTTGCAATTGCTCGGGCTATAGTAAAGGACCCCAGAATAATACTGTTGGATAAAGCTACAAGCGCGCTTGATGCTGAATCCGAGAAAGTAGTAGAAGACGCATTGGATCAAGTCATGGTGGATCGCTCTACGATCGTTGTTGCTCATAGGCTATCCACCATTAAGAATGCTGATACGATTATTGTGGTAAAAAATGGGGGTGTTGCAGAGAAAGGAAAGCAAGAAACTCTAATGCATATCAAGGATGGAATTTATGCTTCCTTGGTGGCGCTTCACATTAGTGCATCCTCTTAGTGTTATAGCATACAATTACAAATATTTTCCTCTGTTTTAGATAGTTTTGTAGTTTTAAATCTATGCAGAAAAGTCAAGTCCTTAATTTGAAACTTCTTACAACTCTGTTAAGCATTAATGCATCATGTTTAGTTTGAGGGATCCAAACTAATCATTATAAATGTGAAACTCTTCGGTTGTCATCTTTATCAATTATCATGTCTACCAAAATGATTCTCAACCTAATAACATAATAGGGTTTAGCATAGAACATAATAATCTGATAGTAGGAGGTAGGTTAAAAATTAGTAATTACTTTTGTGATCTATTAAAGAACAAAAATCACTTATAGTTTATTGTTTAAGATTCACAATGTTAGAACGTTGAGTAAAAAATTTCCTCCCCAAGGTATATATGTCAGGTTTTTCATACAACAGTTGCACCCATGTAACAATGCAACTCTCACAACCTCGGAAAAATGAGGGATTTTCGAATTCTATTTAGATAGAAAAAGGATTTTATGTTTCTTTGATTGTTGATGGGTGATTGGTGGCGTCAAACAAGATATACACCAATTATACAAGACATATTATGCATTCAAGTTGTATGACTCGAGTTAGGGTAAAACAATATATGTTTTTCTCCCTTTCCGTTTATTAGAGTTATAATAGTTCGAGTATGCTTAAGAAACTAAAGTATGTGTTAGTTTAGGGCCTGTTCGTTATCGTTTTTTGTTTTCAGTTTTCAACTTTTTTGAAAACTAAAGACCAAAAACAGGAAACTAGAAAAGGTGGTTTTGACTTTTTAGTTGTCAATTTTCAAAATCATCACGTTTTTAATAAGTTTGGCTAATTTTTTTCCATTATAAGACATACATCATATGACTTTTAAATACAAAAAAAAAAAAAAAAAAAAAAAAACCATAGTGATAAAGACGAGCTCTTAGTTAACGAATATTCTAGTGACATAATAATTAAATTGGGCTAGAAAAAGGTGTTTTGAAATGGGCTTTCATAAAACTATTTTTAAAAGATTTTCAAAGATGGGCCTTTAAAAAGATAATTTCAAACGTTTTAGAAAATGGGCTTTTATAAAATTATTTATAAAAAGGATTTTGGAAATGGTTTAATAAAAAGGGTAAAATGGTTTGGGCTTAAAACATTTTATTTTAGACTTGTTCTTTATTCTTTCCTTGATCCGAAGTAATTGGAGCAGGGTATTAGTCATCATAGGGTACTAAATGGGGAGACACGATTATGTGTCTACAATCTATGATACAAGTCGGATCCTAGATGTAAAAGTGTGTAAGAAAGAGGGTTCCCTTCTCCATCGAAAGAAATTAGATTATTGCGAAGACAACACACAAATTAATCAAATTTGCCTGATGTCGAGGCAATGAAGAAAGGCGCATATGTGAATATATAACCTACGGAGAAGTGGGCTAATCCAACTAATCTTCCTTGTACAATGGAAAGAGCCACCGGTTTATCTCTCCATCGAATCAAATTGGCCAAAGGTGTGCGTTCATGATCCTATGCTAAAGTTTCAATCAACTGCTGGCAATATCCCCGCCACGAAATTAAGAACATAAATCACGTAGCCCAAACAAGATGTCCATATAAGAACATCCACGCTCAAACCGATAAACTATTCATACCAATTGGATTATATCCATTGATAAGTTGTGAAGAGTTTAACCACATACAATCTTAACCATCCCATGAAATAAGTGGAAGATTAATTAAATTGTGAAACATTACCCTGCCATAATGTTATGTGCTTCCAATGCCAATAAAAGGTTACTCATCCAATGGTATTTAACATCTTGTAAACTACAAAATAAATGCGTCCCAAGCCGAAATATCACAAGTATTGCCTCGTCATGGACCATCGCAAGGAAAACTATAACCGAAATCTTTTTTTTATGGCATTAACTTGGAACCGCGTGCATCTAAAGCACCTTTTACTAAGATCGAAGTAGTTGTATGTACACCTAAAGCAATAGCATGATGAACCAAAAAGTGTTCAGGCCCTATTGTTAAAAATAGGGAATTATTATTCTTAACAAAAAAATTCCAGCCAAACAACCATATGCTTCGACCCGCATTGAATGTCGGGCCACTTGTTGAGGATAAAAGGACATCAAACCCATATGAAGTTTTATCATAATTAAGCCGATTGTCTCCTTTGAGCAAATATAGATTCAATCAAATTTTTTTTTTCTGGAGTACCAAAAGCAAGCATAATATCATTATGAACAAAAAGACCCAAAGTATGGAACCTTAAAAAGAGGCTGGCCCAACTTAAATGGGATATGGTAGCTTTTTTATAGTCTAACATTCTTGCCAATATATTATCTTCATTTTTGTTCCGGATTGTAATCTCAAATGAAAAATATAGCTCCATGAGTAAAAGGTCCTGTGTCATAATGAATCTTGTGATGTATTGGTGATGTGTATATAACGCTGCTTGAGTAGTAAAGTCTTGTGCTATGAACGCATAAGCAGGTAAAGAATACATGTGTTGGGATACCAAGGAAGTTATAACACCTAAAGAGGCTAGGGCATGTCCTAATTGAAAAACAAGCAAATTGTTGATTGTGTCATAAAGACCCTTATGACCGCGTCACAACTGTCCCCCTGGAAGAATATGTGCTTCTAAAAGATCTTTCATACTATGCCCAATTTCAAAGTTTGTTCTATACATATGACCAGCAACAAGAAAAATAAATGCAATATAGCTAAATGATGATGAAAAATATCAGTTAGCCATAAACTTTTCGTTTGGAGATGAAATCCCCCAAGAAGGGTTAGAATGGCAGTTCCTGCTCCTTGAGAAGTACCAAATAAATGGCTGCTAGAATCGGAGTTCTCAGCATAAAGATTCTACTAATCTCTAAAAAGGGGACCTAATCTTTGAGGATGAGGTAATACGTCTAATAAACTATTCCATTGAACATACTCTCCCCTGGCTCCGGGAATAGCGACATGAACTAAGTGTCCTGTGCAAGCCAAGGAACTTACTCCGAAGAGTCCGGCTAAGTGATGGTTTAGACGGGATTCGGCATTTATGAACCACATAACCCTCGGTCGTTTCGGTTGTAAGTGTAACCAACCTGCTAGTAAAGATATAACATAAAGAAATAATAGAAAAAGAGCTCCAATATAGAGATCTTCATTAGTGCGTAAACTAATTGTATACCACCAGTGATGAACACCAGAATAAGCGATATTCACTAGGCCAAGAGCACCCCCTCCCCCCGAGTAAAAGCTCCATAGCCGGTTGACAAAAATGAGGATTCCAAATTGCATGAGCAATACGTCTTACGTGTAAAGGGTCCTGTACCTATGATTCAAAATTTCCTTGCCAAGCTACATGAAACATATTTTTGAAAGTCCACAGAAAAATGATTGCTAATTGCCCAAATTGAGAAGCAAAAATATTTTGACAAAGACGCTCTTCAGTACTATCATCATGACTCTCAAAATCATGTGCGCTAGCAATACCAAACCAAATATGACGTGTAGTGGGGTCCTGAGCCTTGGCTAAACCTTGCAAAATCTTAATGTCATAATGCCTTTCAAATCACCCTAGCTATTATCCTACTGCAATAATTCTTGCTAAGAAGAACGCTCATATTGTGGTAATTCTACCCAGAAGGTAATGGGATCACTACTACAAAATAGGCAAACGAAACCATTTATATGAAACTTGTTGTTTCTATTAACAGGGTTTCTCAATTTGTAAGACAATAGATAGATTAAAACAAGTCTCTTAAAGTCAGGTGGAACCGTGGAACACGCTTCTTTTTTTTAATTGAGACTTGAGAAACTGGTTAGCAGTTGAAACAAGTTTCTTATATCTAGTTTTTGATTTCTTTTTTTTTGGGATTTGGAGAGCAAAACTTCTCATGAAAATAGGAGGGGCTAAGAGCACCAACATTGGTATAGCTCTCCAACATTACTCTCCAACCCATTTTTTACTTTCTCTCTCCTCAAGATACTCCCAAGAGCACCCATTCAAAAATTGCTAACATTGGTATTACTCTCCAATGAGCTCTCCAATTCATTTATTATGTTTAATTCCTATGTTCCAAAAATCAAAAAGCAAAATAAATAATTATCATTGACATGTGTCACATTAATATACCAAGAGCATGCTCTCCCAATGCTCTTGGGGGAGAGCATTGCTCCAAGTCCTCTCCATGGAGAGCGAACGGAGAGCACCTCGAGAGCACCAATGTTGGGCTAGAGTTGGCTCTCCATTTTCTCTCTCCTTAGATAGCACCAATGTTGGCCCTCTAAGGCAAGGCGGGCGGCTCATCACATTATGTTCTCTCTCTTCTCTTTGAAATCATCAATGGCAATAATCACCCACAAATCTCTCAAAACACTTATCCTCAAAAAAAAAAAAAAAAAAAACCCCAAACCACGCTCCTTTTCTTCTCAAAGTTAACTCACCACATTAATCAGTAAGAGTAGAACGACTGTAGAAACTAATTGAATTCAACTGTTGGACATATCATCGACAAAACTGCAGAGCTTTCGGAACCACCGCCAACGGTTGTTGTAAATCCAGCGCAAATTGGCTATCTTCACTCGGCGCCTACCAACGGTTATCGGCGCCACACCAGCACATTTCCTCTGCTCTCACTTAGGTATGTTTATTCTCTCCTTTGAAATTCATTATTATACTGGGTTTTAGCAATAAAACAAGGAACTTTGTTTTAGATTAGGCAAAATTATGCCCAGTTGCAGTCGTTTGATTAATTTTTATAGCTAGATTAAATTTTTTAATTGTTGCTTTGTTTGTGAAAATTCCGTTAAAGTATTTGCATGAATTGTATCTTGAATTTTGATTCCTAAATGATGAAAACCCCGATTCCTCATTCTGGCATCCTCACTCTCTCAATGGTTTTCCCCTCCTCGAGATTACTGTTGTTTTTGGTTGTTTTTCTGTCGGTGGTCTTCGGCCGGCGTTGCTCGTCGGTGATGCCCTGGCCCTTCCGGAATTGTTGGTGCTCGTGTCGGCGTTCTGCCGTTGCTGCGGCGCCGTCGAGTTGCTTTGGTGGTTCTGCTCTATTTTCTTTGTCCTCTACTGTTATGCCTTGGAGGTGCCCATTTCCTTCTCCTCTGTTCTGTTATGTGCTGCTGTAACTTGGAACTTTAATTGAGCCTAGACACCTGGTTGTTTTGTGTGTATGAGTTGCAATACTAGGACGCCAACGTTCAGTTTAAGGGCATGGTTGGGGAAGTTGAAACATTAAATGTTATTTAAGGCTTTATTTTCTTCATTTGAAATAAAATGATTTGGCTAATATTTATTAGGATGTGGTCAAGTTTGAATCTTTGTAATCTGATTGTGCCTGGTCTATTGGTTTGAGACTATGACCAATCTTTAAAATTTATAATGTGAGATCTTGTAATATCCATCTACTTAAAGTGTACTACAATTGGTAATTAGTAGTCGCAAATAAGTAGGTCTAATAAGGTCTGAATTATTCTTGTTTTTCTCATGTAATTCTGACAAGAATTAATAATAAGTTCCTGAAAAATGAGATGTAGACGCTAATAGCCTAAATTATTCGTTATCTTCTGTACACAATAATGAGTGAGAGTAAGAATGACCCTCACATCGAATTATGTTGAATCCTCCATGTTTTAAAATATAGGACAAACTCTATCTATGGTTGTTGCAACGGGGTAAAAAACTAGCTATGCCTCTGACCATTATATTTTTTTGAATCTGTATGGTTGCTTCACCATCATTAATTACCTCCTCCCAAATCTAATTCTTGATATCTACTTTCAAATTTGCTTTAGTTCATTTTTTATTTCAAAGCCTTTTTAGATTAAATTCTTAAGATATGTAATCTCTTAAACATCTTAGCAAGGCTTCAAAACAAAATTTGTGAACCATTTGAGGTGAAGAACCAGGGCCGTCTTAAACATTTTGGAGGCCTTGTTCTAATCTTAGGATTGGGCCCCTAATAATTTTTTTTTCAACTTAAATGATAAAAAATTCTTTTATAATATATACGATTGTATGTTTATGTTCTTGAAAATTGAAAAATCAAAATCTCAAATTCATTAATACAAAACCAAGATATTACTAATGTTCTACCTACAAACCAAGATTAATAATTTTACTATCTCACCATAAAAAGTTATGATAGAAAAAAATATTTATGTGATGAAGTAGCAGAACTTTGGCCAACATCACACCCAGAATCTGACTTCAAAAAATTACAAAAATTGGCCAAAGGAGAATACATAATATCCTTCATGCGAAGATAATGAAAAAGTGCCTTTCAAAAAAAAAAAAAGATAATGAAAAAGTGAAAAGACATTATGCAGCAGTGAATTAGATTATTGGATCTAACATTCCAAAAATAAAATAAAAAAAAACAGAAAAGGGAAATAGTGGAAAAACAAGATATTAATACAAAACCAAAACCAAAACCAAATCCAAAACCTCAAACTCATTAATACAAAACCAAGATATTACTAATGTTCTACCTACAAACCAAGATTTATAATTTTACTCTCTCACCATAAAAAGTTCTGATAGAAAAAAATATTTGTGTGATGAAGTAGCAGAACTTTGACCAACATCACACCCATAATCTGACTTCAAAAAATTACAAAAATAGGCCAAAGGAGAATACATAATATCCTTCATGCGAAGATAATGAAAAAGTGCCTTTCAAAAAAAAAGATAATGAAAAAGTAAAAAGACATTGTGCAGCAGTAAATTAGATTATTGGATCTAACATTCCAAACAAAAAAATGTAAAAAAAAAAACAGAAAAGGGAAATAGTAGAAAAACAAGATAGGAAATCCACGGAGAAGAGTCGATCTCGCAATCTCAGGCTCCAAACTTGGAGTAATCAAATCAAGGACCAGCTTAGCCAACCTCCATAATTGAACTATACCAGCGCCGTCAATGTATTATGTTGTATTTTCCAGATTTTGGGCCCTAGGAAATCCGGTGCCCTGTGTTATTGGGCTGTTTGCACAGCCTAATAGCCGGACCTGTGAAGAACCAATATGAAAAGGCTTTATACTTTAATTTGAAGGTTTTTCATTTGCCACCATAGACGTCATATATATATATACACGTATATATATATTCTGTTTCGGTGACAATCTTCGGGGTAAGAAAAGGAAAGACACGATCTTTTGTAGAGAGGAGAGATAGGGTGTAAGACCTCAACTTTTTTGTTGAGAGGAGATAATCTCATATTTTCTTATTGAATAAGTGTATGATTTGTGATTCATTATATATATACTTGTAGATGTGTTTTTATTTCACCTATGCGGTGTGAGCGCATATTTGATTTGACTACCCCATTGTAAATGTTTTTGTATTGAAAACGTTTTGAAGTCGCCAACAGCTCTTTAAAGGAATACTCATAAACCTTATTGGATATTGGGAAACCGTAGGGACAAATTAGGGACTTTATCCAATGTAGATTTCCCCATCTTGACTCCATAAATTGTTATAATGAACCATCTTCGCCCATTGTTGGCCTCTACTAAATATTGATTCATGTAAATGTTTATGCAAAAAACCATATAATATTTTCAACACCCTAAAAGTAATTTAGTCTAGGTTGGTTCAGGAAACACATAAAAAAACTATTTTTAGTGACAAGTTATTAGGCAATCAAATTACCGGGAACCGAGCAGGTTCCTCAAATTATATGATTAATATTAGAACAGTTCTTTAGGTCTTTGATTAACAAAAGTAACATGTGGGTGATAAAAATATTAAATCATGAATAGAACAATCATATAATATATATAGAACAATCAGGTGAGCATATAATAATGTATGAAAATAAATAAAAAGAAGGAAGGATTAGAATATACAGTAGAACGATTTTATACCAAAGATCTACACTATGAAATAAATAGTTAGTAACTTCAATATAAAAATAGGAATTTATTCAAGGACAATAAGGATTATACCGTGGCTTGGGTCCGACAGATTGACAACCTTCGGAACGAGCAATCGTGAAGCCTGAAAGTATGAATGTCTGAAAGATTTGAATGTATGTATGAAAATATGTGTTTGTGTGTCTGAAAGTATGAGTTTTTGTAGTAAGGTTTTGTAGAGAGGTTCGTAAATATATTCGTAGAGTTTGAAGTGTTTAAATGTGAAAAAACCCGTCTTTTAATTCGGAAAATTGAAGCCTATTTATAGGGAAATCGAATATGCGCTTCACGCGCCATCCGCGCCACGCGCAGGTTGACATGTCACTCGCAAATCCACGTGTCAGGCGCAGATTGGCGCGCCTGACGCGACATGCCCAGTAGAAAGCGTACACATGGTACGCGCTTTGAAAAAGATGAGAAATAAAAGATGCGTCTCACACAGAGAAGTGCGCTTGGCGCAGGACTCTGTATGACATATAAGTCTACGTGACAATCTGGTGAGCTTGACACACGACTGTGCGCTAGGCGCACACTTTCATGGCAGGACACGTGCGCTCCGCGCAGGCTGGTGCGCTCAGCACACGTTGGTGCGCTCAGCGCACTGCCTTGCTTTTGACACGTTTTGACAACTTTTTGATAAAAACGCATTTTAAAGATTTTCTTTTATCTTTTAAATCTGGAAATCTGATTTTACTGGATATAATCGGATTTTAATTATAAAAATTATCTTTGAAAATATTTATTTTATTTAAATAACACAATTATTTATTATTAAACAATTAATTAGGCTTTTCAAAGGATTTAGCTCCAAAAGCAATTAATTATCATGAATAATTATGTGGGTTTTAAAATAGGACTTCAACACTTTTTCGAAATAGTTTTGGGTTGGCTTTTCGGACTGCTCTTTGGGTCAGACCAATTAAGACCACGATATGTTTCATCATTGGCCCCTTAAATGGGGAGACATGATTATGTGTCTACAGAAGCCCCCACTTTGACTGAGATTCAGGAAACCGATGGTCAAAGTATACGGTGTCGGGACAGAGAACTATTCTAAACGTTCCGCAGTTTAGAACTGATCTATATACGTCGGTCTCTGCAAAACAAAGTTAGTATGCTGGACAATAATTACAAGCAATCTGATCACCTGCAGAAGAAGATTTTAGCTGATAGGTGCAAATAACTCACGTAAAGCACTTAATGATGCAAATTATGCAAACTTAGAGTCTCTAAGTATGCATGAGACGCTACGCAAGGATTAAGGTTATGCAAATGTAAGGAAGATGACACGTCATGCAAGGTCAGTGTTATGCAAGACTAGGATGTATGTAATGCAATGCAATGCAAGGTCAGGTTTTGCAAGGCTAGGAGATCTGGATATATAGAATGATGGAATGATCATATATAGATAGAATGATTTTCGAAAACTATTTTTAGTAAATAATCGGGGTCTGTAAACGAGGTCCACATATTACAAATTTTCGGGAGTTTGATTTTATTTGGAGGAACCACCACATATATAGGAAGTCTCCATTCTTGGTGAGCTTGTCTTGAATTAGGTACCTTGAGCCTTGATTGAAATGTAGCTGATTTGTCTTGAGTGTTCAAAGTTCTTCGTTGGGGACTCTTGTTTGGGGGTGATGCCCTGGCCCTTTCGGCATTGTTGGTGCCCGTGCCGGCGTTCAGCCGTTGCTGCGGCGCCATCGAGTTGCTTTGGTGGTTCTGCTCTATTTTCTCTGTCCTCTACTGTTATGCCTTGGTGGTGACCATTTCTTTCTCCTCTGTTCTGTTCTGTGCTGTTGTAACTTTGATTGAGCCTGGACACCTTGTTGTTTTGTGTGTATGAGTTGCAATACTAGGACGCCAACGTTCAGTTTAAGGGCATGGTTGGATAAGTTGAAACATTAAATGTTATTTAAGGCTTTATTTTCTTCATTTGAAATAAAATGATTTGGCTAATATTTATTAAGATGTGGTCAAGTTTGAATCTTTGTAATCTGATTGTGCCTGGTCTATTGGTCTGAGACTATGACCAATCTATAAAATTTATAATGCGAGATCTTGTAATATCCATCTAATTAAAGCGTGCTACAATTGGTAATTAGTAGACGCAAATAAGTAGATCTAATAAGGTCTGAATTATTCTTGTTTTTCTCATTTAAGTCTGACAAGAATTGATAATAAGTTCCAGAAAAATGAGATGTCGACTCTAATAGCCTAAATTATCCGTTATCTTCTCTACACAATAATGAGAGAGTAAGAATGACCCTCACATCGAATTATGTTGAATCCTCTATGTTTTAAAATCTAGGACAAACTCTATCTATGGTTGTTGCAACGGGGTAAAAAACTAGCTATGTCTCTTACCATTATATATTTTTGAATCTGTATGGTTGCTTCACCATCATTAATTAGGCTCCTCCAAAATCGAATTCTTGATATCTACTTTCAAATTTTCTTTAGTTCATTTTTGATTTCAAAGCCTTTTTAGATTAAATTCTTAAGATATGTGATCTTTTAAGCTTCTTAGCAAGGCTTCAAAACAAAATTTGTGAACCATTTGGGGCGAAGAACGAGGACCGTCTTAAACATTTTGGAGCACCCTGTTCAAATCTTAGGATTGGGCCCTTAATATTTTTTTTTTTTTCAAATTAAATGATAAAAAAATTCTTTTATAACATATACGATTATATGTTTATGTTCTTGAAAATTGAAAAACCAAAGCCTCAAACTCATTAATACAAAACCAAGTTATTCCTAATGTTCTACCTACAAAGATAACATTAATAATTTTAGTATCTCACCATAAAAAGTTATAATAGAAAAAAATATTTATGTGATGAAGTAGCAAAACCTTAGGCAACTACACCCAAAATGACTTCAAAAAATTACAAGAATAGGCCAAAGGAGAATACATAATATCCTTCATGCTAAGACAATGAAAAAGTGCCTTTCAAAAAAAATAAAGATAATGAAAAAGTGAATAGACATTGTTCAGTACTACAGTAAATTAGATTATTGGATCTAACATAAAAAAAAAAATTACCGTAAAAGGGAAATAGTGGAAAAGCAAGATACGAAATCTATGAAGAAGAGTCGATCTCGTAATCTCAGGTCTCTGCAAAACAAAGTTAGTATTCAGGACAATAACTACAAGCAATCTGATTACCTGCAGAAGAAGATGTTAGCAGATAGGTGCAAATTAAATAACTCACGTAAAGCACATAATGATGCAAATAATGCAAACTTAGACTCTCTAAGTATGCATGAGACGCTATGCAAGGATTAAGGTTATGTAAAGCTAAGGAAGATGACACGTCATGCAAATCAGGGTTATGCAACACTAGGATATATGTACTGCAATGCAAGGTCAGGGTTTTGCAACGATAGGAGATCTGGATATTAGAATGATTGAACGATCAGATATAGATAAAATGACTTTCGAAAATTATTTTTAGTAAATAATCGGGGTCTGTAAACGAGGTCCGCATATTACAACTTTTCGGAAGTTTGATTTGATTTGGAGGAACCACCACATGTATAGGAATCCCCTTTTAGGTGAGCTTGTCTTGAATTAGGCACCTTGAGCCTTGATTGAAATGTAGCTTATTTGTCTTGAGTGTTCAAAGTTCTTCGTTGGGGATTCTTCTTTGGGAAGTCGATTGGCAGAGACCATGGAATTGTTGGATAGTCCTTTAGGAAAAGGAGAGTTTGGATTGAAAAATAAAAAAGTTAAAATTTGTGACATAAATAGATGTAGGTGGGAAAATGCTTTAACGGGGTTAGGTTCAGACTCGAGTCTATGTCGGGATCTAGAAAGAGTATGTTCCTAATTCTAGAAAGTCAAATCATTAGACCATGACTAAATTTATGTGTATTGAAGCGGTCAAGGTCCTTGCGGAATTCGACCATTCGTAGTTCTGGATCTGCTTTCTTTTTTTTTTATTACATTTTTTTTGTGTCGTAAATTTTGCCTAGGCCGCCCTTTCGGATTTTCAACCTAGCGGACTTGGACATACCTTGGAGAAGGAGTTAGGGTTGATGAATGGTTGAAAGGTTTAAGTCTTGATGAATGTTTAATTGGTTTGGAATAAGGTAAGGATCATGGATTTGGATTATATGGGTTTTAAAGGTTTGATGGATTTGAATGAGAGGTAGAACTTGTGTGCAAGCTCCCTAGCTTGAATTCTTATTTCTTTGCCTTTGGCCTTTTCTTTTTTACCATTTTTTGCTTTTTATCCTGTGAATTTTCTTTTTGCTTTTGCTCTTTTTTTCGCACTTTGATTTTTTCACCATTTTTTGCCTGGCATTGATTTTTTGTACTGAGGCTTGCACACAAGTTATTGGTTTAGGGTATTGGAAGGTTTGATGGAGCTTTGTGGAGTATTGAGTTTGAATGGACTATTTGGCTAATGGAGATAATGGTTTATGGATGATGGAACGAAGAAGGGAATAACTCTTGATCCAAAGTATGTCCTTTTTTCATTTTTCTTTATTTTCAGATTTTTTTTTTATTATTAATCAAATTCATTAAATGATTTAAGTTTCATCATTGAATTAGTAGCATAAATGAAATGATGGAAGGCCAATGGAAATGAAAATGAAAATGCAATTATTTTATTAATTAGAAATAAATAGAACAAGACTTATTAGAAATAAAGTCCTAAATGATAGAGAGTCGACTGGAAAGGAAATAAAGGAGCTAGGGGAAGGACTCTCCGACTCAACCTAGAAAACTACCGTTAAATGGCTAAGCAGCTTGGAGTGTTGAGAGTTTGAGACGATTTCCAAGGGGTTGCTATTATTGCTGACTTTTGCTACCGGCGGAATTGGAAGTTTGCCACTATTGACCATGTCCTGCAGAGTATTCCTTAAGGCCCAACACGCAGATGTTGGGTGTCCATTCCCTTGGTGGTACTTGTAATAGGCATTAGGGTTCCACTTCTTGTGTCTATTTTTAGGTGAAGTGTCTAGAGTAGGACCGATAGGTTGTATTGCTCCTTTTTTATGAAGCCTATTAAAAGCTTCTTCTAAAGTCATACCCAATTGAGTGAAGGTAGGGCGTTGACATCATTACCTTTGGAGCTGGAAGGATTATTGTTACTCTTCTTGAAAGAGTTGTTGTTGTTGTAACCCTTACTTTTCGAGGCTTGAACCTCTACTTCGATCAATAGGCCTACCTTATAGAGTTTCGTGAAAGACTCTATGGGTTAGAATTTGATGTTATCCCCATATTTGGGCTGCAAGTTACGGATCACCAGTCGGACTTGGATCTCTTCAGTTGGCCTGTTAGTCATTTGTGCAGCTTTATCCCTCCATCTGTTAAGGAAGGTGATGAAGTCTTCGTTGGAGTTTTGTTTAGTTAACTCCAACTCACGCAGGCCAATAGGAAGCTGAGTATTGTATATATATTGTTTGTGGAACTATTCTCTGATGTAGTTCCAGTCATTCAACTTGGTTTTGTTTAATGATCTGAACCACTTGGATGGATTTGCATCCAAGGTCAAGGGAAAGACATAAGCAAACAGGTCCTTGCTCATGCCCTTGAGGGGCATAGAGATGGAAAATGCTCTCAAGTGATCATCTGGGTCTTCGACCCCTTTGAATTTTGGGAGGTCACTCAATGCTACCTTTTTAGGGAGCTTTTCCCTCAGTTCCGGATCAATGGCGTCATGGCCATGAGCCTGACTCTCGAGTGCAGGAATTGCCTGGATCAATTGCTCGAGTTTTTCAAACCTCAAATCCGTCTTGGACTTGATTGACGGTGGTGGTGGTGGAGTGCCGCCCTGTTCGTCTTCTTCAGTTAGTTTCTTTCTCAGTGCTTTGATCTCTTTGTCTTGTTCCTCAAGACGAGAGTCCATTAGTTGAAGTTGAGCCATGATGGCACTAAGTTGTTCATTAGTGTCCCCCATTTCAGATGATGATTCTAAAGAGTCGGAGGATTCGTCTGAAAAGGTTATGATGCGCTTCATGAGTCTGGGAGTAGGTCGACCTTGTTGCCTCTCTGTTGGACGTTCCGAAGTTATAATCTCACGACCCGTCCTGAACAGAAATCGGATGGACCTCGTAAATTTTAAGAAACAATGTTTTCGAAATGAGAAATGGAGATGAGAAATGGGAAGAAGAGATGGAAATGGAGATGAAAATGGGAAAAAAATAGAGATGGGTATGATTTTGGACAAGTATGGGCTTGACCATGATGGAGATATGGGCCTAACTAAATGCACAAGCACATGCAAACGTGGACTGGACTGGACTATGCAAGCAGACTGAATGATTGGACTTTGCTGAGTACTAGACTTTGCACTTACAATAAGCAGACTAGACTCAAAACAGGATCGACAAATAAAGGTGGTTATACTTAGGGGATGAACTTTTATAGTCCGAAAACTTAAATTTTATAGTCCAAAGACTGACTAGGGTTTACATATAATGCAAACTAGACCTAGGGAAATTTTATAGTCCTAAGACTCAAATTTTATATTCCGAAAACTTACTAGGGTTGACGTATATTGCAAACTAGACCTAGGGAAATTTTATAGTTCTAAGACTGAACTTTTATGAAGCAATTAATGGCACGCGTACACAAAAATATGCACAAGCAGGATAATATGCAAAGTTCCAACCTAAAAGTCAAGTTCTATGTTTAAACTATGGTCAGGTTTAGGTTAAGGCTGAAAAAGGGTCCATGACTAAGAGATTGATCCCATGCTTCGTACCCCTGCTTAAAGAGGTGGCCACGTGTAAGACGCACTGCAGTGCTCAATTCAGGAACAAGAGAACAATGCTATGGTTAGGTAGGTTTGCTTATGACTAAGATCCAACACTATCGCTCAGTATGTCTTTTGGAAGGATAAAACGCAAACCCTCTGGGGTGGCTTTTCTGACTGCTGTGCCTTTGGGTCGGACCAATTAAGACCACGGTATGTTTCGCCATTGGTCCTTTAAATGGGGAGACACGATTATGTGTCTACAATACCAAATACCATCAGCTATATATAAACAAATACAAGAAGATGATGAGCTAAGAGACATGTGACTACTAGCTTATCGTCTAGTGTTTAGTAACTACTTAGTTGTTTTGGTAGATTACTATTAGAACTAACTTTAGTTGGAATTTTATGATTTAGACAATTAGAATTATTATTATTTTTGATACATATGTGGATTGGCTGGGAAAGTCAGTATTGAGACTCTCTGTCAGTTTCAAGTTAAAATTGTTCGAGGATTGATATATGTCTTGAAAGGACTTCCTATCTATGCTTATAAGGAGCAAGAAGAAACAAGCCAGGTATTAATGCAGGTGCTTCGTGTGGTGAACAATGTTGATGACGCAAACAGTGATTCGCGTGGGCAGAGTTTCCATGGTGTTGTAGAATATCTTGCATCAGAGCTCTTTGATGCAAATGCTTCAATTAATGTGAGGAAGACTGTGCAATCATGCTTAGCCTTGCTTGCTAGTCGGACAGGTAGTGAGGTATCTGAATTGCTTGAGCCTTTGTATCAAAATCTACTGCAGCCCCTTATCATGCGTCCACTTCGTTTAAAGACAATTGATCAACAGGTAAATTTTGTATGTTTATTTTATTCTTGGGGTGGCCTTGTGTTATAAATTTTAACCCCTTCCTGTTGCATGTAGGTGGGAACAGTTACTGCATTAAATTTCTGTTTGGCATTGAGGCCGCCTCTCGTGAAGTTGACCTAAGAATTGGTTAACTGTGTGGGTTGTGAAATTTATGAATCCCAAGGTTGCTACGTCCTTGACTAAGCTTCGCGCTACTTGCATTGAGCTTTTTTGCACCGCAATGGCCTGGGCAGATTTTAAAATAGCAAATCACGCTGAGCTGCATGCGTTCAAAGATCATATCTATGATCTTTAAGTCCTTGACGTGTCGTACGCCAGAAATTGTTGCAGTTGCCAAGGAAGGCCTAAGACAGGTTTTCCTGTTCTTTCCTAGTTTAGTCTTGCGGCTTGTATTAGTTGAGGATTGTGATGTGTGGTGTGATGAGGGATCCATAGATTTACATTCTATTCTACATACGATCTACAGATTCTTATCTGTTTTTTTTTTTTCCGCAAAGATACTTATAAGATGTTAACAGTCTAGTGTACTTTCTTAGTCAGTGGTTACTAAACAGAAAGTCATGGTTTGTCTTTGTCAATGAAAGCTAGTTATCAAATTCACTGAGTATTCCTAGAGAGCATAGCTTGACATGTAGCACATTTTGGATTGACAAAAATGATATTTATATACTTCCTGCGTTTCGAATTAAATGCAACAAATCCACTTTTACGCATGTCGATACATTATTTTGACCACAGATATCTATAATTACATATAAGTAAAAATTATGAAAATTACATTTTATGAAAGTACGTCACGAGACGAATCTAACAAGATCCCACTTGACTATGTTTTTCATTATGTATAAATCACAAATCTTAGTCAAAGTGAAAAGTGTGAATAGTGAAAAAGTGGAATTGTTGCATGTAATTCGGAACGGAGGAAGTATATAGTTGATGGTATTTGGTACAAAGATATGGTTCATGTGCATGATGGGCACCATGTACCACAATCAGGATGGAGGATATTGTAATATGCTATGTACAGCAGCAGCAACGAATTTTAAAAAAAATATAATAAGAAAGAAACCGGTTATCAAACGATGTCTGGTTTCACAAGTTCTGTGAAAGAGACGCGTTTTTGATGAAATCTGATCTGTTAGATACCTATACACCTGTTTAATTTAGTTGTTAACTATCACCCAAAGAGACCGGTTGGCTGGAGAACCGGTTTCTTAGATTACCTTAAAAAACGGGTTTACGACACCAATGTTTTAACCTGAGACACCTATGAGATATATACTGGTTTTTAGCCGGTTTTTAATGCATTATGGACCGGTTTCTGTTGCCTAATTTATAGTAGTGGTTACTCCTACAACACGTCCTTATATAATGCTCAAGGCTCTAGGCTGAGTAGCAGGAGCAACTTTTAATTTATTTTGAGCCTAAACGATAGATTCAATAAGTTCTTGCCAATAACCACATCCTTTAAATAAAAAACATTAAACTAAAAGCCCATACAAATTGAGCACCTATGAAAAGAGACCATATGCAGATAATAATGAACCATAAGATTGAATTACCTGGGATGCCTACGCCCATAAGAAATCATGGAGCCACCAATTAATAGTAATAGAGCTTTGCGCAAAGTTTCCTCTCGTCATATGAGTTACCACGCCTTGATCACTTATACTACCCCAAACATCTGACTGCACTTTCAAACTGAAATGGAATATTGCTACGAAAATTGCGTTGTACATCCAGAATAGCCTTAAGAATACATGATCCCACGTGGATACTTCACATGTTCCCCCTCTTCTAGGTCCATCACAAGGGAAGCGAAACCCAAGATTTTCTTTATCCGGTATGAAACAAGAGCTACGAGCAAATAAAACGCCTTTTATAAGTATTAGTACCGTCACATGAATTGTAAAAGCATGGATATGGTGGACCAAAAAATATGCGGTCCCTATGGAATGGTTAACAAAGCTACTTTTCCACCCATTGCAACTAAATCACCATCCCCCAAGTCAAACTGGATTTTATTGTTACACCGTGAGCCGTTGCACTAGGCGCTAAAGCATGGGTGTTTTGTATCCATTGAGCGAAAACGGGTTGTAATTGTATAGCGGTATCTGAAAAGATATCTTGCGGACGCCCTCACGCACTCATGGTATCATTATGAATATACAAACCAAAACTGTGAAATCCTAAAAATATACATGCCCAGTTGAGATGTGATATGATTGCATCGCGATGTCTAAGAGCACAATCTAATAGATTGTTGTATCGAGTAGTTGGATCATAGTCTCTGACCATAAAAATGGTCGCATGCATAGCAGCACCAACTATGAGAAATCCACCAATCTACATGTGATCTGTAAACAATGAAAGTTGGGTACCACAGTGGGTAGCTAGATATGGATAAGGGGACATCGAATACATATGGTGAGCTATAACAGTGGTTAAAGAACCTAACATAACTAGTGTATGGGTATAACCCAAGTATGTTAGCGGACACCCTTGAAAGGTCCGCGAACACTATGAAGGATGCGAACATGTAAACGTCGCTACAGCTCTAACAAGTCAAATCACTAAAGTGGTCCGACAACGTTGGCGGTCGCCTAGCAAGACAAAATAAAGGAATCTTCCCTTGAGTCAGGCGCAGCATAACCGTACAAGTGTAAAAGGATTACGCACCCTGTTAGAGGAATAGTACTTCTATAAATATCCCACTAGTACTATTCTGCAGGTACATTCTCTCACACTCACAATTCTTATCTATCTCTCTACTTTCTCTCTCTACATCCTATTTGGACACGTGCTGACATGAGCGCCGGAGGGGGTTTCCTAGCATCCCCCCCGAGGGTAGTTTACGTTTGCTTCCTGTGCAGTTATTCACCAGCGGACGCCAACTCCACTCTTTGGCGGACTCTTCTCAAGGCCGCCAACCGTTCTGCAACCGGAACAACTTGGCGCTAGAAGGAGGGGGTTCCCATCTTTGTGATAACGGCCATGATTGACGCAAACAACACAAGCCACGGTCCACCAGGATTCGAGATCGGTCAAGGGTCTTCCCAACCCATTATTACCGGACCAATCGGTGCCCCACAGTTCAACAATGAATAGGAAACTCCTGAGAACAATGTAACTCAGGTAAACACTGGTGGCGTTCCATTCAATATGGCTCAGTTGAGTTAGTTCTCCCCCGAACAGCTACAAACTGTAGCATCCTTCATTCAGATGTTAGCGGGCACTCCTCAGCCTAATAACACTCCTACTAATGCTAGAGGCATTCAACACCTTAAGCGATCACTGGCTATGGCCGGTAGAAATGATGAGGGTACGCCGGTAAAAAGGATGCGTACGTTTACTCAGGAGGGACGCCAGGTGGAAAGACAAATAGATGATCCAGGGTAAAAAGACATCTTGGACACTGAGGAGCTTAGCAATTCTGAGGATGAGAACCAAAGTCAATTCCCACAGAGAGTATAGCACCCAGGGTGCTAGTAACTATTCGGCTGGCGGACACTTACTAATCAAGCCAAAGCTCTCTCCCTTTGTTTCAGAGATCCTAAATCAGCCCATGCCGAGAATCAAGATGCCGTCAAGTATGACGGTAGCTCCGATCCAGATGATCATGTTGCTGCATATGAAGGTCACATGTACTTATACACTCAGGTGGACGCCATCTGGTGCAACGTTTTCCCATCTACTCTGATCGGGATAGCCCAGACTTGGTTCAAGAATCTAAAACCGGGTATTATCTCTAGCTTTTCTCAGTTGTCAACCACATTTGGTACTCACTTTGTAAGTAATAGGCGCCGTGAGCGCATTACTGGAGAGTTGCTTTCTATCAAGCAAGGTGAAACGGAAAGTCTGCGAGACTTCATAGGACGTTTCAACGTAGAAGCGGTCTGTATTCCGCGTCTCCAGCAGGACGTGGCCATCTTAGCTCTAATGACCAGGCTGAAGGAAGGGTCCGCGTCTCCAGCAGAACGTGGCCATCTTAGCTCTAATGACCAGGCTGAAGGAAGGGTCCGCCGTTCAGGAGTTATCTGGGCCGCAAGACCTTCACATCTCTGGGACCCGTTCTGGGAAAAGCAAATGATTTTATCAGGGGTGAAGAATTTGATAAGGCAGCGAGTAGTCAACACCGTGAGCCTGAAAAAAGAAAGGAGGAGAAGTAGAGGAAAGATAAGGGGCGCGAAAGTGATCGCGGCCGAGACGAAAGAAAGCAAGAGTCCAATGTGGTCAACAAGGGACATGGCCGTGAGCGGAATGACCGCGAGAAGGGTGAACGCAAAGAAAGATTTGACGCATACACTCAGCTCACGACCTCTAGAGCTCAGATAAATACGATGAACAAGGACAGTGTTAAATGGCAACGTCCAAAGTAGGTGTTCCATAAAAATCACGATAAGAGCAAGTGGTGTGATTTTCATGGTGATCACGGGCACTTGACAGAGGATTGCAGGTACTTGAAAGATAACTTGGAGGATCTGATAAGAAAGTGCTACTTCACTCAGTACAAGGCTCAAACGAAGGATGGAGACTTGGTAAAGCCAAGCAACCAGAATGTTCAATCGCGGATCGGTGAGATTCATGTCATCAGTGGCGGACCTATTCATGGTGGCAGTGTGAATGGAGCCAAGGCAAGCCTTAAAGAATTCAGGCATCAAGTGAACTTCAATGAAAGCATGCAGTGGAGAAAGCCGATAGTAATGCCAGCCATGTCTTTCACTGTGGAGGACGCCAAGCATGTCATCTGCCCCCATGATGACCCTCAGGTGGTCACTTTAAAGGCACCAAATTATCTGATTCATAGAAATCTTGTGGATGGAGGAAGTTGTGCAAACATACTTTATTTCTCAACCTTTGAGAAGCTGATGATTGGCCGAGAGCATTTGAAGCCAGTCCGCTACTCGGTGAAAGGGTTCACGGGAGAGTCGGTGATTCCTGAAGGTCTCATAACGTTGTCGGTCAGGGTTGGAGAAGATGAAGACGCCAGAGATGTGATGGCGGAATTTTTGGTAGTAGACATACCAGGAGCTTATAACGCTGTTGTGGGACGTCCATTCATCCATGACGTCCAAGGAGTTGTGTCTACTTACCATCTGACAATGTTGTACGTGTCCAACTTGGGGACGATAGCAAAATTGAGAGGGAATCAGGAGATGGCAAAATCATGTTATCTTACCGCCCTAAAGCAGCCAACAAGAAGAATCCCAGTGGAAGAGTTAGATCCGCCAACACGGAAGTAGAAGCGGGTCCAGAGGAAGGCTATGTCAAATGAAAAAGAGTCCGAGAACGTAGATGAAGAAATGATGGAAACACCAATGGAGGATTTGGAGTCTAGGCCTGATGATACGCCAAGAACCAAACCTAATGGGGAGACAAAGCAAGAAATGCTAGCTGAAGATCCGACAAGGACGGTCGCTGACGGGACTAACATGGACCCAAAGGTCAGAGTCAACCTGGTGACTCTCCCCCGAGAAAACGCTGACGTCTTTGTGTTCTAGGCAGATGAGATGCCGAGAATAGACCCGGCCGTGATGGTACATCGTCTGAACGTTGACAGTGCAGTCCGTCCTGTCAAGCAAAAGAAGCGGAACTTTTCAGTTGAGAAAAATAAAGCCATCAAGGATGAAGTGGATAAATTTTTGGCGGCTGATTTCATTGAACCCTGTGATTACCCTGAGTGGTTGGCCAATGTAGTCATGGTGGAAAAGGCTAACGGTTAATGAAGGATGTGCGTGGATTTCACGGATTTAAATAGAGCATGTCCAAAAGATTGCTATCCACTTCCAAGAATAGACCAGTTGGTGGACTCCACTAGCGGTCATGCACTGTTGAGGTTCATGGATGCATTCTCAGGCTATCACCAGATCAGCTTATTGGAAGCCGACAGGAAAAAAGCAACATTCATCACAGATTGTGGTGTCTATAATTACAAGGCAATGCCATTTGGGCTCCGTAATGCAGGGGCAACATATCAAAAGATGGTCGATAACGTATTCGCGGATCAGAGGGGGAACAACATAGAGGTGTACGTTGACTACTCCATTGTCAAAAGCAAAACTGACCGCGAACATCTAAGCGACCTTGAGGAAACTTTCAATACTTTGAGAAAATACAATATGAAGCTCAACCGAAAGAAATGTGTCTTTGGAGTAAGAGCAGGGAAGTCTTTGGGCTTTATGGTAAGTAAAAGAGGAATTGACGCGAACCCTTCACGCCATCATGGATTTACCTGAACCAAAGAATGTCAAAGACACCCAGAGGCTGACAGGAAGAATGGCGGCCCTCACTCGATTCATCTCAAAGTCAGCAGACAAAGCTAAGGGGAAATAAGAAGTTCGAATGGGATGAGGAGCAAAGCAAAGCCTTCTTAGTGGTCAAAGAACATCTGAAAAGCTTACCCACCATAACAAGGCCTGAAACAGGAGACACGCTGCAATTGTACATCTCGGCCTCGTCCAAAACGGTCGCGTCCGTCTTGTTGGTCAAAAAGGAGAAGAGGCAGCAGCCAATATATTTTGTCAGCCACATTAATTCTTAACGGTCCTGAGAGTCGTTATTAGCTGTGATAATTGCCGCAAGGAAGCTTAGGCCATACTTTGATTGTCATCCCATCCAAGTTCTAACAAATCAGCCGTTAGAGAAAGCTTTGCAGAAGATGGATAACTCTGGCCGTTTACTGAAATGGGTCGTTGAATTTTCAGAATATAATATACAGTACAAGCCCAAGGACCGCCATCAAGGCGCAGGCCCTGGTAGATTTCATTGTGGAAGCTTCATATGAAGAGGAAGAGGTGAAGGAAAAAGAAACTTGGTTACTAGAGGTTGACGGCTCTTCTATAGTTAGTAGATCTCAGGTCGGAATCGTCATGACAAGCCCAGAAGGAAATACCTACGAGTATGCTATCAAATTTGCGTTCCCAATGTCAAATAATGAAGCTGAATATGAAGCAGCTATTGCCGGTCTACGAATGTGCTTGGCGGCAGGTGCAAAAAGTGTGTATCTGAAAATGGACTCGCAGCTCGTAAACGGGCAACTTAAAGGAGAATTTGAAGTCAGGGAAGCCAACATGCAAAAATACGTCGAGAAAGCCAAGGAAATGATTGCTCAGCTGAATCACTTTGAGGTACAAGCAATTCCAAGGGATGAGAATGTGAAAGCGGACGCATTGTCCAAGCTAGCTAGTTCTGACTCCTTTAGCATTGAGAGAACCATCACAATAGATGTATTGAAAGAAAAAAGCATCCCAGAAATAATTGTGACCGTCAACAGTATCAACCAGCAAGGAGAATGGTTCAGCGAGTTGGTAACATACAAGCTAACAGGGGCGCTACCTAGATATCAAGCATTTGCTAAGAAATTGAAACGACAAGCAAGTTGGTACATTATATATCAAGATGAATTGTACAAGAAATCTTTCAGTTTGCCGCTACTAAAATGTGCAAATGCCTGGGAATCCACAAAGATTCTTGAAGAAATACACGATGGTGTTTGCGGTAATCACATTGGCAGCAAAGCTTTAGCGTTAAAGGCGCTGAGAGCAAGGTTTTATTGGCCAAGCATGCTGGCGGATGCTTAAAGCTATGTTAAGGAATACGACAAATGCCAGAGGTATGCTCCCATCATCAACAGGCCTGCCAACGATTTGCAACCTATTCTGCATCCGATACCTTTCGCTCAATGGGGAATGGATATCATGGGACCGTTCACAACAACAATAGGGGGCAGAAGGTTTCTGATAGTGGGGATTGACTATTTCACAAAGTGGATAGAGGCAGAACCGACAACAAAGATCAAGGCAAACCAGATCAAAAAGTTCATTTGGCAGAACATCATGACGAGATTTGGAATTCTAATGGCTATTTTCTTTTACCATGGCGTCCAATTTAACTGTCATCCTATACAAGCCTTCTTGACGAATTTCTTGACGAATTTCAGAGTAAAATTTGCCTACTCAGCAGTCTGCCATCCCCAGAGTAATGGAGAAGCAGAAACCGCTAACAAACTGATCTTGAATGCCTTGAAGAAATAGTTGGATGAGTTTAAGGGAGGTTGGGCCAATATGGTACCAGCGTGCTATGGGCAAACATGACTACTGAAAAAGAAGCAACGGGAGAAAGTCCATTCAAACTAGCTTTCGGTGTAGAAGTAGTGTTGCCGGTAGAGGTGGGTTTGCCCTCTTATCGGATCAAGCACCAAGATCTCGAGAGAAATGATCAGGCACTCGGGGAAAACCTGGACTTCCTACCAGAAATAAGGCTCATTGTGGAGCTGAAAGCGGCTGCTTACAAGGATAGAATCAGTAAAGCTTACAACAGGAAAGTCTTGGAAAGACCGCTAGATGTTGGCGACCTAGTCCTACGCAGAACAGTGGCCACTGGTAAGGCACATACAGAAGGAAAGATGACTGCTAACTGGCAAGGTCCCTATATCATAGCCAAAAAGCTTGCTTTCGGCTCTTTCATTTTAAAGGACATGGATGACAAGGAGCTTAAAAATTGCTGGAATATTAGCGTCCTAATGAAATACTATGTTTGATTTGTAGGGTGTAATAGGCCGAGAGCCACCTTTTATTACATAAATAATACAAACTTCTGCTAGCAATTCATCAATCGTTTTGTTATTTTCATGTGTATTGACAGACCATATAACAGGTCAACAAATTAAATACTAACATCCATATAAAGGCATAAACGTTAGAAAGCCATAGAACATGCTAAGTGCGTTAACAGTCATATGATAGACCTAACACAAATCAAAGCCATATAACAGGCTCAAGTGCATTCGCGGTCATATAACAGACCAAGCACAAACCAAAGCCATATAACAGGCTAAGTGCATTAACGGTCATATGATAGACCTAGCACAATTCAAAGCCATATAACAGGCTCAAGTGCATTCACGGTCATATAAAAGACCAACCACAAATTAGACAAATAACGGGTTGATTATGCTAACGGCCATATAACAATTATGAACAAAAGATAAAGATTAAGGCCTTAGCATAACAAAATATAACCAAAACCGCAAAGGTACTTCATTTCCATAAAATAAAAGCTATTGGCTTGGCGGCCAACTACAATAGAAAAAAGATGGCGGCCAACTACAATAGAAAAAAGATGGCAGCCAATAAAAAGGCTTTCAGTTGGAACAAAGTGCTTGCAATTCAAAAAGATAAATTATCATTGTTTACATAATGCCAACATGGGCCAAATTCAGTGCTAAGAATATATTCAGATGATTACAACTTGTGAACTATTGGAAGAACAGGAAGAGCTGATAGAAGGCCGCCAAAAACTTCAAGGGGGGGCATCCTGATTCGTCTGCTCTGGAATGCCCGAGGATCCGCATCAGCTATGGCATCCTCGTCGGCAAACATTGGATCCCCCTCGACAGGCGTGAGATGTTGGCCGTAAGCATGAGCGTCCTCAACGATGTTCCAATCGAACCTAGGAACCGTCTTGCAGACACATCTCATGGCGGCCACCCATCCGCCGTCATACCTCTTGTGGAGGGCCGCTACATATTCATCAGAGTTTATAAATTCAACAACAGCCTTAGCGGCCCCCCTAGCTTCAGCTTCAGCCGCGGCATCCAAAACATCCATCTCCTTCTCGGTCTGGGCAGTGTCAAGAGCTTTGGTCACCGTCTCGGCATTAGCTTCAGTTTCCTCCAGAAGAGTTGCTCGCGTCCTCAATGTTACCAATTCATCTTCCAGAGGCTTCTGAGCCGCAGCCTTGGCCGCCAAGTCGTCTTCAGCCTTCTTTAGCAGATCCTGGCAGACCTCAAGTGACTGCTTATTGTTGTCCGCCAGCTTTTGGTACTCAACATACTGCTCAATTAACTCCAGAGCAGCATTGTTGGCATGCAAAGAGGGACAAGGCACACATGTAAAAAAAATTGCAAAAAAGAATGGCGTAAATGATCAAGTTAAGAAACGTACCGCAAGCTGGTCATAAGCCAGCCTAGCAGCAGGAGTAATCAAAGATCCTGTCGGCCTATCCAGGGGCAACTGCATGCCCTTCAAAATCCGGTAAGCAAGAATGCCACCGTTTTTAGGGCTGTCGGCATACAGTGACTCATCTTCTCTGACGTCCTATTCAGGCTGGTAAATCTTACCAGGGACGATAGGCCGGCGAGTAAAAGAAGCTGTCACAGAGTCGTTCCGCATCACCTCTTTCCTCTCAATCCACTCACCGAACCGAGAGAAAATACCGGGAGATAAGTTTGACAGAAAACTCGGAGTTGTGATCCGCTCTTGTATCATCTGGCGGATGGTGGAAAAAGAGTCCGAGAGGCAGATAGCACCGAGAGAAAAAGGTTTGACAGAAAACCGTGCATGGTTTCATAATTATCGGCAGGAGCAGGTTACATGTTTGTTGTCGGCTGTAGATTCTCTTCGACACAAAGAGCTTCGAGATCACGATAATCAAAGCCTGCAAACTGCAAAATAAACAATAAAAAAAACAAACTGAACACATCATCAGACTGGCCAGTCCGATAAAAACACTTACTATTTTCATGAGTGTGGCAGAGTAACAGGGCCGACAAGGGTTGGTTCCGGAGAATATATTTGGTGTGAGCGAGCCCATACTTAGGTTACTTAACCTTAGATTCCTTCCCGTCTTCATAAGTATATACATAATCTTTAGTATCAAAATAACTGAAGGTCGTTAGTTCTTCCCTGGTTAGCGAAATCTGGGGTAAAAGCTCCATATGAGGACGTGGTTCAGTGAGGTGGCGGCGTATAGGCAAATTCTCAGGCACCTGCAACCAAAAGAAAGCAACCTGCCAACCCTTCAGACCGGTAATCTTAGGCTGAACGGTCTTTTTCTTGCCGACAGTAGTTAGCGACCACCATCCCGCTTGCCGAGAAGATCCATTCTTTTTCAGCCAACGTAAGCGATGAGGTTGCGGACCGCCAAAGGAGTGAGTCGGGCCAAGCATACGTCGAAAGCGTTCAGAAAGAATCCAAAGGAAAGCGGAGGCCAAACTCAAAATGATGCGTGTATACGGCCACATGACCGGGAGGACACTCCGTCACAATGGCCCCTTCTGGCGGAACTACTAGCCGGTAGCCCTCGGGGAAATGATATAAATTCTGTGCAGCTATGGGGTACCTAAGACTGATGGCGTCCTGACGCCAAAGCTCATCGATCTCCACGCTGAGAGGACCAGCACTAAAGTCCTCAGGTAGCCAAAGGGCGTCAGAACCTGGTTCGACAGCAACCTCTTCCTCAGCAACATCCTCAACATCCTCCATTTCATTAGAGTTGTCGACCCTCCTCTCAGCGGCATGGGAACTCTCCCCAACCATATGTTCCGACAAAGGCACGCTAGTGCCAATATTCACATCCATAGTATTGATCACGTCCTCAGTAATGCGAGCAACTGGGCTGCTCTTGATGGGCCATAACGGTCGCAATAGAATCATTGTCGTCACTTAAATCAATAATAGGAGGGTGAGTGGGGGCTACAGACTCCTGTAAACGGTCGTCAAAATCGGCCGCTACCTCAACCCCAGCATCCGCCAAGCTATCCAACCAGGCATGTTCTCTAAGGGGAGCTACGTCAAGGCCGGGAACAACATCAGGAGGAGGATGCTTAGCAGTCCTCCTAGCAAGAATTTGGTGCCTTAATTCTCTAAGTGTTTGTCTATCACCACTTTGGCCAGCAGCGAAGTACCTCATAGTCAAGTTATGCTCCTCAGGGGTTGAAGGGTCGTTAAGGAACTTAGACCTATGTTCTCTTTGCGATTCTGAAGTAAGCGGAATGTCTGCCAACAACCTAGTCCTTCTCTCATTTAAATTAGTATCAGAAGAAGTCGAACTCTTGTTTGCAGACAAGAGGGAAGAAAGCTCACTCTCGGTCATAAAGGCATCATTAGGATTATTTTGACTATCAGACTGGTCCGACATGATGAGCGCAAAGAAACTTAAAGAAAAGTACAGAAGAAATAGGAAGAAATACCTGGAAAAGCAAGACTCGCCTGAAAAAGTTAAAGCAAAGGGTAACAGTCGCCGGAAACGAAAAAGCGAAGCACCCAAGAGTAGAATTGCGAAGGAAAGCTAAAACTTTGCACGAAAAATCACCGGAAAGCACAAACCTTCAAACCCAGAATAAACCCAGAAAAAAGTCGGCGAGAAAAAGCGAAATTCTTAGTGCACTGGAACTGGAAAGTGTAGACGAAGGTTTCTAGCTATTTTTCAGTGAAATTTGAGCACAAAAGGGTCGGGTTTTAAGTAAGACAAGCTTCGAAAATGGAGGTTTGTCAGAGAGAATACTGGAGAAGAAGAAGAGGAAATATGAGAATGTAATGAAAAACCGGAAAAAAGACAACTGCCTCTATATATGCGTCGAACGAACGGCTAAGATTAAAAAAAAAACTTCTCAACTCCGTCTCCAGACCTTTGCAAAGTGTCAAGCACGGGTAAACCCTAATAAAATAATGGGAGGGATTTTCGAAAAAGGTAATCATTAACTTCTCAAAATTCTTCAACTCCCTGAAGCGACACGTGGCACCCAACGAGTCAACTTCTCCAAAAAATTGATAGACAACATTTATTCGCGTCCCAGATAAACATGCTTAGCGGTCAAGACCCCAGAAGATGTTGGGGGGCTAATTGTATAGGTATAACCCAAGTATGTTAGCGGAGAAAATTGAAAGGTCGGCGAACACTATGAAGGACGCGAACATGTAAACGTCGCTACAGCTCTAACAAGTCAGTTCACTAAAGTGGTCTGACAACGTTGGCGGTCGCCTAACAAGACAAAATAAAGGAATCTTTCCTTGAGTCAGGCGCATCATAATCGTACACGTGTAAAAGGATTACGCACCCTGTCAGAGGAATAATACTTCTATAAATACCCCACTAGTACTATTCTGCAGGTACATTCTCTCACACTCACAATTCTTATCTCTCACTCTCTACTTTTTCTCTCTACATCGTATTTGGACACGTGCTGATTTGGGCATCAGAGGCGGTTTCCTTGCATCCCCTCCCCCCGAGGGTAGTTTACGTTTGCTTCCTATACAGTTATTCACCAGCGGACGCCAACTCTTCTCAAGGCCGTCAACCGTTCTACAACTGGAACAGCTAGGTTTACAGATAATTGAGCATGCCATGGCGTTGTTAGGATCTCATATAGGCCTTTATGTTCCTGGCCCATAAATGGACCTTTATGAGCCTCTAAAATTTTTTTAGACCATGACCAATTGCCCTAGTTCGTTCTTTACATGTGACCCGCTATTAGGAAAAGGATTGCAATAGGTAAATGATGGTGTGCAATATCAGTCAGCCACAAATCCCCAATTATTTAATCCAATCCTCCACAAAAAGTAAGAACTTCCGCATGATTTAACCAATTCAAAGTAAAAAATGGGGTTGCTCCTTCGGCAAAACTGGAATAAAGTTAAGCCAAAAGATCCCGATTCAATATAAATTCACGAGGAAGCGGTGTCTCTTTAGGATCTATCCCAGCATTGAGAAATTGTTAAACGATAACGATACATGGACTTGATTCCCTGCCCAAGAAAGAGACCTAAGTCCTAGTTGTCATGCTAAATGGTGATTCAACATAGATTCCACATCTTGGAACCAAGCAAATTTTGGAGCAGCTTTGAGATAATGGAACCAACCAGCAAAAAGCATTAATGGTGCAAAGACCTATGCACCAGCTGCGGTAACATACAGTTGTAATTCACTAGTTATTCCAGATGCTCACCGAATCTGAAAAAAAACAGAGGTTATTTGTATTCCTCGGAACCCCCCCATTAATCACTATTCAATATTTCTTGGCCCACTATCAGCCAAAGTACTTCGGCACTAGGTCCAATGTGAGTAGGATCTCTTAGCTATGCTTCATAATTGGAAAAACGGGCACTGTGGAAATACATACCACTCAGCTAAAGAAAGATGATGGAGAGTTGACCGAAGTGGGCAGTAAAAATTTTTCAGGAGATCTCTTCCAAATCGTTGGTGTGGCTATTGAAATCGTGAGCATCAACATGTAGGTTCCAGATCCATGTAGTAGTTTTAGGGCCCTCAACCGTTGTTCTTGAAAAATGGCCTGGCCCATTCCTCAAATGAAGTTTTTACGGGATCCCTATCTACCAAAATTTTTACTTGTGGTTCTGGCAAACGACTGATCATTGAGTCCTCCTCTTTCCGAACAAGACATACAAAGAGACCTATCAACATTCAAATAATTGGTGAACCTTGGAGAGATATTTAGAATTTGTTTCTTTAACTTCTATCTCCCTATTTTTTTATAGTTATTTACTAGAGCAATTATGATCTAGAAGTCGATCCAGGGCAAGTGTTTGGATCTATTATGACATAGACGTGGCAGCGCTCAACAACTCTTTTTTAAATATTCTAAACACTTTTCGGTTTTTGGATTAAGGTAAAAACGATTTTTTTGTGCAACTTAGACTATCCTATCTCAATTAGAAGATATTCGATGGAGCTACTTAATGTCTTACATAGAATATTTTAATTATTCTGGGATTCTATTCAAAACTACTCGAGTCAAAATATTAAAAATCACACGAAAAATTGTTAGTCATTACTAAAAAAAACATCTCGATATTTAGTCATTCGAACCTTTTTTAAATATTTTATCAGTATTTTATTTTAGAATAATGATATTATTCATTATTCTTTATTTATTAAGATTTTTTTTGAATTATTATATAATAGACTTCGATTTTCTTTCAAAAAAAGGAAGATGTTATATTTGATATTTAAAATAGTAATTTATTTGCATTAATAGCTAATAGACGAAAAGAAATAATTCGATTATGTACTCTATAACAACTCTAACATAGAATGAAAAAAATTACAGCTTTTCACCACGTAACCCCGAGTTTTCAGAAAATTCACGAGGTACCCTCGCACTTTTCAAAATTCGCAAAGTACCTCTGAGTTTCAGGGTAATACTTTAAAATGCCCTTAATGACTAACGGTGGTTAACTTTGTTAGTCGTAACCCTAATATTTTGTTTTAAACCTTAATTAACCCCTAACCCTAACCTTAACCCCTAATCCAAATCCTAACCCTAACCCCTAACTACCAGTCAACCACCACCACCTCCCCCCTCCCCCCCCCCACGCAGCCCCCCACCCCCTCCCCTTCGAATTTCGCAGCCCCCCACCCTCCCCCTCCCCCTTCGAATTTCCACAACCCCCCACCTCCATCGATTTCCACAAATTGCGTGGTTCGTTTCTTGTTGAGAAATTCTTTGTCTTACAAGAAGTTGGATCCACGAACCCTAAACTCCCGAAAATCGAATTGAGCTCTAGAATTTCCATATCCTCATCGAAATTGCAAAATCAATTAGGGGGAGCTGCTATATTTGCAAATTTGAATGGGTGGTGGAGCAAAGGGAAATTCGAAGGGGGTGGGGGAGGGGTGGGGGGCTGCGGTGGTGGGAGAGGAGTGGGGGGAGGGGATTGCGGAAGTGGGGGTGGGGGAGCTTTGGAAATTCGAAGGGAGTGGGGGGTCCGACGGAAGTGGGGGGGATGCGGAAGTGGGGGGGAGGGTGGAGGGTCAGGGGGTGGTGGGAGGGATGAGGGAGGGGGTGGTGGTTAGGGTTTAGGTGGTGGACTAGTGGTTAGGATTAGGGTTAGGGTTTAGGTTTAGGGTTAAGGTTAGGGTTAGGGATAGGGGTTAGGGTTAGGGTTAGGGTTAAGGGTTAATTAAGGTTTTAAAAAATTAGGGTTAATGACTAACGGATTTAACCGTCGTTAGTCATTAAGGCCATTTTGATGTATTACCATAAAACTCAAGGGTACCTTGTGAATTTTGAAAAGTGCGAGGGTACCTGGTGAATTATATGAAAACTCAAGGGTAATTGGTGAAAAAATCGAAAAAATTATTAATAATAAGATTTTTTTTTGTTTTATTCGAACAGCCCCGTGATTTTCAACCAATTATGCGATTCAATGTAATTCCCAGAAGTAAGCGTTATAGCATGTTTCCAATAGTCAGCGGCTTAATCAAACCAAGCCTCCACAATTTCAGAATCTCCTTGTTGAATGGTATGTTCTCCCCGATCGGAATAGGAATAGCGGGTCAATTCCTTCCCTTAGAACCAAGCTTGAGAGTTTCCTATCTCATACGGCTCCGCAGTCAATTCATTTGGTGCCCTAATAAACTGAATTAGATTTCTTATAGACCTATATCCCACTATTCAGAGTAACCAAAAGAGGTTAATCACATGAGCTTCAAACTTTCATTTTGATTTAATTAAGAATTAGTTTCAGTTTTATCTTTTCTCCCACTTGTAGAAGAATAAAGCATAGGTATTTACTCTTATCCGATGTATTTTCCGTAGGGTAACTATCTCGGTTTCATATTGAAATTTATAGAGAATCTTTGAAAAAGGCTTTCCTTCATAAGTAAGAAAGAAAAGACTGATTATCTTTGGGATTTGATCCTACACCGTTGCTCAATATCTTAGTCTTAGAGGATCGACTCTATTACATATGTTAATTCCTAACTTTTATGTATCTTATATATACATAAGTAAGCGGTTCATATTCTTTTTTTAATGTATTGGCCAAAAACCGCATTAATTGATCTTTATTGTGCTTCCTCTCTATTAATTAGATCTTTCTTTTTATCCATAGACATAGAAAAAGTATCTAGGCATATTTTATATTACTTGTTCATATTTTGACTTGTATTAATATGAAGTTTCTTTCTTTGCTACAGCTCAAAGAAATAGTCGTTTTGGACGATGCATTTGTAGCGAGCATTTTTTTTTAGTATTTACTAGAAAAAAATTTCTTCCTAATTCTTTATATAGTGGAGATAGCCGCACGTAATGACAAATCACTGCCATATTATTAAAAGCTTGTGGTAAGAATGGGTCTCCATTCTAGTGCCCTAAAATAATATTCTTAAGCTTTTGTATGTTCTCCATTACTTGTGTGAATAAGGTCTATATCATAGAGTATGTAACTTCGATCGTAGCGATCGATTTCTAGTCGCATAGCTTCATAATAATTATGTAAAGCTTCCGCATAATGTCCTTCAGATTGAGCTGACATTTGTTACGGTCGTTATTCGATTAAAAGAATCTCCATTCTAGAACCGTACGTGAAATTTTCACCTCATACGGCTCCTCCCTTAAATATACATAATGAGAATTAAAAATACATGGAATAATAAAAAAAGGTAAAAAAACTTCTCATTATGAACTGAGTGGGGCTAGTGTTTTTACAAAAAGTCTCTATCCTACCTTCTTGCACAAGAGATTTTGCTAGAATTAAGTGCCTTTATACTAGAAAGGATAACTCTAACAATTCATTTGTCCTCAACGCCTCCTAATTTGCAGGAAATAGTCACTTCAACGATTAATCTTTGATGGTTATACGGGTATCCAAAGTACGAATGAGATGGATGTTTGTTGTCCCAACCATTCTTGTTAGTCCCAATCCCGGTAAGAAAAGAAAGGGTATAGGTAAGTAATTTTTAATAAAGATTTCGTGTTGTCGATTGCTAGGTGTAGTGCTTCTTCCCCTATTCTGCCTATTGGTACTATATTACTTGGAAGTAGGATTGACCTGTAATACAAAACAAAAAGGTGTAACCTTTTGCTAAATACTAAAATCGATAACTGAAGCATAATATCTGAGGTCACATCAATAAAGGATACATGACAGAAGGAATTGTTCTATTTCTAAACTTCACCTTCAACAAGCATAGGTGTATTTATATAATGTGTAATATGGAAATGGAATAAGAATATTTTTTTCATTGTATCCCAAATCGTGTGCCTTTCTCATAAAACTAGGAGTAGTAAAAGGAAACTAAATAATAAAAATAGTCAAATCACACCTATTTTGTAATAAGTAAATGCCTCTTTTTCTCCTGAAGTTGTAGGAATTATTCGTAATAAAATATTGGCCACAATAATTGAAAAGGTCTTATCAATAAAATTTCCATTTATCCGCGATCTAGGCATAGGTATCAATCCATTCTAAAATTCTTCTCGTTACACCTTATGGGAAAACGATTACACAAACATAGGATATGTTCAGTACAATATAACATAAAAACATATTATTTACATACTAAAAAATTGCAATAAAAGCCAAATTTTCTACTACTACTTATATAACTGCTATTTATCCCAATTATTGCAAATACCCAAACAAATTGCTCCTTTTTAAGAATAGTGGAATCCCATTCGAATTCATACAAATGAAATAAATTAGTATAAGAGCTATTCCGATTTCATGAAGCGAATCAGGGAACTTTTTATCTAAAAAGAAAAGGGAAAAAGAATCGAATAATCATTTATCGAAATAACAAATTAATTAAGGGATAGGAACATTATCTTTGCAAATATGAATCAATATATATTTTATCCTTTCACAAGGAAAAATTTTGTTTTTAATTAAATCCTATGAGTAAATTTTTTTAGAAAAAAAATTCTATTACTATTAGTTATAGTATTGGTGGGCTGGTCCTAGTCGTACCTATCCAAACAAAAATGGAATAGTAATAGAAATAAGAAGTAGAGTAATGGCTCGCTATCTCTTCAGTTTTAAGTCATAAACGTTGTGTAGGAGATTAGATGTTCGAGTGGTTCAAGGTGTAGCATTGGAAATGCTATGTAAGCTTTTGTTTACCGAGGTTCAAATCCCTCTCATTCCGTACTTTCACCAAATTTGATTCGCCAACATTCCTAATTGTAACAAATCAAACAATAAAAAATCTTATTATTAGAATATAATTAAGAGTTGGATCCTTTTTTTATTTTGATATATATTTATTCTATTTCGAATTGTCGCGGTACATAAAATACTGGAACGGATGGACAAGTAGTAAAAAACTTTCTGCCAATCTAGTATACATGAATAGGATAAAATCTAGATCAAACCTCTGACTTTAAACCTTAAGTCATTTGACTTTGGCGAAAGAAAGGAACCCAATTGTCCGAACTCTTTGCTTTGCATTTTATTTAGGGCTAATTCTGGCGAGAACAATATTCTACCACTAGAAATTCATCTATTTTCAAATCGACCCACTTACTATCTATTTTTTGATTGACTAATCCTTTAAATAGGAATGGGTTAAGAATCAAATGTTTGGGCATTTCCTCACGGGGGATGAATCAAGAGAATTTTGAATTAAAGATCGCAATTTTTGTACATCCTTCGCTATAATATTATCTCGAGATTTGCAACGATAACTTGGTATATCTACTATACGGCCGCTAACTAAAATATGTCTGTGGTTAACTAATTGGCGGGCTCCAGAAAAATAGTCGGATCCATACCCAATCGAAAAAGGATGTTATACAAACGCATTTCAATTAATTGTAGTAAAACCTGACCGCTTGACCCTTTGGCTTTTCTAGCGATACGAACGTATTTAAGTAATTGACATTCGGAGTATATACATATAAACATATAAACATATAACACACATACACACACACACACACACACACACACACACACACACACACACACACACACACACATAATGCTCCTTACATGAGAAATGAGAATGGATCTCAATCACACGATTGGATTAGAGTTACAACACTTGTTCATTAGAGTTATACCTCCGGAAAAAAAAATTGAGGCCAAAAAAAAAATTCCTGGACTTTTTTTCTTCTAATATTTTCTTATTGGAGTTACATCACTTTTTCATTAGAGTTACATCACTTGTTTATTAGAGTTATAGCGCGTAAAATCCATTCTCATTTCTCATGTAAGTATGCATTCTCATATGAACTCACAAGTAGTGTTTTAGCTTGGAGAACTCCTTTTGAAAGATTGATGCACAAGAAACCAAGTTACTATGATCACTTGAGAACAATAGGGTGTCTTTGTTATGCAAGTGGTAGTTTGAAGAAAACAGACAAGTTCGGAGAGAAGGGCAGTAGGAGTGTTCTTGTGGGATACCCTAATAGTCAAAAGGGGTATAAACTATTTGGCCTTCAAAGGAGAAAGTTGTTTGTTAGTACAGATGATGTCTTTAAATAGAACATCTTTCCTTTTTTGCAACATGAAGAAAATAATGCTCACAATTTGCAAAACAAATTGTGTTTGTTGGTACATATCAAGATGTTGTAGATAGCAATGATCCTCTTTTATCCACACTCACTGTGGACTCTCCATTGAGAGAGCATCCTGATCCTGATATTGAAAACTCTCCTATGTCAACAAGAGAAGATTCTCCTGTGAATTCCCCTGTTAATACATTCAATATTATAATGTTCAAGTGCCACTAGCAGGTATTGATCAGGTCTTGCCTCATAGAAGATCCGGGAGAGAAAGAATTAAACATGGGAAATTGAAAGATTTTATTTATGCACTTCCGAACTTGGATTCTGAGCCTTCTATTTCAAATGAAGGAATTTGTAATATGTTGTCCACTCAGCTAAAAGCATGCCACAATAGAAGAAGATTACATAGCCTCTTTGTGTAATGTAATGAAGGTAAATGAGCCTGATAGCTTTCAGCAAGCAGAACAAGAACCAGGGTGGAAGAAAGCTGTGCAAGCTAAACTTAATGCTATTGAGAGCAATGAAACATGTGAGTTATTTGATTTACCTCCTGGAGCACAGCCATTGATTCAAAATGGGTTTACAAAATGAAATACCAACCAAATGGTTGTGTTGAAAGATTAAAGGCTAGGTTGGTGGCTAGGGAAATAGGCAAATAAAAGGCAAAGACTATAAGCATACTATTTCTCCTGTGGCTAAGTTTAGCACAGTGAGATTGCTTATTGCAGTTACCACTCTCCAAAACTGAAAAATGAAGCATTTTTTACATCAACAATGCTTTTCTTCATGGCATTTTAGAGGAAGAAGTGTATATGAAGCCTCCCAAATCATACTTAAAGGCTAAAGAAGGTCAAGTTTGTAAGCTTGAAAAGAGTATGTATGGGCTCAAATAGGCTTCCAGGGCGTGGAACATTGAGCTTATCATTTTTTACTCAAACATGGCTATTACCAATGTCACGGAGATACTTATATCTTCCCGTAAACTTCAAGCAAGGAAGAGATGTATTGTATTAGTTTATGTGGACGACCGGTTCATCACAGGTGATGATGAGATTGAAATAGATGCTCTTAAGCAAGCTCTACATAAAGAGTTTACAATTAAAGACCTTGGGTGAACTCAGATGTTTCCTTGGCATTGAAGTTGCCAGGAAATCAGAAGGCACTCTTCTAAATAACCAAAGGAAATACATCCTTGATTTGATTCATAATTTCGGCATGGCGCCAAAAACTCCTCGAGTTCATATAAGAACTTCAGGCCCAACTAACCCTTGAACTAGGAAGGATGCAAACTTACTAAAGTAAGTCACCTCTTCCTAAGGGTTTGAGACTCTCTCCTGATGAAGGAGAACTTTTGGTTGATCCAGAAATATATAGAAGGTTGATAGGTAGATTACTATTTCTCAATCTCACAATAGCAGGCATCTCCTATTCTATTTAACAATTATCTCAAAGCATGCATTCTCCTAGAACCAATCATCTACAAGCCGCTCTCTATGTCATAAAATATTTGAAGGGAACTCTCAATTAGGGTATTTTCTATCCCAGTCAGTCTTCCTTCAATCTCAGTTGCTATTGTGATGCAGATTAGGGGTCTTTTTTTTTTGTTTGCTAAGTAAGTAAGTTTCATTCCATAATTCACCATTACAACCTAATCTAATCAAGAAGCAGACGAACCAACTAGGTTGGACCCTCACAACTTCAAGATTAGAACACAATTACATCCAGAGAAGGATACAACTAAACTCACATCAAAACAGCTCTCCTAGCTATACATATACATACATACATATCTATGTATTTATGTGAGAACACTTTTTTATGTGAGAACATATTTAGGCTTGGTGATAGGCGTGTCGCGCACCTAACAAAAATAAATAACCTAACTAATCCTCCTAAGTATGTAGTAGGGCAAGTCAGGGTCGATCCCACAGAGAGTAAGTTGTTCTATGATTAGCCGTTAAGTAATGGTAAGACTAGAGGAGGTTAATATCAAATATGGTCGAATTAACTATACTATTCAATCTATAAATAAAAGACTCTATAGTTAAGTATCCCCACTAGCATAAATTAATACAATGATAATTCCTACCCCAAACTAGTCAATTAAATATTCACAAGGAAAAGCATACCCTATAAAATACCATAAATCTCTCCCGAGTATCTATGGCTTCTCTAATATGCACTCAAGCCTACTCCCGTGGAATCATGCAAATTAAAGACGTTAAACGCGGCACTCTAACTTCCTAACAATCCATTCTACCTACTCCCGTGGAGAACTTCATGTCTTTAATTGAAATATTCAAATCCGTCAAAACCCAACTCCCGTTGTGATCAAGACAATGGAATCATAACAATACTAGTTATCCCTAATCTAGTACTTGGAATATGCACAATCAATTAAGCAAGAACAATTAAGCAATTAATTTGGGAATTTAAAGGTATAATCATGAATTAATTCACACTAGGGTTCAACTTAACCATAGATTACAAAACTATGAAAGCATAATTGAAATAAATAAAGAAAAGAGAGAAGAATAATAAAACATCATAATATAAAACAAGGAGAAAAGAAGAAGAAAAGAGATACTTGAATAAATGGAAGAAAGGTGGAGTCTTGGAGAACAATGGAGATCTACAAATTTCTCTCTCTAACTTCTCTCTCTAAAAACCATAAGTATAAACTAATAATGATGATCTCCTCTAAGCTCCTCAAAATAATGTTTAAAGTCCTATTTATAAGCTAAGATTGATATAAACCGACATAAGTTAGGTCACGCGGAAGATACGACATTACAGCAGGTTGCACGGGCAAGCAACTAGGCGCACGGTCGTGCCGGGTCGTGCACGGTCGAGCGAAATCTTGCTCGGTCGTGCGAGCAAGGCAGAAACATTCGTGACTTTTGATTGCAGGTTGCACGGCCGAGCACATATCTGCACGGGCGTGCGGGCGAGACAAAGGGCTTCAGCTCAAATTTGAACAGCAATAACTTTTGATCCATAGCTTTGTTTCACACATGTAATATATCATTGGAAAGCTCTTGAAGTCTAGTTTCCAACCTAGTTAGAATTACCTCATTATCATTCTTGTGTCAAAAGTTATGAGTGAAATGGTGCAGAGGTGTCATATTTCGCACAAGTACACAAAGTCATGTGTATCTTCTTCACTTTCAATCCGTTTTGGGCACATGATATATCGTTTTGAAGGTCATCCAAGTGCCTTAATCGTCATATCCTCAAATAGGAGTTCAAAGTACCCGAGATTACATCAAAAGACCAAAAAACCCGTGAAAGTATCGTAGCTTCTGAAAAGGGACCTAAATATGCACAAATGCAACGTAAATGCTCTAATGCTACCCGAAAATGCACCTAATATGCAACTAAATTATGTTATAATAGGCACATATCAAATTCCCCCAAGCTAAACATTTGCTTGTCCTCAAGCAAACCAAACCAATTCACAAGGGAAGTGTAAGATGAATTTTTGTACAGGATTTATATGTTCAACCATTCAATCTCCAAAACATGAAATTCAAGCATATGAAAGATATTATAATTATAAGATTAGACTAAGATAGACCACAAACCACACCTCATATAATTTCATGTAATCGCAACTTGACTCACCATGGCAAACCACAAACCTTCCCCCAAAGCTAAACTCAATTAAACTCGGCAAACCTCACTTTAGTCGAGCACACATTCTCTCATGTGTTTATGGGTAATGAAATTTCCACTCAAACATATACCAAATCAACTCCAATGAAGTATTTTTCTTTAAACTTGACTATCTTCTCATTATCCACTTAAAACTGGCGAAAACATGCATATAGATCATGAGGACTTACAAAGGGTTGTAGCGTGGCTAAGGTAAGGGTAGGAAAAATATTTGGAAATGTGGTGCTAAAAGCCAACTAGTGGAGAAAATAACACTTCAACATCTATGGCCATTAGATGCAAACGCCACAAAAACTTCTACTAGAAGTTCAACAACACATTGCCAATAAATCAAGATAATACCCAACCTTATCAACTCCAACAAACATTATTTCACCATTTATTCAATCTTTTTTTTTCACTTTTTATTTTTTTTTATTTTTAGATCATTCTTCACAACTTCTTCATCATTCTTTCCATTTTGCACTTTGACACAATAACTTTAAGCATTTTTTTTCTTTCAACATATTTTCTTCCAATAATTGCCGAAAAACCACAACACAAGCTAAAACACATGAACTTTAATGTTACTCCACTTAGCAAGGCTTGGGTAGAGAAACCATAAAAGGCTAGAGGCTTGTAATGTAGGTTGATCAAGAGAATGGGATGTCAAAAGCTCAACATGGGTTAATTAAAGGGAATAATATATATGAAAAGAAAAATGTCTGAAGGCTCAAAATAATGAAAAGAACACCTCAATCATATCAACGCATGCATATGCCACATAAGTCTCAAAGAGTGCCAAGGCAAGTTCAAGAATCGTACTTCATGAGGAACTATCACACAACAAAAAAATAGAAGACTGATGTAGACGTGTCAGTCTATAATGCTTGAAAGAATCCTCACTAGGCTTATGCTTACCAAGTAAAATCAAGTCTTTTTTGGGGAATGTCAACCAATCTTATCACAAACCATTTAAGTTGCAAAACAGTTGTACCATGAAGCGGTCAATGAAGACTAACTCAATCTTATAAAATTTAATTACAATATCCAAGATATGCCGAAATCTCATGAGTTATCAATGTCATGAATTAAAACATATATTTCCTGTATGAATGCAACAAAAATGCAAAACTAAACTAAACTAAAATGTTCCTAATGCTAAGAAAGCAATAAATCCTAACTCACTTTCGTAGGAATCACGATTGCACTTAGCACGTGCAACAAGCCCTTTAAACCCCTAGGATGCCCTAGTGGACGAGTAAGGTCTCGTGAAGGTTTTCAGAAAGCATACCCACAAAGCCAAAATATGCAAAAATGCAGAAGAAATAAAAAAAAATACCAAAACGAAAATATGTGCAAAGTTAAAACCCAGAAAGTAAATCCTCCCCCAAGCTAAATAACACATTGTCCTCAATGTGACAAGGAAATATATAGGGAGGGGAAGAAAAGGAAAACATCCACATCCACATAACAGAATCAACTTCCTCAATCACACAATCAAGTTAAACCTAAATAAATGGCAAAAAGAGATATGAGTCTCAAAAACTTGAAGAGGGGGAAAGGAAATAGTATACCAAAAGTGTTGTGAGTGAAAACCCTTAGTTGAACCTCCTCACAGAGCATAAGATCAAGTACCTAGAAATTAACCTCAATGAATAATAGGAATTCAACCCCTGGATCACAATTTGCACAAATTTTATAAGTTAGTAATAAAAAAAAAAAATTGGAATATCCTAAATCTAAAATTTTTTTTAAAAAAAACTAATAAGGTTAGAAAACTTGGGTTGCCTCCTAGGAATAGCTCATCAAAGCCCTTAGTAGTTTGTCAAATGCATCCGCATGCATCTCACGAAAAAGCAAATAATATACAAAAGAAAATGTAGAATAAATTAGTTTTAATTCTCTAGAAGACCTGCAAAAAGGAAAATCAAAGAAAAAGTTATATCCACAAGAGAAGGAAGAAAAAGAAAAATTATTAGTCTTTTTACATGACCCAACAGGTTGGAAAGAAACCGACTGTACATAAATTTTATGATCATATGAGTCATTCAAAGAGGGAGATAAGGAATGAAGGAGGATATAATATAGGAGAAGAAGGAATGAGGTCAAGCTTTTGAGAGAAAGGAACATGAAACTCAAAAACAGTAGGGGGAACCGACAAAGACTCATGAATCACATCACTTTCATCTATTGACTTCTCGAAGGAAGGTTTTTCAACCAAGGTTTCTTCTTCCTTCAAAATATCCATCACATTGATCCATTTCTTAATCTCATCATCATCCCAATAGTTCACATTTATTATCCCTCCCGCATCATCATCATCATCATCATCAATATATGGTTCGGGATGAGAATTTTGAGCGAGAATTATCACAAACATATTGGGGAGAGCGGTTGAAACCATGTAGGTGTGTCACATCACACGAGAAATAGCAAGAGAAGTAGAGTGACAGTTCGAAGAATAAGAAGGTGCTGTAATATGCATTTCGGATGAAAAGGATGGTCGAGAAGATAAAGACATATCCCACTCATAATTATTCTGAG